>CM041293.1:142963339-143512124 GCA_023052935.1 Piezodorus guildinii
ATAAAATATTCAATCAGATAAGCATACAAAGTAAAATATAATAACATGTTTTCATTACAAAACAATATGGTGGTAACTAAAAATAAAAATATATGGGGAAAAAAACTTATATAAATATAAATAAATAGTTACCAATATTTACAATAATACAAGTGGTATCTTATATTAGATTAGGCAACAATTATCCAGAAAATAATTTCTTTACATCACTTTTCTTACAAGTAAAAATATCAATTTTATCACAGTAATTATTACATATAAGAAGCAGCTCAGACAATCCCTGATGCAATTAATAATTTCTAGACTGGTATTGCACTCTAAAAGAAGAGGTGACCTAATATTGTGATGAGGAACGTTGATAGGTATCATTCCAAGTAATTCCAAACAATTTGTGCTATTGTTTTATTACTAAAGTCTCAATTTAAATGATTTATTTTAATTCATAAAACTAAGCAATAAGCAATGGAACTCAACCTCAATGTTTTATGTTTTAGAAGACAATATGGACAAAGCTCCAGGTGCTGGCCGCCCTAGAAGACCCAATCAGGAGGAAAGAAGACATTACGGATATCAAATTGGATTAGGGAATATTCCTCCCGCCCCAGAGAGGCCAGTAGGTGGCTGGTCACCTTGGGACTGCAGGATATGGATGCCATACAATCAATTTCCCTGGAACCCAAGAAGAAGAAGATCTACCCTTAATTACCTTAAGCAGGGAGGTTGAGCTTCTCAAGGAGAGTACCAGCATCCTTCTTTGTTGGTACTGGAGCTCATCAGGAGAGGTAACTATAAGCTAATAATATTCCTTAGTGTTATTTAATCTATATTTATAAAAGAAAGTGGCATTTTACTTGATTTTCTGGTCATCGCTGTTTTTCAAAAACGACTAAGGTTGTGAAGTTGAAATTCCTCTTGGAGGTTCGCCTTACCGTCTAGATGTGCAATAAAGCTGGGTTTAGGAAAATTTGTCCTCTAAGTGATTTAAAAAATATTTTTCTAAAACGTAAAACAAAATTGGTTATCGAATAACTCAAAACCTATATGCATCCTCAAAAACTACAAGTACTCATTTGAATGACAAGCATATATCTAACCACCTGGAAGCAAAATCGTCTTAATCTTATTAGTAATAGCATAGATACTGAAATACTTATAACAAATATATTTAGTTTATATTTCGTATCATAGCCATGTTTCTGTGTAGGTTTCTATCCAGTCCATATGTTTCATTGTTGTTGGTTTTTTTAAATGATCAATAGGCTGAAAAAGGTTTAATTTAAAAAAAAAAAATAAACTTAGTTCTAAATCCTAAAAAAAAAAACTCGTGCTTATTCTGTTGGAAGGGTACACACCCAAGTAGTAAACATACGCATTTTCGTCACATAGAAGTTACGATGGTATAGAATGATAATGTTTTGAAGCAAAAATGTCAGTATTAGATAATCACGGGTATGGCTACTTGCTACTGGTATGTTATTGTAGATTAAACTGAATAAAATTAATATCGGACAATCAATGATAATCATTTATTTGTCACACATAGACATAGTTGAAAGTTCAACTCACTGCTTTCTCAGGTATATTTATATTGTACAACCTCACCTAACACAGTTACTATAAAATACTTTCTTAATTCGCAGCAACTAAAAAAAAAAAAATGAAATAGTGCAAAGCCGCGAGGTACAGCTAGTATAGTATATAATATGATATATACCAAGCCTCATTTGAAAGTAATATCAAGCTTGATTAACATAACAACTTATCAGTAGAGCTCTCTCTTGCATCACTAACGACCACCCTATTCCTCTCTCTATTATATATTACACTCTGAAGAGATAAACATTTCTGGAAAAACAGTTGGAATTGCATTGGTATTAAAATCCTATTGGGAGTGGATAGGGCACTAATCTATTGTTCTCCAGGTCCTGGGTTCGAATCCTGGCTGTGACAGAATATTATTTATTCTGTTATTTTTGAGGGGAGGGGGGCGATCCTGGGGTATTGAGACCCTCCTTGATCAGAACTAGCCTATATAAAGTGGGTACCCAAAAATGTGGAAAAACCTAGCAGCGGAGCGTAACCAAGACTTGTTCATCATTGCCCGCCCATTGGCCTGGAACCAGTGTAAGTCTCTATATGTACTGAGCTTAGGACACTTCAAGGGTTGCAGAGGTACAGGTTTTTTTCATTATTTAATACAGTATGTAGTATGATATATACTTAAGCTTCATTATTTAATACAGTATGTAGTATGATATATACTAAGCTTCATTTAAAAGTAATGTTACTGTATTTACTAATTGCATGTTGTAGTTAGTTTGCAAATATAATAGCTGAATTCAATTAAAGGTTTTTTATTAATAATTAACACTCTCACATATGATAATTTTAACTAACTGAAAAAAAAAAAGGATGTTACAATCATGTTAGAAATTTGTTAATTACTAATCAATTGCATATCTTCAGTAATTATATAGAATTAATATACATATCTTTTTTTTTTTATTATTATTATTAGTCCTCCACAGTAATATCAAGCTTGATTCCCATAACAATTTATCACTAGAGCCCTTGAGAGGGTCACTGGCGACCATTCTATATTCCAACTACTCCACAATAAATAAAAAATAAAATAAATGTTAAAAATCCTGGAAGAGCAGTCTGTTAGTCTTTAAATTCTATTGGACACAGTGTTGTCTAGTTGATAGAGCACTAGTCATATGAATCCCTGACTGAAACCAAGACCCTTCATGGGGTTTAAAGGTACAGGTTTTTTTTTCTCCTTAAAATCTTATTATTATTAAGTCAGGATAAGATCATTAAAAGATAGCAACATCTTATAAATTATAAAACTATTTTGATCCCAAAAATAAACATGTATTTCCACAACCCCTGAAGAGTCTTAGGCTCAGTACATTTAGAGATTCTTATTCTTTCTTTATGCAATGAGGTGATTACACTCAGCCACCAGGTTTTTCGGGTACCCACTTTATAGAGGTTGGTGTATACCAGGAAGGTCTCTATAGCTCAGGGTTGTCCCACAGTTGAAATAAAAAAGTAAACAATATTCTACCACAGCTGAGTTTAATCCAGAATCTACTGGAGAACAGTAGATTACTGCTCTATTATCTAGAATATGCTGCTCCCAAAAGAAAATTTTAATTTTTGGTCTAGACGATTTGTCAATTTTTTGTATTTGTACAAATATACATTCATTTTGTAATATCTGTACATAATTTCACGATCACAATACTTTCTCTTATTTATGTATTTCGTATATAAGTGAGTAAAAGTAAACTAATAAAGGAATGAATATCTTAATTATTTAAAAATTTAATATTTTAATTAAGGTAATATTTTCAAATAAAAAGACATTGTCTCAGCTCGTTATTTTATATATTTATATTTGACCTGTTAGTTATTTTTTATATATTTATTACTATGAATAAAATATAATTAAAATTATTTATAACTGCAAAACAACAAATAGCAATTATTTTTATTCAAATGATTTTATTAACAGCTTCTATCAAATTTAATTGGTATTTAAATACTTTTATTGACAATTGGCACAGGTCTGTATGTTAGTAACATCAGTAGTACAACTTTCACTATTAGAAATATTATCATACACCTCAGCCTTTACTTCATGAAGAGATGAACCGATTAGAGATTCTTTATTTCTCATTATGACAATTTATATGACCATCATATATGATTTTATTTTTTTTTACAAAGATATTTTAATTAAAACTGCCTAGTTATATTTTAAATATAAATTGTTACAGGAGGAGGTCGTACAGGATCCAAGTCATGTGTCGTGATCCAGCTATGTTGTCCTTCTTCCTGCCACTACGCCAGATACCATGGAACGGATGCAGGTACGTGGCAAGGGAACAGAAAATTATTTTTAAGCTAATTATTTTAAATATACAATGTAATACAATTTAAAAAAATATAATACAATTTAATACAATCATCTTGTGTTTTTTTTAATACTTCCTTATTATTAATCACAAAATAACTTTTTATTATTAGATGTTTTTTTTATCTTTTAAATCAAGTATATCAATTTTAAAGCAAGAAATAATGCACTGCTCAGGTTTATTTAAAAATATGCTATGTAATACTTCCATAGTGTAATGAATAGGACTTCTAAGGAAGGCTAAAACTGAAAACTAAAAATTTGTTTGCATATTTACATTTAGTCCCTTAATTGATAATACTTTAGCAGTTTGCACTTGTCTCCATTTTCTTCTAAAACTTAATATATAAGTTTATTTCTTTTTTTTATATTTGTTAAATTCCAAATTTTATTGATTAAATAATTTATTCCAATTAGATGAAGGCCAAAGTCTAAAAATAAAATTGGAGGCCGATATTTAACTTTAACCACTATTTGATTTAATTATTATGCACTACCTTTCGGCTATAATGCCGTGAACAATAATTCGGTGCAATGAACAATTTTATATCTAAGGTTAGTGGGTACTTACACACAGGAGCCTCATGTCTGAATTCTACATTCAAATAAATGGAAGAACCAACTGATATCAAAGTTACATATATACAATGTTTACTCCTCGATATTTCTTCTTTTTCAGAAGCAAGCCACAAATTAAGCTACCATGATCAAAATAGGGCTAAATTATTTAGTTATCTGCCAAACAATGGGCACTATGTTCATTTCATCATGTGAATATCTGGTGATTTAAAACATAACTATTTTTAATATAAATTTAATTAAACCGTTATCTATTATTTCCTTTAATTACTAATTGTTTTCCTCAATTTTAAAAACCATGTACCTAAGGTGGACATAGTCCTTGTGTCTAGGTTGCCTTAACAGTAGGAATAAAAAGACAATGATGTTATATTGTCGAAAGCAAAATCAGCGTTTTGGGCACAGCGCACACTAGGGCGAAACGCTACATTATTGGGCATTGTAGTATTATGGCTAGATAGTTAGCCATACAAAAAAAATGCTAAACGTAGACCCCCATAATTTTTTAACGAGGAATCGATTTATGTATTCAGATTTTTTATGTACAGGAGACATTTAAAAGACACTTTTTTTTTTAATTGGATTTGATGTCATAAATTGATTCCACACCCTATTTATAGCAAGTTTTACTTAAGACTTTTTTTGGTAATATCAACCATATAAAAGGATTTTAGAGTTTTTGGGGCAAACCTAAACCTCCCCTTTTCCATATAAGCGGAGTAGGTAATATTCAATTGACAATAAAAAAATATGAACGAAATCCATACATATTTTTATCCAAAATATTACAATTAGCTACTTTCACTAATTACGTTTGTACATGATTATGTATTACAAAAAAAAAAAAATGTTTTCATTATCTATAGGTATGTTGGTTTAGTAAAAATATATAAAAAAAAAAAAAAAAAAAAAAAAAAAAAAAAAAAAAAATAATAAAATTACCAAATTTAGAGCATCAGACAATATTAAATTAAAGACAACAATACTTTCATAAAGTATAAACAAACATTAAAACAGAGAAACTGGAATTTACAGGGACAGCATTTGAAAAAAAGCAAGAGCTAAAATGTAAAAAAAAAAAAAAAAAATTCTCGTAAACTGGCAAGAACCCACAGGTAATTATTAATGGAAAGTAAACTATAAACCTTCTAGTTAATTTCTGTAGTGGTAGATTTCTGGGCGATTTTCGTTATGAACGTTTCAATTTTTTTTTATATTTTTCATTAATAAAAACTTAAAAAATCTATTGAAGTTCAAGCTGCATAAACTTAAATTATGATAATAAAATTAAATTATCAGAATAAAGTCTATTCATTAATTTTGGTTCATCAAAATAGTTGTGGCAATTTTTTTTTTTAAAAGGACATTTTCCATGGACGGTCGTTTTAATAAGATATGTAAGGTGAAAATTTTTAATTTAGAAAAAACTGATGATGGACAATGATAATAGAAACTAAGAAGAATAGCTTAACACAAAAAATATGGAGAAATTCTAAATTGAATATTGGTATGACATATGGGGTTACCTGTAGCAGGGTGGTTAGCATAACAGCCTCCTATGCCAAAGGTCCCGGGTTCAAACCCGCAGGTAGCCCTAGGATTTTTTAATGGGAGTAAAAAATCCTTAGTTATGCCGTCCTTCGGAGGGGACGTTAAAGGGTGGTCCCGAGCCTGTGCGATGTCAGGTGCTCGTTAAAGATCCCTATCCTAATAAAACCTGGATAGGCAAAATTTAGGACTCCCACTGTAGCAGCGTCCGATTAGCCACCTCAGCATAAAGGGACGTTAAATAAATAAGCAAACAAACAAACAAGATATAAGATATTGGTCCTATGTCCACCGAATGCATAGGCTCGCCTCGCAGTGCGGCGCTAGAAATACATTACACGCAACATCGATGGGTTTTATTGTTTAGGCGGAGCGTACAGTGGAACGGGGCACAGTGGGAGAAATTGGGATTTAGTGGCCAAAATCCTTTATCTTTTGATGAAATAGAGATAAATAAAAAAATATTCTTTTAATTATTAGTATGCGATATCGTTTATTAGTGAGAGTGAAAAAATACGCTCATATTGTATCTAAAACTTTGAAATAATTGGTTTATGCACTTTTTCTTCCGCTTTTAAAATTTAACCAGTGTATTTCATATTGGAGAATCTGATTTGAAAAAATCTAATGCGGGCAACACACGAATTTCACTTACCTCCGTTTTTAAAATCGATTAAAGAATTTTCAAATACAGTTAGAGATAAAAATGAGTAAAAGTAATAAAGAATTAATTAAATAGAATTTCTATAGAAACATGTGTTTTATTAAAAAATCTATTATAATATTATCTGAAATATTAATTTTATCGGCTTTTCATCACTATTTATTAGCTTTTACTAGCTTGTGTATAATATCATATATTTTCTAAACTCTTTAGTTTTCCAACGGTGAATTTTACGTATCCAATCCTTGCAACCATGAGACGTTCAAAAAAACCTTAATCCTCCTAACTTCGTTTCTAACAATGTATTAAATTTCATAAAATCGTGCGCTTTCCAGGGGTACGTCACATATAAATGTTGCAATTAAGCTGGTTGTGTGTTTCTAATTTTTACAATATTTTTCTCTCCCAATTATTTAGCTATTACATACATTTTTTATATTTATACATTTATTACTGCAGCAAACAGTGAGCTAGATAGATAGATTTTATTGTCTTTGGGCCTGAGGCCCTTTCTTACAGACATAATAATGAATTTTCACATACATATGTGGCTATTACTACAAATATACAAAGCTTATATCTTAACATTTTAATAATAGTTTTTTTATTCAGAAACAACTGATTTTTTGTTCTTTTTTTTTTAAAAAATGAATAATATGAAGGAAAACTCTGAAGGAGAAGATAGGGAGAGGTTTTTAAAAAAAAAAACATAATTAAGAGGAGCAAAATCTTTCTGGTATTCAAGTTTAGTTTTTAATGAATCACTCGCGCATACACAGATCATTTTAGCTAAATAAGAACTTTCCGTTAAAAACTAGAATCTGAAAATTTCCATGATAGCAAATCTGTCCCTTATTAATTATTTCATGCATAGATAAGTCCAACTGAACTTATAATGTAGATATTTTCATAATAATGATAATAATAACAGGCCTACCGAACCCGAAAGTTCAATGCCAATTCAAGGTTAAATTAAAAAATGTTTTTGCAGTTTTCTCCTTTAGTTATCGATCGAAATCGTTCAACTTATATATTCAACTATTTTTTTTTTTATCTTTGATAACAAGGTTATATTGTTATTTTTTTAGTATCTACAAAATAAAAGTTCTTTGGAGGAAGAAAATTTTTAATATCGGCATTTAAGCCTTGTCAGACTATTTCAATCAGAATGGAACCTACATGATATTAAAGTCCATCAAATTTTACATCCGTATAGGGAGTTCAATCAAAATCGTTAGAGCCATTTTTGAGAAAATCGTAAGAAGGTGCAAAATGCATAGTATAAACTGGCTCTTCTGGTTAGCTGATTTTGATAAAAAAAGTTTCTGTAACATCTTGGACGTATATTTGTCTTAATTTTGAAATTTCAGTTTCATAGGACTTTTCGCCCGGGAGTTACCACACAGACCTTTTTGCGAGACTTGGTCATTTGGACTCTAGGGATTCTAAAAACGTGTACTTCCGTTGAAAACTGGAATTCGAAAATGTTCACGATCGCAATACTTTCCCTTACTATATATTTCATATATAGGTTAGTGAAAGTAATAAATGGCCCCAGATCCGTCAGTATAGAGGTTTCTGCATATATAATTGTCTTTATCAGGTATTCAATACGTATATATGCCATTTATAAAAAAATTATCTTTCCTTTTTTCCTCAGTTTCTTCCAAAAGGTACCATATTTCCTATAATTCAGCAGAATCGCTTAACTTTCGTAATGCTTTACAATTAATTTATTGTTTTTATCATTTCTTGACTGTTCAATAGTTCATTTAGCACGGCTTGAATCATGACTATGATTTCGATCAATGGTTTTAATCTAATAATAGTTGTTTTAAATAACTTGGTTATATGTCTTTGGTTCTCGTGTTGTCAATCACATAAAGTTTTTTCATACTATTTCTTCTTACAACACAGAAATTATTGTGGATGTAATTAGTTGACCGTTGAGATTTACTGGAAGGAATTAGTTCGGGTGGCGGTCATTAAATGAAACAACTGAATAGTTTCAACTATTTATTGTTTGCCAACGTTTCGACCCCCTTTGTGGGTCATCATCAGGGCGCATGGTGGAAGAATGGAAACCGAGAGTCAGTTGCCACGGAAGAGATACCACTGGGTATTGTCATCTTCCTCAGGCCTGACATGCTCCTATATTGTAATATATCTGACAGACAATCCACTGATTGTTATATGTATATATAGACTGGTGTGGATAAATAAAGTTATAAAAAAAAAAAGTATCCTGCAAATGAATTATGAAGATAAATAACGATTGTGTTTTATCTCTTTCTGTATATAAAATGATAACGGGATTTTGGCTCCCGCTAACTCCTAAACCACAGAACGAATTTTAATACGGTTTTCACCACCATTTCGGGCATTGTTTCCTGATGGTTTTTTAGTAAAATCAATTGCAATTTAGCTTTTATTTAAACAGGAAAAATAAATTGTCTGAGATCAAGTCATAAAAAAATTATTCCTGAAATATAGGTTGTAACAAAGACGTATAATATACTGTTGGAAAGTGCAAGATTTTAGAAAAAACTAATATACAATAATGTAGTGGATTAGGGAGATTATGGTGATCCTACAGTTAATTACATTTCTCATTCGATTTTATATTCTTCCTAGAGAATGCAAAACATTCCAAAGACATTTTCTTTGTCTGTATCACGCACAATAATAAGAAAGTTATTTAAAAAATTTATATTTACTAAGTTTGGTGAATTTAACAAATGTGTTTACATTATAAATTGCGAATAACAAAATAAAAAGAGTCTGATAAATTAATACCTTTAAGCTTCTATTTGAGATTTTCATTTTTTTTTTTCTATTTGTTTAGATGAGGCATGGCTTGCCTTCTCATATTGGGAAATGTTAATTCCAACTATTTTTTAGATCTAATTCCATTAAAATATGAGTTTGTGAAAATTTTAAAACCTAATATCTGTGTTACTGGAAGGAATTAGTCCGGGTGGCGGTCATTAAATGAAACAACTAAATAGTTTCAACTATTTATTGTTTTCCAACGTTTCGACTCCCTATGTGGGTCATCATCAGTGCGCATGGTGGAAGAATGGAAACCGAGAGTCAGTTTCCAGAGAAAATGTCTTTGGAATGTTTTGCTTTCTCTAGGAAGAATATAAAATCGAATGAGAAATGTAATTAACTGTAGGATCACCATAATCTCCCTAATCCATAACATTACAAATAACATTTGTGCATACGTTTATGGGCTTACAACATTTATTTTATTGCATATTAGTTTTTCTAAAATCTTGCGCTTTCCAACAGTATATTATACGTCTTTGTTACTACTTATATTTCAGGAATAATTTTTTTATGACTTGATCACAGACAATTTATTTTTCTTGTTTAAAGAAAAGCTAAATTGCAATTGATTTTACTAAAAAACCATCAGGAAACAATGCCCGAAATGGTGGTGAAAACCGTATTAAAAACCGTCCAGTGGTTTAGAAGGAGTTAGTGGGAACCAAAATCCCGTTATCATTTTATATACAGAAAGAGATAAAACACAATCGTTATTTATCTTCATAATTCATTTGTAGCATATTTTTTTTATAACTTTATTTATTTATCCACACCTGTCTATACATACATATAACAATCAGTGGATTGTCTGTCAGATATATTACAATATAGGGGCATGTCAGGCCTGAGGAAGACGACAATACCCAGTGGTATCTCTTCCGTGGCATGTTTTAATTCAAAAGATTACAGAAGATCTCTCATCCATGACCTTTTCAGTCTTCTCCTGATGTTGTGGGGCATATTGGTTGTTGCCATTTGTTCTATGAGAGGGTTGTAATGTCCTAGTAATTTGTTGTGAAATCGAGAATAGTGAGTACGTATGTATTTGCTGACGGTAGGCATGTGTAAGTCTGTATGTAAAGTTGTGTTTGAAACATACCAAGGTGCTTGCGTAATTCGTCTAAGTATTTTTGACTGGAAAGTTTGAAGTCTTTGTATATTAGTCTTTTTTGCACCTTCGAAGATTTGAGAGGCGTATGACCATATTGGTTTTAGTAAGTATGTGTAGGTGGCAAGTTTCTGTCTTAATTTTAGTTTTGATTGTCGTCTGAGTAGTGTGTGCAGCAGTCTACTTCTTTGGTTTAGTGTCTTTCGTTTTTCTTAATGTTCGGGCCCCAAGTCATTCTCCTGTCAAAAGTTAGTCCTCGGTAGTTGACACTGTCTGTTTGTGGTTTTGGTACATTATCGATGTACACTGGTGGGCAGGTTTCACGTCTTAGTGTAAATGTCATATGTTGGCATTTGTCATAGTTTAATTTTGTTTTCCACAGCTTGCAACAATTCTGTAGTTTTTGTAAGTGATGTTGTATAGTCAGTGAGGCTTGAGTATGATCTTCATGTTTTGATAAGATTGCAGTGTCGTCTGCGTATGTTGCTGTCAGGATGTTTGAACTATCTGGTATGTCGTGCGAGTATAATATATATAGCAGTGGTGCAAGTATTGAACCTTGAGGCACTCCTGCTAGCACTGGTCTCATTGAAGAAGTTTCTGTACCCTGTCGGACTGAGAAAAATCTGTCTGAGAGAAATGATTGAATAATAAGAAAGTATGTGAGTGGTAGTATCTTCTTGAGTTTATACAGGAGACCCTGGTGCCAGACTCTGTCAAATGCTTGAGCTACGTCCAGGAATACACATGTGGCATATAATATTTGCTCAAGCGCAGTTGAAATGAAATCAGTCACTCTGTGCAATTGATGTGTTGTGGAGTGGGATTTCCTAAAACCAAATTGATGCTCGGGTATTATTTGATTATGACCTAGTATATATATTAATCTTTTGTATAATAATTTTTCGAATATTCTGGAGCAAATAGAAAGCAAACTAATTGGGTGGTATGAAGAGGGGTTGTTTTTGTCCTTGTTTGGTTTATTAATCATGGAAATGTAAGAGTATTTCCACTGTATTGGAAATTTTGTAGTACTAAGTATTGCATTGTAAATAGTCGTGAGAAACACTAGAGCCTTTCTTGGCATTTGCTGGAGTGCTACAGCATTCACAAGTTCGTGGCCAGGAGCTTTCATGTAGCATAAATTTAATTTTTTTTAAATGTAAAAAGCAATACAAGAACATTTAAACTTGTTTCCATATTAACCTCCTCCCGAAACTAGCGAAATATATTTAAAAATATTTATTATAATGTGGTATCTTTCTGTGTATATCTGTAATGTATCCCACCTCTATGACGTGTTAAAGGGGTAATCTCTCACCTTTCCAAGGCAATATTTCCTTGGATCATTTCTCTATCAAATCATTAACTCCCATCATCCATTTTATGTTTACAGCCTCCAGGTATTTAAACCCTCAACCCATCACCAGGAAACAAGATCCCGTCTGTCCGACCTCAACACTCTTATCACAGAACCAAAAAATATGATTGCTCCTTTTTAAACCGATCCACTGCCTTATGGAATACTCTTACGTCAAACATCCGCCATGTCCCTTCCCTATCATCGTTTAAATACTCCCTCTTTCAGTACTTTCAATCTCTCCAGTCAGATGTAAGCTAATTTTTGTTATAACTTATGTGAGGTGAGCAGTGTATCTACTTTAATGAGATGTAAAAGTTAAAGTTTATGTTAATTCTTATTTATTTATTTCTAGAATATGTACATAGAGATGTCACTATGACCTTTTCTTTTTATTTCTATTTCCTTTTGTTATTTAAATGTAGTTATATATTGTTTTTGATCAGTTATAATTTTTATTTTGTTCAAAATTGTTATTTTTAAGGAACATTGTCCCGGAATAAAGTTTCTTGTTCTATTCTATTCTATCTTTCTTAATACCGGTAAGATTAAGATGATTTGCTTTCATATGGTTAGAAATTTGATTATATTTCAAGTCAGTACTTCAAGTTTTTAGGAGATGTATAGTATAGCTGTTAGCTTTTCATAAATCTTTTTATTTTCAACTACTTACAGAATTTAATTTCCCCAACCCAGCTTTATTGCACGGTGCGAGTATTTTGATTTATTATTTTCAATAGTAAACCTTTGTAATCGATTAAACAAATTTAAAAAAATTACGTATCTTGAAACATAAGCCCTCAAATTTTTAGGTGGGATAATTTTTTTTTTTTTGCCGATTACAAAGCTTCATTATTAAAAATAATAAACCAAAAAGTTATAAGTGTTTGTTACCGCAAATAATTATAAAAAAGAGAAAACAGAAAAGAACAAAATAAAATTTTGCCCATAAATACATCCATAACTGAGTTATTTTTGAAGAAAGAAAAAAATACGTAAAGTTTAAGAATCAGTAAAGTGCGATAAAAGAAAAAAAAATTGAAATCTCGCCTATATATACACTTGTAACTCCGTTATTGTCGAAGATAAAGATAAATTTTATTATTGTTTTTTAACGAAAAACGCTAATAATTATAAAAAAGAGAAAACAGAAAAGGAAAAAATAAAATTTTGCCCATAAATACACCCATAACTGAGTTATTTTTGAAGAAAGAGAAAAATACGTAAAGTTCAAGAATCAGTAAAGTGCGATAAAATAAAAAAAGGAAAATAAGTTGATCTATATATTCAAGTCATAAATCATAATAGATGTAATTTCATCCGATTTTATTAAGAAAGAGAAAATCTAAAAGATTTTCTAGATCAAGACACCGCAATAAACTAAGAAAACAATATTCTTACACAAGTCACAACTTATATGAGATGTGATTCCCTGATAGCTCGGTTATTATTGATTACAGATGAAAAATGTAAGGTGTTCTCGGATCAGGAATTTTTATTTGGATAGAAAAGAAAAGGAAATAGTAATGAAGTCCTGTATAAATGCTTTTGGTTAATTATTTTCAATGATGAACCTTAGTAATCGACCACAAAAACCCGCAATCGACACGCAGAACCCGAATAAAGAAAAAAAAAATCCGTTTTTCCTAATTTTTAAATGCATGCCAATAATTAGTTGTTAGTGGTACATCATGGGGAATTAAGTTTTCTACAAAATGAAAAAAAAAATCATTAAAATTTCATATTATTTAATCGGCTATTAACAGTTATATAAACAGTTATATCCTAATATATTTATTTAAAGTTATTCTTCTTGAAAATAGTAAAACATTGTGTAATAATATGGAGCATATATAACCAAACTAATAAATGATAAAATTAATCAAAACAAAAAATTGCTATACAAACGTTATGAAAACATATTTTTCAAATATAGAAACTCCATTTTAAGAAATTAAACATTATTCATAATAAAAGTTTTTAAAAAAATCTTTATTAAAAATTAAAAGAATTAGATGTTTTCACATTCATGTCTTAAAAATGGAAAAACAAAAAACGGAACATTAATATTTTTTATACAATAATTAATAGATGATGTTTCTGTCTCTCTAACATTAACATCAATTAATTATTGTATAAACATATTAATGTTCTGTTTTTTGTTTTTCCACTGTTAAGGCATGAATATGAGAACAATAAATTCTGGAAACGTTGCATAAATAAAATTGTTTATTTATGGACTGAAACCTAGAAACAGTAGAAAACGTTTTTACATATATTACATTTATACATACATTTATACATCTCAACAACAGCAGGCATTCTCATCTCAACAAGCCATCATTTCTACACATTCAGCCCTGATGATGACCCACAAAGGGGGTCGAAACGTTGGCAAACAATAAATAGTTGAAACTACAATATTTAGTTGTTTCATTTAATGACCGCCACCCGGACTAATTCCTTCCAGTTTTTACATATATGTATAAAATTAATATATATATATATATATATATATATATATATATATATATATATATATATATATACATATATTTTCTAATCTCTTTTTTTGTACAACAAACAAAAAACAAATGTAACAATTGCAAAAAAAAAATAATACAAAAGTTTTATAGAAAATATAGTTATTGTATATTTATTATAATACGTTAAAATTGCGTGGGAGAGTATGATAATTCTCTACCACCAACGTCACGAATTTTCACCTACCTCTTTTCTCACCGTGTATCACGGACTTTATACACGGCGATGGTAAAGTTAAATATGAAAACGTGTAAAGGTTTGATGTGATGTCAGCGATAATGAATTATCATGGACTCTTACACGCTTTCAACGTACTATAATAAATATACTATAACCGTATAACTTTCATTATAATTAATGTTTAATTTCTTAAAATTTATTTCCTATATAGGATTTTTTAAAGTCTTGATATTTAATTTATCTGAAGTTATTAAAACAACTTATGCCTTCCCCCTTCCCCGCTACTTTTGTAAACTCTTACAAGCACTTCCTTTCACGTATTTTCATCTACCTCTTCTCTCACCGTATATCGCGGCCTTCATGCTAGCCAAAACCCGTGTTGGAACAAACCTCAAGAGTTTGCTAAATGCGGACAAAAGATGGCAGTAGCCTTGCCAAATGGAGTTCATTATCCCCTCATACCTACTCCGACCCTTGTTTACCTGCTTCTGGCCCTTATTGAGAACTTTCAGCCCCTATTTCAGTCAGTTTGCACATCTCGCCCGGGTCGGTTCTCAAGATTTGCGGTAGTCACGACAATAATGTCCAAGAAGATGAACAACATCGAGGAGCTTCTGGGCATTTCAGGTGCAGTTACTCGACAGAAACGTTTATTCGAGGGAGAACGACGTTTTCCAATGATCTCTTCAAAATATGTCGACACCCAATCAAGCAGCGATTCAGACTCTTCCGATTCCACTGATGTTTCTTTCACCGAAACTGACGCTCCACAAAAAGAATTCAAGCAGGATGTTGAAGATTCGTCGTCAGGTTCCGATGGTGTATTCGAAGAGATTAGTGAAGATTCCACTTCCGATGAAGAGGAGCCCGTACAGAGGAAGAAGAAACTTTTTGAAAGGCTGTTTTTGTGGGCTAAGAGAGCTTTGAGATCTCGAAAGCGCCCGTTTTAACTTTTTAAAAAAAGGTTTGTTTATTATAATTTTAGTAAAAGCACAGGTTTGCTTCCATCTGTAATACAAATGGTTACGTTTTCAAAGTGGAATAATTTAGGTAAATATAACTTATTTTTTTATTAAACGCGTGGATTAATCAAGTGCTTTCACGTATTTTTCAATTGAAAATGAAAATCAATGTATTAGTTTAACATTTTTTTTTACTTTGAAGCCTTCTTATAGGGGGTGTTTAGAGTTTGACACTTCAGAGTAGTTATTGTTAAAATAATATTTCACCTTAATACTAATTTTGTGTTTGGAATAGAAATGTATTTGTAATTATAAGTTAAATAAGCATCAGAGTTTGTATATTTATTGTTTTGAAAACTGCAGATCATTAATGACTGATCCTTTTTTGAAGGATGGGGGGGTTCAGGTATTTCTACAAATATTGAAAAACTTTTATTTTTATTATTTTTTACTTATTTGGATGTTACATTTTTCATATTCCTTGTACTTGCTGCTTGACTCTTGTCTGGAAGGTTGACGATCTTCCCCCTTTATATTTACTAACTTATATATACAGGGTACCTCACTAATGTCTTGTCATATTGTGCGAGCAGATATTTGATTTTAAAATAAACAAAACTTTATATGACCCATAGTGTGACCCTTGGGGAGGAAAATCAAATTTTAAGTGTTTTGCTGTTAGTCGTGATTTTTATTCATCATAACAACTCAAATATATTCAATTGACAAGCACGCATAGGAAAACAAGTGGTACCAAATGTAAAAAGAGAAAATTTTCCAGAAGGTTGAGTAGTCAAACTCTCAAACCAATAAATAATATAAAAAAATGCCTAGTCATACTGTGGAAACAGATATAAGACTTATCAAATAAACAATATATACAAATCTGAGGTTTTCTGTTTATTTGATATCGGAACTTTCTAATCTAGATGAATCTTATTTGGGTTAGACTTTAAATAGGAAATTTACTGTTCTTTCATTTCATTTCATTACTTATTTTTCTCTGTGTACATTTGAGTTTTTCTTATGAAAACCATGGCTTACATCAAAAACTCATTTGATTTTCTTCCTTACCATTGACAATTGTACTATGGGTCATATGAACTCATTTATTCTACTTGAGGTCTAGTATTCGCTCCCACAATATGACTTGACATTCATGACAAACTGTATAATATTCAATTTATTTGTTAATTACAGTTATAAGTATTTGTGTTTTAATTAATATTAAAAATTTAAAAAAAAAAGAAGATAATTTATGGATTAAAAATGAAATACTGTTTTTAACTCTGCCGGTGCCGGTCCACAGCCCGGATCCAAAAATGAGGATGGAAACAGTTTTTTGACTTGTCATCTTGATTTTTGATTTATAAGTGCTTCATTTTATACATGTATTAGATAAAAATTTAATATTATAAAAATGTGTTATATGTAAGTTGTGTGTATTTTTAGAGTTAACTATTTTAATATGAATAAAATTTCTTTCCATTATTATTTGGGTACTCTGTCAAACTATTATCTTCATGATTGTTATGCTTTTATTTTTCTTCATTGTTGGAAGATTAGAATTAGAGACATGAAATGTTTCCAATATACAATTATGACATATGAAGTTATTTATATATTTAATAAATTTTTGGTTTGTATTAGATTATTTTTAGTTATATTAATATATTTATATCATTTCTTTGTTAATTAATTTTTATTTAGTGTTGAATAGTTGTTTAGTTGTATTTTTTCTAGAATTAGGTCTGTTATCTTCATTTAGGTTTGCATAGTGCACCTTTTCCGTAGCAACAGACCCTGATCAGAACGGGGTTTACATTTACAGATTAATAAAAGGAACTATACTTGTTGATAGTCACAAATCAATTTATATTCCAATGATCAAAAAAATGAATATTGTTTTAGGTAATATTAATCATTTATTAAGTAAAATAATTACAGAAATTATGAAAGTACTTGTCTTTGTTGGTGATTAATATCTAATTGTGAGGATGTTTTTTATTTTGTAGATAATGTACAAAATATTCTTTTTGTCTTTAAATATATGCATTTGCAAGAGATTTTTATTTTTTTTTATTCTTTACCTACAATTTTAGATTTTATTATGTAGAAGCTGGTTGGAGAAGTCATAAGAGAAGTAAACTTTATATATTTGTGTAACCACATTTTAATGTTTTATAATAAAACGGAAAATGATCAATTAAAACTTTATTTTGAGGATGAATGATCAACTATTAAAATTATAATTAGTGGAGTGCCCAGGGGTTTTGACCTTGGAAAATGGTTACGTTGATTGAATTTTTTTTGTTGATGTGGCATTTTCTTCTTTATACTATCTATAACTGCAAAGTTTACAAAAAAAAAAAATTGTGCTTTTAATTTTTTTATTATTTAATTGAAAATAGATACAAAATTAATGCTCCAGCATATAATTGAACTTCGATAGCAATTTTTTTTTTTTAGGTATACGTTGAATTTGAATTTTGTTGAATTTAACATTATTATGACTGCTATCATGAAAACCACTCATCCCATAAGGATAATTATTATAAAGTAAATCATCAAGTACTTAATATGCTTTCATTTGAGTGGTTAAAGACAATTGTATGTTAAATATTTATCAATATAGAGGTTTTTAAAAATTATATAGTATAATATATTAATAATAAATAAATATATTGTAGCCTAGCATGTTTATAGTGCAACGGAAATAGTTGCCGTAATACTTTACCTACCATTAAAATAACTGAGGTGGAAGAGACTATTTGATGCAGATCAATGATGTAAAATCCCTAAATAAACCAAAATTTTGAAGAACTGCTGAACTGTGAAAAACCGAGTGAGAAACTGGCAGCAGTCGACAACACTCCTCTACATGCGGAGTCATACCCTCCGGACGACGAGGAATTGGACGAGATTATCGCGTCCTTAAAAAATAACAAAGCGGCGGGTGAAGATGGGGTTCTTGCGGAAATGTGGAAACTAACAGGGGAAGATTTCCGGAAAACAATCACGGAAATGTTGATGGATGTCTGGAGTGAAGAGAGAATTCTGAAGGAATGGAGAACCGCCCTGATACACCCACTTCACAAGAAAGGGAATAAATCTGATGTGAACAACTACAGAGGGATATCCCTACTGCCAGTATCATACAAAATTCTCTCCAAAGCACTCCTGAACAGGTTGTACCCACAAGTGGACCCGAGGATCGGGGAATATCAGGCGGGATTCAGAAAAAACAGATCATGCCAGGAACAGATCCTTAGCCTTAGGCTCCTGATTAGATATTACAGAACCCAGAGCAGAAAAAACCTCTTCATCTCGTTCGTCGACTTCAAGAAGGCGTACGACTCGGTAGACAGGGAGACCTTGCTTGAAGTACTCAAGGAATATGGGGTCGACCAGAAAACCAGGACGCTGATAGGACTGACCCTGTCAGAGACCGAGTCAAAAGTCAAGTATCAAGGACACGTCAGCAAACCGTTCCAGATCAAAACGGGACTCAGACAGGTAGATGGGCTATCCCCAGTATTATTCAATGTAGTACTGGATAAGATAATGAGAGAACTGTGGAAAGAAAACGACTCCGGAGCGGTCCTAGGTACGAAGAAGGACCATGTAAAAGTAAAGTGTCTTGCCTATGCAGACGACCTCGCCCTCTTCGCGGAAACGGAGGAAGAGGCGATCGCTCAGATAAATGCCCTCTCAAGGATAGCCATGAAAACGGGCTTACAAATCTCCTCTAAAAAGACAGTACTAATGACCACAGATTCAAAATACAAGAAAAAGGCGGTCGACACCGTATGTGGAAAGATAAAGGTGACCCCGAAATTCAGATACCTGGGAGAAGTCATCTGCAATAACGGATCGGACCGAGAAAGCTTTAAGGGAAAAGTCGCGAAATTGGAGAGCTTGTATTTTGACCTCAAGAACTTCTACAACAAAAAGAACCTATCCATCAAAGCCAAAGTCCGACATTATAACACCGTTATCAAACCCGTGATACTCTATGGGACAGAGACCTCCTGCCTCCCTAGCTTAGAAAAACTTCTGAAGGTAGAAAGAAAAATACTTAGGAAGATCTATGGGCCCAACAAGACACCTGAAGGATACAGGCTAAAGTCCAACAAAGAAATATACGTTGACAACAAAAGTCTGGAGATCGACATCAGGGTAAGAAGGCTCAAATTCTATGGGCACATGATGAGGATGAGCCCTGAAAGGTTAAACCGGGAAATCTTCCGACGATTCCACCAGCGCAAGAACACGACTGGTTTTTTCAAGATCAGGGTCGACATGGATTCAGCAGGACTGAAGGATTCAGACTGTGGGGATAGAGAAGCCTACAGAAGTTCACTGAACAATATAAAGGACTTCGTGGTCAAAGAACGCCAAAAAAGGGATTATGCGTGGTCGGAGGAAAGAAAGCGCAAACATGCGGAGGTTATGAGGGAAGTATGGAAGAGAAGGAAGTCGAGGAAGCAAACCTGAACATGATATTCGCGTGGTCTTCAAGGCCTTTTCGCGCCCAAAAAAAAAAAAACCAAAATTTTATTTTAAATGTTTTTTTTTTTTCAATTATCCATGAATTACTCCATTTTCCAACTTATGCTAATAGAAAAATACACATTAACTTAATTTTGATATAAAAAAACATTTTACAACCTAATATGCCTCATACTATTTGGATTATTATAATTATCCATTTTTTTTTTAATCAAAAGCACAAATTTTGAATAGGTAAACTTTTTTATTTATGTTTTTAGCTAAACTTTCCATTTTTTTTTTTTTTTTTTTCCATCCACTGTAACGATAGTCCGAGATTTGTATGATTTTTACACTTAAGGCGCTCCACTAAATAGGTAGAAATGAGCATGAGTCAGTCTGGTGAAAAATATTTTAATATTGCTGCTGACGTTTTGGCTCAAACATGTGGCCATCATCAGGGCATCAATATACCATGCCAAGCATAAACTGAGAAATAAATACTAGAACATAAACTAGAATATGCCCACAGCTGCCCTGATGTTTGCTCTTATGTTTGAGCTGAAACGCCAGCAAAATTAAATATAGTTTCCTTATCAGGCTGACTCCAGCTCATTCCTACCCATTAAAATCTTATTTAGTTAACCGCAAACACACACACATTTACAAGATTTTTATTTTTTCATTCTATAAGTACATATTTAAAATAAGAAATGATTGACTGCTTTGTTAACATTTTTACCTGTACCTCTACAAACCCATGAAGAATCTTAGGCTCAGTACATATAGAGATTTGTACAGTTTCTAGGCCAATGGCCGTGCAACCAATTGAGATCACGCTCAGCCGCCAGATTTTTCCACATTTTAGGGTACCCACTTTATAGAGGCTGTGTTTGCCTCAGGAGGGTTTCCATACCCTAATGTTGCCCCCTGACGGTAATAACAGAATAAATAATATTCTGTCCCAGCCAGGATTCGAACCCAGGACCCAGAGAACAGTAGACTAGTGCTCTATCCACAAGACCATGCTACTCCCTTTTACATTTTTACAGTAAAAAATAAATAATATTTTTTTTTTATTAATCACCTTAGGTAGAGCACACTAAAAGCAATCACTAACATAGTCACAATATAATGTTTTAGATCTGGAGAGGACTGTTATAGAGAAAATTATACACTTCAGATTTTTATTTATGAAATGATTTTTAGAAAAAATAAATAAATAAATTGAACTAAACTTTAACATACAAAGTTAATAAAAGTAAATCTATTACAGAACATATTTGTATCGTACTAATTTATATTTAAAATATACAAATTATATATCTCAGATTTTAATTTACAAAAGTAAATATACAAAATTAAAATGCATGAGAGGTACAAAAAACCAGTTGATTTTTCATTCAACTTATTCTGAATAACTGAATAATGTTAATAATAAATTAGAATGGCTAATTACTCATTTTTTCTTTTTTTACAAATTAATGAAATAAATGAAAAAATATCAATTTAAATAACTTAAAATAAATACATTTAAAATAAAATATTACTCAGTTTCTTAAAACTTTCATATGTTCACAGCCTTATTTGAATACTTTTATACAAATCGAATTCATCTAGTAACTAAATGTCAGACAGCAAATATAAATAAAATGTTAAATCAAAAGTAAAGCCTTATTTGAAAGAGAATTAAATAACACTGTTGAAAAATTCAATAATCATAATCTTTCCCTAGATATTCAGGCTATTTTGCATTCAAAGTTTAATCCTAATTTTAGGAAAATTAGTAGCTTAAATATGGGGGAATATTATTTGAAATTAAAGGGGCCTATGAGGATACATAGATTGATCAGTCAACTAAGACTATGTCAACCCAATAAACTGAAAGTTACCAGTTACAGATTCCAAAATGGTTATTCAGATAATAGCGTTGAATGCCCATTTGTAATTCAGGCGAACCAGAAGATTTAAATCATTTTTTGTTGCAATGCCCTGTTTACTCCCCGTCCAAAAATAAGTACTTGAGGACGTATATTGGAAATATGTCTGACAATGACCTCAAAGTACAACTTTTGTCGCAAGTAGAAAATAAATTTGAAAATTTATTTTATTATGTAACAGAGTGTTTAAAGCTAAGAAATTTGTATCTGTCTATTCAAGAATAATTTAAGCACATTACTAAAATAACAATAATTGAATTTGTTAAACTATTTATGATTGATTTATTTGTTTAATATTTATACAGTTACAATTTATTTTGCCTTTTATTATGTATTTGTTTAATATTTATACAGTTACAATTTATTTTTCCTTTTATTATGTATTTGTTTTTGAAGCGTATTTTGTTTAGTACAGTTGTAATAGATTTCTTTGATTTATGTTTAACTGTTTTGTACAACTCAACTCCATTTGTATGGGCTAGCCCAAAAACAAATAAAGAGATTTATTTATTATTTATTTAAACAAAATGTTAAAATAGCTGATAAATGTATCTAAAACCCCTTAAAATATTACTAAATAAACTCAACCTCATAAAAAAAGATTGAAATTCGTTACTTCACATTACTAACCAATGTTTTTAAATATTCAAATTTTAGTCACACATTGAAAGGAATTCTGGTCATGTATGAAATAGGAGGGAGTTTTTTATTAATTTTTGAGAATTTTTAAACCACTTTTCTCACGATTTACGTGATGTTTTATGAGGACAACAAATATAAAGCACATCCTTATCATATTATTAGTTTTTGTTTTGATTCGATATCTTCAAAATTACTTGAGTTAGGGAGGTTTACTTAGTACATGTTTTCAGCCGTAAAGCAGGCTTAAAATGGCAAAAAAAATAAAATTATTTGTCAGAATTTTTTTTTATCCATGTTTCAAATTCAGGAATGTATAGAGAATAACTGGTAAAAATATCTCAATTTCAAATTAATTGAACCATATATTAAAACTCTTCACTCATGTTTCATTTGTGGCTGAATATATATATTTAAGTAATTTAAATTTTTAGTTGGTTATTGAACTAAAATTTCAATAATACCAAAAAATACTAAGGAGAATATTGGTTCCTAGCATATATATATAGCAAGAAAAGTAAATCATAGCATACAATGAAATATTCATATGCTGAGATTGTTTTCACCAAGAATGAGAATCACTGAGCAAAGATGTTAAACTTTCTTCAGATATTAACCTAAAAAAAATAATAAAAAAATTAAGTAAAATAAATGAATAACCTAAGCAAAATGCAGTAGGCAGCAATGTTTCTTCCCAAATTTGCGATTATATAACTACTGTGTTCATAATAAAATAGAATTACACTTGAAAATGGACAGCTATTTATTTATATAAGCACAATTAATAAATAAACTCATCTGAATAATTAGGTATGATAAGTGAAAATAAAAACTTTCAAGTATGAATTACAATTTACTACAAAATGTTAAATACAAGTTTCTACACGTTTAAATGTAAAGAAGTGACAAAATAATGTATTAAGTACTTCATCCCTTAAATCTATATATACAAAAATTAATCGCCTTTTCCCTTGGTCATCGCATCACGTGTGAATAGCTTGTTCGAGTTCTCTAGTTTTTTTTTTTTTTTGTTATGTTTATATCAGTGAGGAGAACGATCTTATGAAAGAAAAAGAGAGAAAAGTTACTTTGGTAGATAGTTTTTTGTTTGTTTTTTTTTTTTGCTTTATTTTTTATATTTTAAAGATAATAAAATAATCGCTCAATCTATATATACAAAAATTAATTGCCTTTTCCCTCGGTCATCCCATCACGCGTAAAGAGCTTGATTGATTTCTCTAATTCTTTTTTTATTATGTTTATATCAGTGAGGAGAAGGATCTTATGAAAGAAAAAGAGAGAAAAGTTACTTTGGTAGATAGTTTTTTGTTTGTTTTTTTTTTGCTTTATTTTTTATGTTTTAAAGATAATAAAATAATCGCTCAATTTATATATAAAAAAATTAATCGCCTTTTCCCTTGGTCATCCCATCACGCGTAAAGAGCTTGATTGATTTCTCTAATTCTTTTTTTATTATGTTTATATCAGTGAGGAGAAGAATCTAATGAAAAGAAAAAAGAGAAATGTTATTTTGGTAAATAGTTTTCTTTTGTTTTTTTAATTTTCTAAGGTAATCTCTTTATCTACATATATAAAAACGAATCCCCCTTTTCCTTGGTCATCACATCACGGGTGAATGGCTTGATCAATTTCTCTAATTCTTATTTTGCTATGTTTATATCAGTAAGGAGAAGGATATATAAAAGAATAAAAGAGAAATGTTACTTTGGTAAATAGTTTTGTTCTTTTTTAATTATCTAAAAGGAAAAAAGAGAAATATTATTTTGGTAAATGGCTCTTTTTTATTTTTTAATGTAATCTCTTTATCTATATATGTATAAAAATGAATCCCCCTTTCCCTTGGTCATCTCATACGCGTGAACGGCTAGACCGATTTTGCTATGACATAGTTCAGACAAGACATCTTCTGTCCGGTAAGCTAATAAAATTATTTTAAAAAAACACTAATTTTTTTTTTTTTAATTTACATCTCATCAATAAAATTACATTATACATTTATTAAACAATAGATAGAAAACAATAATAAAACTTGCCTCATTGTGTGAGTTGGTACAGATGCATTGTACATCACACAAAAAATTAAAGAACCTTTTCTAACCCCATGAACTTTATGATATTCAGAACACCAATATGTTTCAAGAGGTTTGTGGCCTTTATCTGAAAATTAATTTATAAAAAATAATTACTACAATATGAAAAACTAAATAAAAGGGGTCACCTCTGGTATAGTAGCCAACATAACAGCATTCCATGCCCAAGGTAGTGGGTTCAAACCTTGAAGATAGCCCTAGGATTTTCAAAGGAAATAAAAAATCCTTGTTTATGCCATCATTCAGAGAGGACATAAAATGGTGGCTCCAAGCCTGTGCGATTAAAGATTCTTATCCTAATAATCCTGTATAAGCAAAGCTTAGGACTCTCACTGTAGCATCGTCCTATTAGCCACAATAGCATATTAGTTATGTTATGTTATGTTAAATGAATAAACAAACATTAAATAATCAGATCACTTCCAATCCACCAAAATATAGCCAAGTAAAAATATAATATTGGGTTGATGCAAAATTAATGCAGGTTTTTAGTAGGTATTGTAAATACGCCATATCTTTACTTTAACCATATATATTTAATCAAAATAATTTCCATCTAAATCAATGCACTTTTGCCAACGTTCAACAAGCTTTCTTATTCCACCAGAAAAAAAATCCGAATCCCTGGACTCAATGAAATCACGAAAAGAATTTTCAATGTCGTCCTGGTTTTGAAAATTTTTCTCCCTCAAAAAGTTGTCCAGATGCCTGAAAAAGTGGAAGTCTGTAGGAGAGAGGTCAGGTGAATAAGGCGGATGTTGGAGAACTTCGTAGCCCAACTCGTGCAGTCGTCGAAGCGTTGGTTGTGCAACGTGTGGTCTGGCGTTATCGTGGAGCAGGATCGGCCCCTTCCGATTCATCAATGCTGGGCAAAGACGTTGCAATTTTTGAGTTCCGAGTTCCGCCGCCATTTCTCGTGTGGTTTTGGTTGGGTCTTCTTCCACTTTTGACCTCAGCTGGTCGTTGTCCAGAGCAAGATGACGGCCCCGACCTTCCTTGTCTTCGAGGTTGAAATCTCCTCTGCGAAACTTCTGGAACCAACGCTGCACCGTGCACTCATTAATAGCCCCTGACCCCAAACTTCATTAATATTACGAGCCGTTTGCGCAGCGCTGCGCCCTAATTTAAATTTGATGAAAATCGCACTTTGACATTTTAGATTCAAGACCTTTGAACACACTGAACAAAACGATTTTACTAAACAAATTCATGGTGAAAGAGAGGGTATTAGATAAGGTTTGTTTTGGTATAATAATGATCAATGTTAGGATTAGCTTTGTTTACACAATTGGAATTAAGATATTGCAATAGAGGAAAACTGCATTAATTTTGCTTCAACCCAATAAATTTAATGCACCTTCTGTCAAAAATTAAAAAAAATAATCCACCCACTTCGAGGTTTTCTGCATTTTATACACAACTTTTTTAGCAACTCTATTCCAGAGCATCTTAGGCAAAAATTGTCATTAAAAATTTAATGACCGTTGCATTTCCCACAAGTTTTATATATAGTATGCTGAAAAGTACCGACCAAAATGTATAATAACCACTTTTGTAGAGGATTAAATTTTCTCGAATATTTTTTTACATGCAACAATCTCAACAGAATTAAACTGGGTTTTGCCACTGACCATTTAAAATAGGAAATAATTTTCAATTGATTGAACTTCAGAGGCGATTTAATATCAATGTAAAACATTATCATCAAAGGTGCATGCACTAAACTTTAAATTAAATTTATCATTAAAGGAGCACACACTAAAATCAAAGTTCAGAGACACGTTTGCTTTCCTCTTCTTTCAAGTATTTTTAGGAATTAAAATATCATCTCTTTGTTTTTTATCACATAAAACAAACATACTGGTAACCACAAAAGTAAATTTTTTGTTTGTTAAGATACTCTTAGTATTGGTCTATAAAATAAATTTGTAGCAGTTTTTATAGATGATTTCAATAAAAACTAAAGTGCTTGTAAATATATTTAATCAACTATCATCTTAAATGTGTTGCCATCTTTCAAGAAATTTTTTATTTTCTCTTACCCAAAAAAAAAAAAAAAAAAAACCTGTACCACTACAACCCATGAAGGGTCTTGGGCTCAGTATATATACATAGATATTAGTACTGTTTCTAGGCCAACGGCCGTGCAATGAGGTGATTAGGCCTTGATCATGCTCAGCCACCAGGTTTTTTTCCCCAATTATTGGATACCCACTTTATAGAGGGTGGGTCTGCCCAGGAGGGTTTCCATGCCCTAAGGTAAAAATGTAAAATAAATAAACATTATCCCTCACCACAATCAATCAATGATGCAGCCGCTTGATAGTAAAATGTCTTGAGAACTTCACTAGGAGATCTGCTCTCCTTCTTACTCAACATTGAGCAACTGTTCAACAAATATTTACCCACTTTCTTATCCACGAGAAGGAACCTACAGCAAAATTGCAATTATTTAAACAGTTACACGTGTAACTAGTTCATTAAAATACAAAGAAAAGAAATCTCTAACCCCAATACAGAGGAATGGAGCTGAAGAGTTGATGGAACACTGTGAGGACGTTGCTTGAGCAGAGACCTTAGTGGGGCGACCAAGGAGACCAAACCTGAAAAGCAGTCTCTTGGATAGTGGCTAGATCAGGTTTCGGTCCACAAGCACAGTCACCCAAAACTCCAATAATAAGGCAGACTCCTACCAGCCTAAAAGGTACCTGTTAATAAGACAAACATTTCTCTTCAAATCTATTTAACAGCACAAAATATGCCCAGCATCATGTTACAATAAACATATATATATAATATATATATATAGGTACTATATTCCATTTGAAATCATCCAATTTTTATTAATTTTACCGCTCAACATTTTTGATCTTTATGATTTTTTAACACAGTTATTCTCTATCTTTTCATGAATAAAAAAATGTGGATAATTTTTCCTGGCAAATATTTTAGTGTTGCAGCCATTTTAATTCAGCTTCGTGAATGAAAACATGCGTTGGGAAAATCTCTCAAATCTGGTAATATTTCATATATCAAGTCAAAACAAAAACTAACAATAAGATAAAGACATGCTTTATATCTTATGTCCTTACAACATATTACCTTCAAAATAAAGAAAGTGGTTAAAAAAATCTCTAATATTAATGAAAAATCAGAATTTTAGCGAGTTAAAAGTCTATAAAGGAAAAGAGGTTCACTTTTGACCATTTTTTCATACATACCTAAGCCACAGCCCTACTTGCTGTAAATATATAGATATTGTTTGATTGGTTCTCAACTGTTGATAATTTAAGTTTTCTACTGTTCTTAGGTTTCAGTCAATAAATAAACAATTTTAATGCAACGTTTCAAGAATTTATTGTTCTTATAGTCATGCCTTAAGAGCGGAAAAACCAATTCAACATTAAAGATATAATTAGAACTTTGCTTACAATTTGAGATGAAATAGTTTCCTTCATAGACATATGTGTACACTATAAACTTTGAAAGAACACTGAAGTAAAGATGCTAAGGAACAGTTTAGGTATGGAGGATTTTCTAAATTTATGAAATCTGGAACCAGTGGTTTTCTCCTTTTGTTTATTTTTTATTATTTTATTTTGTATTTATTATTATTATTATCCAAACGTTTTGTTAATATGTGTTTATTAAATTTGAGTAACATGAATTACTTCGCTAACGATACAGCTATCTTGTATAGAGGAACATCTTGGACTGAAGTTTATGAGCTGGTGAATTCTAATTTGCAATTGATTGCAAAGCTAAATGGCTCCATAGTAATATAAAAAAAAACCTGTACCACTACAATCCATGAAGAGTTTTTGGCTCAGTACATTTAGAGATTCGTACTGTTTCTAGGCCAACAGCCGTGCAATGAGGTGATTCGGCCAAGATCATGCTCAGCTGCCAGATTTTTTCAATAAATTTCAGTAACATATTTACAATAAATCTGGAAAAAACTAAATCAATCCCCTTTTCTACATATATACATGATGAAAGTGTGAGGTGTTTGCAGCTCTCTTGTAATTGCTCTATTGAGAAAGTTCATCAAGTTCGATATTTTGTTTACTTATTTAACGTCACTTTATGCTACTATGGCTAATCGACAATGCTACAGTGGGAGTCCTAAATTTTGCCTATCCAGGTTTTATTAGGATAGGATCTTTAACGAGCACCTGACATAGCACAAGCTCGGGACCACCTTTTAAAGTCCTCTCCGAAGGACGGCATAACTAAAGGATTTTTTACTCCCATTAAAAATCCTAGAAACAAGTGCGGGTTTGAACCTGGACCTTTGGCTTAGGAGGCTGTTATGCTAGCCACCCAGCTACAAGTGATCCCAATTGTTCGATATCTTGGAATTGTTCTTGATTACCAACTAAGATGGAATGCGCAGATATCTAATGTCGCTACTCAGCTAAGGAAATACTTTTATGTATTCCATAAGTTAAGAGGTATTTTATCAATCAATAAATTAAGATTAATTTGCTTTGCATATATATAGTCGCTGATTCTAATTGTTTGGGGGAATTCTGTAGCTGGGCTTTCATTCAGCTTGTATACACACCCGGTGTACCTTACACAGGGACACACACACACAGACTTTTTTGCGAGACTTGGTCATTTGATTCAGAAGACCCTAACACATGTATTTCCATTGAAAACTGGAATTCGAAAATTTTCACGACCGCAATACTTTCTCTACTATATATATCATAAATAGGTAAGTGAACGTAATAGAGAATGAATGAGTCCCCACCCAGCTTAACAAAATTTTGAAAGCATTAAACAGTTTAGATAAACAATTATTGATACCCTCTACATAATAAAACTTACCACAAATTACAAATTAAAGTCATCTAATGAGCATTATTTAGTATAAATCTCACCGTTGGGCTTTTTCCTGGAAGAAATACTGGAATGTCAAAGGCAGTGCAGTTGGAATTAGCACTAATAATATGTGACAGGAGTTTTCCTTTCAACGGGTCCAGGTCCCACCAAGCATCTGTTGCGACAGCTATGCAGTTCTCGACAGTTACACACCCAAACAGGGAACATATATTTTCAGCATAAGTTTCTAAACATACCTAAAAATAAAAAGAAAGGCACAATAAGTTATAAAAGATTATACTGAGAATAAAATGTCTTCTGCCATGAAAAGTATTAAAACAAGCTAATTTTGATGAATTTTTGAAATAGCCGATATATATAACTTAAACTCAAAATCATAGATTCAAGACTGGATTTAAATTTGCACTTTTTACGACTGTGAACAAAGTGAAGCTATATATCCTAATATAGAAGCCTATCCTAACAATGGTTCAGTTGTGTTTATTTTGAAAATATGGACTATGGATATAATAGAACAACTTAGATGAGTTAGTTTGTTAGTTTATTCATGAAACGCCACTTTATGCTACCGAGGCCGATTAGACGGAGCAAAAACAAGTGTCTTAAATTTTGCCTGACCAAGCAAATAATCTCTGTAATCAGTACAGGAATCTTTAACGAGTACCTCACATCGCACAGCCTCAGCACAACTATTTTATATCCCATTATAGAGATGGCATAAACAAGGATTTTTTCTTTCCTAGCGCTATATGCCAAAATTGAACACATGACCTTGGGCATAGAAGGCTATAATGCACATCACTACACAATAGATGACAACGAGTTAGAGTTTCCTTTATTTACATTATTATTTATATCTCTATACCTTGATTGTACAAGTTTTTTTTGTGTTAAAACTTAAAATATAATATACACATTTGTAGTCAATTATTATTATCTCCAAGACACACGAGGATTGAAATTATAATAAAAAGATACATTCTGGTATTGTGATAAAGAGAGATATATGTAGCAGGAAATTGAAAGGAAAGAAGTGTTGTATTAGAAATTCCAAGAAGTCTAAGAAATAAAGTGGTCTGGATTGCTATTCATTATACAATTTATAATAATTAAATAATATGAAAATCATTATTGAGCATATTTTTAAATAAGCTATCAATAAAAACATTGAATTATTTTTAAATAGTTAATGAAAATTTTGTAATAAACTGAAGTGAATTAAAAAAATAATTTAAAATGTTAACTTCAATTATCTATTGAAAGAAAAATTCTTCATGAATATTAATTCAAAACATATAGTCATAAAGCAAATTTCAATAAATCATACCAGTAAAGATAGTTTTTCAGCAGATAAAACAGTTTCTACACAGTTAAAAATCTCAGTTGAGCTTCCAATGTATCTATCACCAAAATCCAACATTCCATTATTTTATCAACAACAAATAGCAGGGCTAAAATAAAAAAAAAAAAACATTTTAAAGAAGTTTAAACATTAAAGAAACACTCTTTTATTTATATGAAAAATGAATTTATCATAAAAAGGGTAAGGCCTTAGAAAAACTAAGAACAATCAGAACTAATTTCTGATTGATTAAAAAATATTTTACTTTGAGGAGTAGAAATGAAATTATATGACATGCCTAAATATTAATACTCTTTCACCATAATGCATATATTTGCAATTAAAATTATATTTTGGTTGAAATGATGATTATAATATTGAATTTTGATGAGGGAGAGAAAATTCAACGAAGTAGTGAATTACCAATGAAACTCACTCTTAATTCACGCTTCAACCTTTCAATATTCTTGATATTTTTTAGATCTTCGATCCCAACAGTAAGTATCATCGCTGCAAAAATAGTATCCAACAACTGAGCAAGCACAGTTTCATCATTTAATGCTGAAACTGCAATCAAAACAACACTGCAAAATATTACTATAATATATATTTTTAATCCAACCTAATTCTTTCCTATTAACAGTTTTTGAATAGTACCTGTCTTCATATTCTTTCCATAGAACAGTGGAAGTTTCAGTTTGTGTTTTTAAAAGTTTTACTCCATGAGATTTACTGAATAGGTGCACACCATTCATTGAACCAATTACAGAAAACGGTAACTAAAAAAAAAGGGAATAATTTAAAAATATACATAACCTTTATGTTCTATAAACTATTGATATTGGTACAAGAAAAAGTAATAATTTTACAATATATGAACAAAAACTTTTGTGGACCTTTCAGGGTCTAATATGTAGTTAAATATGTAAAAATAAATGGAGCGTCCTCGAGTTGAGTAAATGGAAAGAAACTATATTACAATTTGGAGAGCAACATTAATCATATGACGAAAAATTATTTGCATCTAAAAGAAAAAATATATCAACTATTAGATACATTTTTTTTTTTTTTTTTTAAACGTTTTATTAGTATTTACAGCTGTATTACAAAAAAAAAATACATCAAGTAAATATGATAGTTATATAATACAATGACACAATATACATGTAGAGAAGCTACCCATTGGAAGCACTCAAAAAATATTCTAAACTACAAGGTCCCGGTGCCATTTCCTTTTCAGGCGCCTCCGAGGATTATCCGGAATTGAAGAGGAAGAACGGATTGAAACTGGTGGATTAGAGTGGGAATGGAGTTTGTCGTGAAAGGATTGATACCTGGTCCTCCCCAAATCAGTAATATAGGGAACATTAAGGTCTTTATAGATAAGTTTATTGGTGACAAAGTAAGGAGCATTGAGGATTTTGGATTGTTAGGATTGGATGCGGGAAGAATTTGATGGTTTAGTAGAGCCCCAAAGCTCTACTACATAAGTCCAGATTGGTCTTATAATGGTCATGTAAATGAGCCTTTCGTAGTTTAGAAGGAGGTTTGACCGTTTGTCTAGTAAGTGTTTAAGTAGCCTAAAACGGCGAGCAGTTTCTTGTGGTTTTAGTCGTGTATTAGGATTCCAAGTTAGGCGTTTGTCAAGAAGGAGTCCTAGGTATCGGATCTGTTCAACAGGAACTAGTTGAGTGTTATTAAAAGATACTGTAGGGCAGGAAGTCAAAGGTTTAGGACGAAGGGTAAAGGATCTTTGATGGGATTTGTTGGAATTTATTTTTATTCTCCAGTTCTGACACCATACTTCTAGTTGATGTGGGCTTGCAGGGTATGTAAGGCAATAAATGAATCTTTATGAGCTGATAACACACAGGTTTCATCAGCATAGGTGGAAAGGAAAGTGTTAGAATGGGTTGAGATATCAGCTATATAGACTGTGTATAGAATGGGTCCCAGGATACTGCCTTGAGGAACACCAGCAGTCTGTGTACAAAGGGATAAATAGCAACTATTGGATAAACATCAAACATAAATCTTGAAAATGGAGACAAGACACTGAAAAGTAAAAAAAAAAAAAAAAAAAAATTTAAATAAGGTTTAAAAGAACAAATAAAATTAATGTAAGTATAGGAGTATAGAATGCCTATTAAAATATGTAAAAATACAAGGAGCTTCATCGAGTTGAATAAATGGAAATTATAAACATTGTGTTCTATAAATTATTGATAATCATTGAAGATAAAATATTAAACCTTACTGGTTCAACTTTTCCCAGATGTCTAGTGAATAAAGGCATCCCTCCAGCAGAGGTAACACACATCACATTACACACCATTTCAGACATGAATTTGTTACTTAATGTTAACAACAAATATTAATGTAGATATTACATAAAGTATTATCTCCAAGAATGTATATTATCATGATATTAAAACTGTAATATTTTTCTGTAATATAAAAATACTAAGCGAAATATCAATTTCAAATAAAAGATTTATTTCGAAAACCCTCAATCAGAAATGTTCAAGCTTTGTAAACAAATCGAACACCTGCTTCCACTTGTTGCATTCACCTAACCAAAGAAGTACATTCGAGAAAATTAGCGATGATAAAAGAGAAAAATATTGAAATATCAATTTTGAACAATATAAAGACATCCAATCTATACTTTGAAATATCAATATTAGGACATTAACAATTTCAATTCGAGAATCGAAAGCCTACATTTAAAAAAAACAAAACACATCCGGTGCACGGAACACACGACTTTCACTTACCTCCGCTGTTAAAATCAATTTCAGAAATTTTAAACACATTGAGATAAAAATAAATTGTTGAACAATTAATTAAATTGAATTTCAGTTGAAGTATGTGTTTTATTAAATAATCTGTTATATTTTTATCTACAACAATCAGTTATTTTTATCGGCTTTTCATCACTCTTCATTAAGTGTATTAGATGATATTTTTTCTAAAATCTTTATACTATTCTTGTGTTCAAAAACACAAAATTTGCATAAAAAAAGATGTTTGCAGTTTTCTCCTTTAGTTGTTTATAAATTCGCTCAACTTAAATATTTTGCGGTTATTTAACAATGCTCATAAGATGATGTGCATATTTTTTTTAAATCTACAAAATCAAAGGTTCTTTAGAGAAAGAAAATTTAAAATCCCCAGTTTTGGGGGAGGAGATTTTTTCCTTAGATGTTTTATATTCTTTCCCACGTCCCCTCTAAGACCGATCCTGATTACTTTTCTGCCCATACTAGAACTTAGACTAATCATGGATGTTGTGTGTATATTCCAATGATTGTGAATTTTCTTCTTTTCTGTCCAAGAGCAACCCTGTAACAATTTATAAGTTGTATTGGAAAAAATTACCGATATCTTTCCCTTAACTAGAAATATTTTTTACGGATTCAAAGAGTACTAGAAATTAAAATGTGCCCAATAAAACATGAGTACAAGTCTGAGTATTCTAAGACTATAAAACGTTAGTGGATCCTGCTTTCTTTTCCAGCGAGGAATAGTTTTGCTTTTAAGGGGGATGGAAAGTTTGTTTTGGGAGAAGATAAGGTTTAACGTATTTGCCCACTTTGATCAGAGCACACTGGCTTATTCTATTGAATTAACTCGTGGGCATACGTACTGGTAGGCATCATGTCCAATATTGTTCCACCCTAAAATTAATTTTTCCCTCTTATCGTATACATTTCAAATATCGCTTTTACTTCAACTGGTCATCAATACACAATGAGTGATTGGGAAGAGGTTTCCAGAACTTCTAGGTGATTGTGGGTTCGAATCACAGTCCAACCCGAACTTTTTCAAGCATATAATTTAAGAGGAGAAAGCCAACTCCCAGATATGTGAGGCCTGTCAGCCAATTAGAAACAGACATAACATAAACTGTTGAAGTCTTTAAGCTTTCACTATTTTCTCAAAATAAATAAATAAATAAGTGAGCCAACTAGTCAAACATCAATTTGTTATTTCACTTATATATACATGAAATTTATAGCAGTGGGAAATGTGACCAAAAATTTTTAAATTTGAGTTTTTCAAGGGATTAAAACTGTTTTAAGGCTCCGAACAACTAAAACTCGCAAAACTATATGTTGTTACCTACGTTCCTGTTGAATGTTCACATTTGTTGGCAACAATATTGCCAGGTTTCTGAAGTTTTGAAGCAATATTGGCAAAATTTCTCCCTGATCAATTGACAGAATTTTTATAACAAATTTACATTGTGTAATCTATTGGATTTTTTTTTTAACCTCAATTTATAAAGATTTATGGGACCTTGTTCCCAAAAAAGCAACATACTTGATATTTTTCTGGGGGGGGAGGGGAGAGGAGTAACTGTGAATTAGTGGCTCGCATAACAGCTTTCTATGCTCAAGGTCGCAGGTTCAAACCCAGCAGTTGGCTCCAGGATTTTTTAAGAGAGTGAAAAATTCTAGTTCATGCCCTCCGAAGGTGGTTCTGTGCCTTTGCTATGTCAGGTACTCCTTAAAGATTCCTATCTTAATTAAACCTGGATAGGCAAGATTTAGGACTTCCACTGATCGCGAAATTAGCCACAGTAGTATAAATATGACGTCAATTAAATTACCAACATTTTTTCTTTTCTCGCATAATTGTTATAAATTTAAATTAATCAGTGGATTTTTTGAAATTCCTAAAACGTTCTTCGACCAAGAAAAATAAATAAGTACTTACATAAAAAATAAATTATACCAAAATGAACCAACCTACTAACTCGGAATATGATTAATTTTTTTATTTTAGTGAATTGAATAAAGTTATAAAGGATATTAAATTCTTTTTTTTTTTAATTTTTTCTCTATAGATTTTTTTTCCTATAACACTACCATAGTTGCAAAGAAAATATAATGCAGGAAAATATGTTGCTCAAATTCCAATATTTTAATTTAAATATTTATCAGAGAGCATTATCTCTGACTCCTTATAAATATCGATAATTCCTAACACTGCAGCTAGTCACTGCGGGGTAGTTGACTCCATATTTATTTTGAATGCTCAAGAGTGATATAGCAAAATGACATACACAACTTTTGAGGTAAGGACTTTATTAATAAATGTCATAAACAGGTTTGTTTTAACGATTACTTATTGCAAGCTGTTCGATTGTTATAAGATCATATGGTTTATTATACCTAGACTGGTATACAATTGCGTTAAGGTTAAGTCCTGAATAGACTTCAGAGGGAACTTAGATCATCTTATTAATTCTTTATTTGGCCTCTTACTAAATAAAAATTAGGCCATTCATGGATTCAGTAATAAAAAGTGTTAGTTGTTATATCCATCGTTCTCTCCCTGACAAAGAAATCCTTTTACATGGGAAACCAAACGTTTTGGAGGTATTATCATCCAGATTTATTTAAATGGAACTTTATTTTTTATTATATGACACTAATCTTGCCGTATGTATTGATAATTTTCTTCATTATTATTTTTTTTTTTCAAGCAAATGGATGTGGATGAGAAGAAGGGAGAAGGTTTTCGTTCTTATTACATCACTAAAATTGAAGAACTTCAATTAATAGTCGCAGAGAAGAGCCAAAATCTTAGAAGGCTTCAAGCACAAAGAAATGAACTGAATGCTAAAGGTTTCATTTGTTGCATTTTACCAATAATGTGCATTTTTATTGGAAATACTACAATGTCTTTATTTTTAGTTCGTATGCTAAGAGAAGAACTGCAGCTGCTTCAAGAACAAGGCTCTTATGTTGGCGAAGTAGTGAAACCAATGGACAAGAAGAAAGTTCTTGTCAAAGTGCATCCAGAAGGAAAGTTTGTTGTTGATATTGATAAAAATATTGATATTAATGATGTTACTCCTAACTCCCGGGTGGCTTTGCGAAATGAGAGTTATACTCTACATAAGATCCTGCCTAATAAGGTAAAGTATTTTTTGAGCTAAGTAGTTTTCTTGTTTACCATAACCAGTGACAGAGTTTGTTGTTAGAAGTATTGAAATAGCACTGTTATCATCATTTTTATAATTTTTTCTATATTATTCTATAATAGAAAGTCAGGTGTAAGAATCATGTAAGTTGTTCTTATCTACCTGTTTAATGCAAATTTTAAATGTTAATTACATTTGGTTTTCATAAAAGTGTTTATTTTCCTCTTGATATTTTTACAGTAGAAATCAATATCTACAAGTCTTTGAAGGGGGCACCTTTGGTATAGTGCCTATCATAACAGTCTTCCATGATTTGGTTTACAGGTTCAAACTCAGGAAATGTCCTTAAGATTTTTTAAGGAGTAAAGAATTCTTGGTTATTCTGTCTCTCAGAGGGGACGTAAAATGATGGTCCCAATCCCTTGCCATGTCAGATTCTGGTTAAAGGCCCCTATCCTAATTAAAACTTGCATAGGTAAAATTTAGGACTCCCAATTTAGCATCACTTGTATAGCCATAGTTGCTTAAAAGTGACATTACATAAAACATCACTGAAGGTTAAGTTACAAAAAATTTTCTCTGCTTTAATTACCTACTTTAAATTTATGGATATGTATATAATTGTTATTATGTACGTATTCATACTTTAGTGTGTATATATAGATTTACATGGTTAATAATACACTTTTATCGCCATGTTTATTTCCTGAATTCAGTTAGTTATTTTGGTGTTGAAGGCTTAAAATGTTATTATTATATTATTTTTACATTAGTTTTTTATTATTAAAAAAAAAATGGAGGAGTGGATAAAAGATAAAATAATAATAAAAAGAAAGTAATAAAATATGGATTATGAATATAGGTAGTCAAATAAGAAGCAATTGGCAGTAATAGCTGAAGGCATATCTAAAGCAAAATAAGATAGTTAATTATTTTAATATATAAACAATTTACAATTTCCTCTACAGACCTTCTTTGGATAGGAAGTTGACTGTTTTAGGAACTGATTACCAAGGGATTTTGAAATATTCAAGATTTAATCATATTCTTTCAATATTTTCTTGTAAATAGGAAAATTTCTAAAATGTGAGTATGTTGTCTCATTTTGACACCTGGGTGTCACACTTCTTCTTTGATGAGGTGAACATGCGTCTTGTGTAGCTGATTCTAAAACCCGAAACTTGCTTTCAAAGTTGGAAAATATTTATGCTTTTTATTTTAACTTATGTCACATTGTTTTAATCAGAATAATAAAACATAGAAATATTAAAGTTTACCATATTTTACTTATTTTGATCGAAATCCTGAAACTATTTTTGAAAAAATGGGGAAAAAATGTAAAATCATTGTTATTAAGTTGCTATTGGGGTAAGTCGATATTGGCAAAAAAAGTTACTTTTACATGTCAACCATAACTGAACTATGTAATAAGTTTTCATATACTTTCCCTTACTAAACATTTTGTAAAATAATACTTTGATGTTTGCTAAGTTGACATAACAGAATTAAAAGTAAGTCAGTAAAATCAATGAGAGTTGAAGATTAAAAAAAAAAAGTTTATTTTTTACAAAATCATGAGTCCTTAGAGAAAACATGTATTTCCTTAAAAATGTAGTCTCTGGTTATCATTTATTTCATTAAATACCTTTAAAATTGTTTAAATCTTAGGTTGATCCCCTGGTGTCATTGATGATGGTTGAGAAAGTTCCAGATTCTACTTATGAAATGGTTGGAGGTCTTGACAAGCAAATTAAGGAAATCAAAGAAGTAATTGAACTGCCTGTAAAACATCCAGAACTGTTTGATGCATTAGGTATAGCACAACCTAAAGGAGTGTTACTATACGGACCTCCTGGAACAGGTAATAATTGTTTATTATACACTTTGTATTCAACATTCCTATAGATGGAACTAACTTAATTTAGTTGTTTTTAATATAGTTTGATAACCTTCCACATATTATAATATAAGAACTGCTAATGATTGAACACAGTAAGGAGGGAATCAAAAGTTGTATTATACCTGGAAATGATTAAGCCTGTGCCTGGTGTACAGATCTGTTGTCTTTGATGTCCGACTCTTCTTCATGGTTTCCAAACTATCATCAGATAAATTTCTCTTTCAAACAGGATACTTTGCAGGTGTCCACTTAGGAACTGTAGACTAGTAGGGTATTAAATTTAATTAGAATTATTTGTTTATTCCAGTTATTCTGATTTTCATAAATGAACACCCTTTATTGTCTCATCAAGTCATCCTCAGCTTCCTGATACCAAGATTGTTGTATACCTTTTTAAATATTAAGAAAGAAATCAAAGTTTGGTATTCAGAATTGAGAATGAATCTCAGGGGACTTGGTACTGGCTGAACATGTTCTCTACCAGATTCATTGATCATTAAGGCTAAAGTGGATGACATCTAAAGGCGGTGATACATGGTGAGAAATAGGGTATGTGTAGGTGAGGTGAAAGTACTCTCGCGTGAGTAGAGGGTGGTGAAAACTGCGTGAGAATAAAAATGTGCTCATGTATACGGTGAGAGTATGCAACAGTACTCGGAAAAATGGCGGATGTGTGAACAGCTGATTATTCAGGAAAGTTGTTGAAAAGGTTGGTTAGCTCTGTTTAGGTTACCATGTTCTCATGTAAAGATGAATGTTCAATTGTTGTCATCTTGTTTTAATAATAATAAGAGTAATGTCTACAAATGTTTTCATAATTTTTATACAAATTTACTTACTGACCAACTACTAACGTCAACAACAACACAAGTGACGGGAACATGCATGCCACCTAGACAGCAACATTGCTTTGTAAAATAACTTTCAATTTTTTCTATTTCGAATTTTAATGCAAAAAAAAAATACATTATGAATCTCAAACTATAATACAAAAATATATATAATATAATTTCTAATTAATAACTATAGAATTAAAATGTAATATCCAAACAGTGAAAATATGCATATTATTAAATAATGGTTTTGGAATCTAGAAACTCAATTAAATATATAAGAATATAAATGAACTATTTTTAGTTAAAGTTTGACCAAAATATTATAACAAATGATATTATTATTAACAATCGTTATGGAAAGTAGATGAAAATGTGATATAGTACAATCAACTATCACGATATTTACTTCCACCAACTTTCCAGTGTGCTCAACGATGTAAATATTGCCATTTCACCTCATCTACACATATTCTTTTTCTCCTTAAGTGTGTTTCTGGGACAAGGTATGGCAGTAACCTCGAGTGGTTTAGTAAAACAGAAATTTCTGATATCAAAGGAATATTGTCACCACATTCATTAATGATAGTTGGAGTGCAGGGGTATACAGCTCTACTGAGACAGCTTTTTGAATTTATTCTGGAAATTTGATTTTGATTTTCTGAAAGGATGATATGTATTGATGCTCTAAAAAATCCATGTTTTTGACCTTACACCTAGTTTTCCGCTATCTCGAGTAGCTAAGAAAAAGCATTTTTTTCTGCTATTCCTCTTTTTCAATACATTTTTTTATTTATATAACATTATTACAAGAAGAAGTACAGTAGTTAATGAATCACACTCAGTGAAGATATTTAGATATTACTTTAATTATGAGAACATAATACATAATCTGAATACAATACACTGTGCTGAGGAGTTTAGGTGATTACAAGTGTACATTTCGAGGTCTCCTTCTATGAGTGTGACACAAGTAATGTTACAACTAAAGTGATAAGTCTTGAGGATCTGAGCGTACATATAGCAAGAGATTGCAGGGAGGATGAGGAGGCGGCTGAGCGTTCAAAGCAAGTGCTTGCAGGTGGTGGGTACTGTGTCCTAAGTACAGGTATGTGTCCTTTGTCGGTACTTGGTCAGTCCTTTCTAGGTAGCTGGTTACCATTAATAATAATAATAGGCTTACCGAACCTAAACAACACGCTTTTGAAATACAGGACCATGGATGTTTGCAAAAAGAAAGCAACAAGCGTTTGTTGTCTAATAATTGATTCAACCTCAAAACTATATTTCCGTACTGTTTAGAGTAAAATTCATAATTCCTAATCTTGCATTATTCAATGTCCTACCAGCTCAGCTTCATACATAAAAATTGTAATTGCTTCCAACAAATTTTGAGAAATTTTGAAATAACAGATTTAAAGAAATATAGAACTAAATAATTAAAGTTTCGCAATTTTAATTTGTTAAGTCAACTAAACAAAGTAATTTTCTATTTTTTTTTTTTTACTTAAAGAATCATACATTCGAATGCTATCTTTCCAGAAAAACCCAAAATATTATCATAATTTTTTACATTGAATAGGCTTTGTATGTTTTTATAGCCATGTATGTATGTTGGTTCCATTGAATATTAATTTTTGAATATTATTGAATTAATGGTTTTGTTAAATTTTTATAAATGTGGAAATTTTGGATTCAGAGAAAGAATTAGCCTCCTTGATAATGTGATTTAACACCATTTGATTCCTTTTTATGGGATTATCTGAAGTCAAAGGTCTATACCGACAAGTCATGCATTTCAAATGGTCACAGAAAATTTCAACAAAAGATCATATGTTAGTGTCAGCAAAGGCATGGGATACCCTTTATTATTCTGTTTTAAAATTTTCTTTTTTGCTTAAGCTGTCTGGCTATATATCCATTTCCATGTTTTATATGCTGAAATTCTATACATGATTGATTGTTATCTCATTCCTTTTTGTTTACAGGCAAAACACTTCTGGCAAGAGCGGTCGCTCATCACACCGAATGTACATTCATTCGTGTGTCTGGTTCTGAGCTGGTACAGAAATTCATCGGTGAAGGATCAAGAATGGTTAGAGAATTATTCGTCATGGCAAGGTGAACCATTGAGATAAATATGAAAATAATTAGGTATTTATATAATTATATTGCCTAATTCGATCAATTCTGTATATTATGAGAAATTGGTTGACTGGGATGTCATTGAAACAATTAAATTAAGTGACCTTATTTAATTAAATTGCTTAAATAATAATATTCAGTTATTATTTCTGATTACTGAGTATTTTACATATCATTTGTAAGTAAAGGAAGGTTTTTAGTGTGATGTAATTAATTATAGAGTATTAGTTTATACCATTTTTCTCCTTAAAGCTCAAATGTTAATTGTTTGTTAATCAGTGCATTTTTCAAGTATCGAAGCCTTTATTCATGTCAAAAAAAAATTATTCATTCTTGTTTAGAAAAACATTTTTTTGAGGAAGCCTAAATATACCACTCCTCTAGTCGATGTTCTTCTTCGCTATTTTCAAATCTATCGAATCAAGCTGGTGTTTAACACTTTGACGACCAGAGCGGCGTATACGCCCGCTGGCTTAGTCTACCCCTGCGCCCACCTGGTTCATGTGCAGGCCGAGAGGGACCGCAGCGGGCGTATACGCCGCTCTCCCGCTATCACTACCAGCCTCGAGTGGGCGTATACGGGATTTTATTAATTGTTTCATTTAACTTAAAGTAACTTTTATCAATACTATAACAAGTAACAATTTTGTTAATACTATGTGTTTTTCGGGTGAAATAAAACACAAATAGCTGATAATAATGTTTTGGGCCACTGAACCAAAATAGCCAGTTTTAGTCAGTCCCAGGTGGAACCGCTGCAGCGGACTCAATACGCCCGCTATGGTCCACAAGAGAAGGTGCTCCAAACACGCGTGGTCGTCAAAGTGTTAAAATCTTAATACAGTCAATTAGAATGTAAACGATTAAATTAATATGATTAGATTTATTCCACTTCACAATAAAATCTCTCATTCTTTACAACTCATGAAGGGTCTTGGGTTCAGTACTTATAGAGAGTCATACTGTTTCATGGCCAACGGCTGTGCAAGGTGATTAGGCCTATATCACACTTAGTCACCAGGTTTTTTTACCCCCAATATTTAGATCTTCTTTCTTTCAGTGGCGCGACAGGCCGTTTAGGTCCTGGGCCTCGTGGTGTAATTTCCTAGGAGATTACACTCGTGTTTCTCGATGCAATTTGTAGGGTAGGGACTCCCTATGCCTAATTTTGTGAGTGGCCACCATTTGGCTGACGGGTCTCACATACCCGGGGGAGAGGCTGTGAGTGAATGCCCATTTAATTTCATCCTTATAAAAGTCCTGCCGGGACTAGGATTCGAACTCACAACTTTAGCATGAGAGACTAGTGCGCTAGCCACTCAGCCACAGGCTCCTCCCCCCTCTCCCTCTCCCTCCCCTCCCCACCCCCGATATTTAGATAGCCACTTTATATATGGTTAAATAATTCAACCCGAGATTAAGGAGGTTTGAACCTGGCATCTGAGGAATAGTAGACTAGTGCTCCTCTATTCCTCATACAATGTATTTATGCAGCACTTATATCATTAGTCCTGATTTTTTAAACTTCATTATTAGATCTATATGTTAAAAAGTAAAAAAATTAAGTTTATACATATTTAGTGTGTTTTTTTTTTGTTTTTTAATTCACTCAATGTTCTTTTAGGTTTAGGGTGAAATTATCGTAAAAATTGAACTGTATGAAGCATGTATGAGCTGAGAAGCATACAAATTAGAATGTCTTGAACATTGGTTCACCCCTCTATAATTAAAAACCAAATTAGCTGCTTATTGCACAAATCTTACCAGTTTCATACATCAGTGTAAACAAATTTTAGGTTGACATAAATATATCAATTTCCTACATAATAACCAAGGTTGCTTATATTGACACATTCTATTTTTCTCTCTTCAATTAAAAAAATAAGAATAAAATAAAGAATTGAGCCGATTGCACACAAACCTCAAAATTATCAGTGAAATTATATTATATCTTTCAATGGTCCAAACATGCGACTGTCATAGCCTGATATGTCTCAACTATAAGATCACTGCCTTTGCATTAGTAGGGAAAAAAATAAAATAAAATATATATATAATTTGTATACAATGTTTCATAGGTATTCTATTGTAACATTTTTTTAAAATTTAAAATATGAAAAATGTTATTATTTTAAATTCTTATATTGCAGTACGATTAGTTGCTTATCTGTTATGAAGACCTTCGTTTTATTGCTAATTCTTACCTCTTTCATTGATTCAAGAGTGATGGATTTATTTTTATTTAATCATCTGTACTGTATATATTTTAACATTTTTTATTTTATTTTTTTACAGGGAGCATGCTCCGTCCATAATATTTATGGATGAAATTGATTCAATTGGTTCCTCACGTATTGAGTCTGGTAGTGGTGGAGATTCTGAAGTACAGAGAACTATGTTAGAATTATTGAACCAATTGGATGGTTTCGAAGCTACAAAGAATATTAAGGTTTGTAATAATATTCAACTCTTTATGATTAATTAAGTGCGCTAGTCTGCTGTGCTCCGGGTCCTGGGTTCGAATCCCGGCTGTGGTGGAATATTATTTATTCCGTTAATTCAGTCGGGAGGGGGGTATGGAGACCCTCCTGGGGCAGACCCAGCCTCTATAAAGTGGGTACCCAAATTAATTGGGGAAAAACCTGGCAGCAGAGCGCGATTAAGGCCTAATCACCTCATTGCACTGCCATTGGCCTAGAAACAGTACGAATCTCTATATGTACTGAGCCCAAGACCCTTCATGGGTTGTAGTGGTACAGGTTTTTTTTTTTTTTTTTTTTTTTTATGATTAATTACCTTTAATGGGCGTCATGAATATATTATAAAAAAATGTTCAGGCTTATTTTTTTCATTGCGATATTTACCGAATCCTAAATATTTAAATGTGTACTAAGTTGTTAATTGCTTTGTATTCATGCAGAAAGTGAAAAAAGTTTACCCTAAAAAAAAAAAAATAAAAAAAAAAAAAAAAAATAAATCTGATTGGTGGATCCATAAAATAATTTTATTATTTCCATTTAAAATTTTCGGCTATACATGTGCAAATTGTGAGAAAGCTCTACTATTTGTACCTTATTGGCATACTATTTCTTTTTTTTTTTTTTTTTTTTTTTTTTGTTAAACTTTAATTTTCAATTTTTTTTTTTTTTTTTACACGTTAATCTAAGTATTTATAAGGAAATATATGGCAATCATGAAAATCTCTTAATTAATTTTTTTAATGGAAATACACGTTTTAGGGTCCGCTGTGTTCAAATAACTAAGTCATACAATAAAAGGTCTGCTTTTGTCTGTATATGTGTTAAGTCTAACTAGAAAATGAGATCGTACAGAAATGAATTTTGCATATTTAAGACTGTTATGTGTCTGGAATGTTACGTTTTTTTTAAACAGAAATTGATAAACCAGAAGTGCCACTTTATATCACCTATTTTGTAGCTTTCTACATTTTTTTTCAAAAATGGCTCTTATAATTTTGATTAAACTCGCTGTATTAATGTAAAGTTAAATGTACTTTAATTTTATGTAGGTTTTATCCTCATTTAAATAGTCTGACAGTGCTTAACCACCGCAATTTTTGAACTTCATATTTTTAACATTTCTCTCTCTTAAGTACCGTTAAATTTGTTTATATGAAATAATTAACCATTTTTCTTGTTAGCATTGATTTAAATGTACAATTTGATAACCAATTAAAGGAAAAAACAACAGAAATATTTTTCCAGGTTTAATTTTTTTTTTTTTTTAATGAACTAAAGATTTTAGTAAAATTATTATCTTACATTCAAAGTTGTAGAATATAATGCAGAATGACAAAATTGACATTAAATTAGTTTTTTTTTTTATTAAAATAGTTTCCACTTAAGTGGGATTCCTTAACATATAACTTTGTGGATGGCTTCTTTCCATTATGCCCTAGCTAAGGTCGTCATCTCGTTGACCATGGCCCGTCTTAGACTTCTCTAATTTATCATCCCAGGTCTTCTTTTTCCCTCAATTTTCCATTGCTAGACTTCTTTGGGTAGTCTTCATTCCGACATTCTTTTTAAATGTCCATACCACTTCATTGTTAAAGATACTAATTTCTATTGTTATATTACAAACCCCCCACCCATTCAAAAAAAACCATGTACCTTTACAACCCATCAAGGGTCTTTTCTTTAGTAGACATTGAGATTCGTACTGTTTCACGGCCAACCACTCTCAGCCACCAGGTTTTTGGGTACCCAGTTTAATAAAGAGATTAAATAATTCAGCGGGGGTTCAAACCCAGAGAAGTGGAGTAGTAGTGCTCTACCCACTAGACCACACCGCTCCTTATTATTATATTATTTAATCTAAAATAAATCTTTCAATAGTAACAATCTAATTCTTTTCCCATTTTTCAGCTGTAAGTATATTTAAAACTTTATTTCAATAAGTATTTTTAGTATAAGTTGTGTTCCTTTCACCACATTTTTTATTTTTGAAATGATATGATTAAAAGTTAAATATAAGTCCTTCATTTTTTATATAGCATAATTTAGTATTTATTTACATTGATTGTAGGTGATCATGGCGACAAATAGGATCGATATTCTAGACCCTGCTCTCCTTCGCCCTGGAAGGATTGATCGTAAAATTGAGTTCCCACCACCAAATGAGGAGGCTCGATTAGATATCCTTAGAATTCATTCACGTAAAATGAATCTTACACGTGGTATCAACTTGCGTAAAATTGCTGAGCTCATGCCTGGAGCATCTGGTGCCGAAGTCAAGGTAAGCAAGCCTTCAATTTTAATATCTCTATATTGTTTCTAAATAACTTTGAAACTAATATCTTATAGTAAGAAGAATAATCAGGAGTCAGTCTTCATAGATTTTTAAAAATGTACCCATATTTCGGCTCTATCATGTGGGCCATTATAAATTAGAAATACCTAGAGATACAAACTTTTTTTTCCCTCAAGCTTCATATGGTCGGTTCTGTCAATTGGTGTGGATCCCAAACTTCATATCAATTTGCATATCCCATCTTGATAAAATGCTTATTTACTGTTATTTTGAGAATGTTAGTGGCATCCACTATGTCATGCACACTATATCGCGGATTTTCAGCGAGCACAGTCGTGATAATGTCCGTATCCGTCGTTGCTGGGCGGCTGCTGCGGTCTTCATCTTTCCACTCGAAATTGCCAGCTCTTAATTTCTTGAACCAATTTCGGACGGTCCTAATAGTCATAACAAGACTCCCATAAACGGTGCAAATCTCGTCTGCAGTGTCCTTTGCACTATTTTCTTTTTTAGAACATTGAAGCATAACAAGCCGCTAATGCTTCTTTCAGCTCTCCATATTGAACGGTGTAGACAAAATTTTAAAAGAGACTTTGTCTCGACGAAACGTACTCTGAAAGAGGTCTGGGACAACTAAAACAAATGCCATAAATAGCTAAGAAATAAGCCTGCATGTTTATATAAACATAGCCAGTTAAGAGTCATTCATAGCGTGGTGCGGAAGAAACTTATGGGTCACCCTAATATATACATCTAAAAAAGAAAATAAATAAAAGGTGCATTTAAATACCCATTTAGAGAGCAGATAAAATATAAACTTTAATTATAAAGATTAAATATTAAAAAAGATAAATGCTAAAACTGAGATGAAGTTAAAAGTGGTGATGACAGGAAATTTTTTAACAGTTATTTAAAATTGTATTAGAAATATGCAAAATAAAATTAATTTTTTGTATCTATTCTGATTATTGTTTTTATTTTTATATCAACTGTCAATTGTTTACCATCGGTATAATTTTCTTATAAATGAACAATGATAATTATTTTACTAAATAGCTAGTTTATTCTAAATTATTCAGTAGATTTTTTCAATTCAGCCATTAAAATATCCTGCCTGATTAGGAATAGTGGTTCTTTAACAAAAATATCTGTTGGTGTGGTACATAAAGACTTTTGTGGTTTGGGCTGGTTCATACTGCTTGGACTATTAATCTTTTTTGATTAATATTATTGTAGATGATCCTTTTTTCAATAGTCTATTGCATTACATCTAAAGTGCGAATCATAAATATTGATTTTTTATGTTAATTGAATTTCTTTTAATTCATGCGAAGCCCAAATATTGGAGTTATTAAAAATACATTATATTTGGTTTTCAATCGTATGTGATACATTTCAAACCTTTTTGCAATCTCTCCCACAGTTATATGACTATTCCAATTAACTATGGCTTTCATTTAGTCAACTTCAGGTCTGGATGACAACCAGAACATTGATCATCTTTAAGTGATAAATATCCAAAACAAAATACCTCTTTGAGTCTTAGACACATTCTTGCCTTATTAAAAGAATAATGAAACAAAAGTAACGTTATCTATTTATTGGTGCTAGCCGAAATAGCTTTCTTGCCAATCCATACTTGAAATATAAAAAAAAGTTTTTATACTGTTATAAAATATTACACATGTAATTAACAATCATAGAATATCCTCTATGATAAATGAATACCTCATCTTGTCTCGTAATGGAAGTGCATTTATAGAAATTCTAGTAGTTTGATTCAAAGATATATTCAATTAAATCATTAAATGACCTCAGGAACAAAACAAGTTTTCCTGGCACTTGAGAAGGCAAATTGATTTTTTAGTTTGGTTAAGAAAGAGATTTAAAATAAATCGATTTAGTAAATTGGTGGCAGGATAGAGTTCATATGTTATACTAGGTTTTCTAAATAATAAAATTTAGTGGTTTGAATTGTTAAAATCTTAATCCAAGTTTTGTTATGACCCCTATAGCAACTAAGTTTTTTTTTTGTAATTATGATTTTTCTGCTTTTTAGGGTGTATGTACTGAAGCAGGAATGTACGCCCTTCGTGAGAGGAGGATTCATGTCACTCAAGAAGATTTTGAAATGGCAGTGGCCAAGGTTATGCAAAAGGACTCAGAGAAGAACATGTCTATCAAGAAATTATGGAAATAAATTACTCAATTTTTTTTTCTTTTTTTTTTTACTCTTTCTGTTTAAAAAGCTTTAAATATATAGATGTTTGAAAGGTTTTGTTAAAAATAAATATATACTATAATCATAAACGTGTATATACAACTTGTAGTCATCCTTAAGAAAATAAAAATAAATAGGTGAAAATAAAAAGAAAAAACTGAGGCAACAAGAATTATTACAAACAATTCTTAAAAATAATTTTACATCTTATATTTAAAAAAAAACAAAAAAAATAAGGAATATTATTACAATGCTAGGAATCAACCCTGGGAGGCTTAAGTATTGAGTAACTCCTAAGTACAATACAAGTTAAATATCTAGCTCAAAAACAAAAGGAAATAAATACAATCAGATTTATATTAATACACATTTCGAAATAGTGTATGATCACAATGCTTAGGCCTCCCGAAGAGTCATGAAATCGGCAGACTTATAACATTGTTTCCTTAAAACCAACTGAATATAAATATACATATATATTATATATAACAAAATGATAATGTTGATGTTTTTTTTAAATATTCTGGGCCAACAAGCTGAAGATCGACTGGGTCGATGTGGTCTTTAGTCTTTAGCTGGGAAGAGACATCAACTGTTACAGATTATTAAGTGTAATTTAACTCTAAAGCATTATTAAGACAATTAATGTATATGATACACAGCATGTGGCACTACATAGACAACTACAAATATATGCAAGAGAGAAAAACCTTAAATCGAAGGTAAAAATTAAAATACTTTAGAAAACAAAAACATATGTGAAGCAAAGGTCTAATTATCAACTTAAATGGGTAAAAAATAATTTATACAGTCACTCAAGCGCAATATATTTGAAAGATTTCAAAAACATTCGTTTATATAAAATATAATTAAAAGGGAGACATTTTAGGATACGGAATGTAATGTCTATACATATACTTTTTTTTTTTTTTTTTTGTTTTTGTTTTTTTTCTTTTAAATCATTATCAAACTGAAGGGACAAAAACAAAAAAAAAATTGAAGATTTTTTTTTCCATTCATTTATAATTTTTTATTTATTAAATATTAATAATAATGACGATGAACATTTGGTACAGTATTTCTTCAATCGGCTGCCTTTATAAACTGTCGCCAGCAATACATAAACTAAAAATGTTGAGTTTTGTTGGTGATAAAGATGAGATTAGGGGCAGCTAGAGCGCAGAGAGCACTAAGTGCCCCTTAGATGAGAGCGCGTCGGGACAGGGGGGGCAGGCTAGCGGTTGGCATTCTTCAATTGGTTCGACAACCAATCTAGGCCTTCGTAGAGACCATCGCCTGAGGTCGCGCACGTCGCCTGGATGTACCAGTTGCGATTGCGCAATGAGTGTAGGCCCAGCTTGTCTGTTATCTCAGCTGCGTTCATAGCGTTTGGCAAGTCCTGGAACAAAAAATTATCTAAGCATGGGATGCTATTGGGCAGGTACAATCAACAAAAATAATTAAACATTTTAACAAGGACATACAGCTGATATAATCGTTACGAAGTGAAATGTTTTAGTATGATTTCGAACGAAACTTAATAATGTAATTTAATCCCTTCAGAAAATAATTGTTTCTAAATCACATTTTTAAAGGACTTGAGTGTCCATTAAATAAAATAAAATAGAATATTTGGATAAAATTAAATGATGAGAATATAAATATGTAAAAAAAGTCAATTTCATAAAAAATGTCCTTAAGAACCTTTTTGAAATCAACGTCTCAAAACAATAGGTGTAAATTTTATATAAAAAAATCACTGGAGTGGTAAGTGTTAATTAATAATTGTAAAGCATTAAGAAATTTTAGCAGTCAAGCCTAGAATGGCAGGGAAAAAATATACTAACAATTCAATGGTGTTAACACAACATAATATTTTAACTTGATAAAATCTTAAAGAAATAATAAAGTTGGTACCTCTCAAAAGGGTCAAATACTATTGCAATAAATGATAGATAACATTTTATGATAAGAAATTAAAATAATTAATAGTTTTTACATCACAGCCATCAATATATAATTTTTTAATATGTCATCATAAAATCGAAAAACATAGAAGAGAACAAGTGAAACAACATGTATGTATGTAAATAAGGAAAAAGGACTGTTATTGACCTAAAATGGTAAGATGGAGAAACCCACTCTTTAGTTTAATAATTTGAAGAGCTGACTCACATCATGGCTTACAACATTAACATATTATCTCTAAATAGAATTACGGAAGGGAAAGGAAGTAATACAGTAGCTGATAAGCTATTTAAGTGATAACAAATTTTTCAACACACTTTCATGTCACAACAGTATGAACTCTGACCACATAATGGAATGCCATACATGATTGCATTTATCAATTCATAATGTTGATACAGATTGTCAACCTCTGTTGTAGATAACAATAAATTTTGTAATACACTCAGAATAGTTACAATTACAAAATAGGAGGGAAAAAAAAATTAAGAATATTTTCCATCCATTCCCTACTTAGTAATCCTAGGTGAAACATTAAGTATAAGACAATTTGCAACAAAAAAGGAAGTATGTGGGCAGGTAAAAAAAGTCTAGTTATAAAGGCCAGAAAAATATATAAATCTTGTTAAATGAACACTATTCAGTTATTACTTTAGTCCAACTGACTCGACACAATTTGTTTGGGAATTGAACAGAATCAAAGTCCTACCTAAAATTCACATAAATATTATCAATGCCAAAGAACCATAAATTAAGTAAAGTATACTGGAACTATGTTGATTATTAGTTTTAAAAGAAAATTGGTTTTAATTATAAATAAGCTTAATTTCATAAAAAAACAATTTACTTCTACTTTTTTTAATAACATTAAAGAAAATGTGAAAAAGCTGCAAAAATGTTTAGATTCAGTTCACTCAGAAGAAAGAAAAAAAAAATTGATACATATTTTTCAATAGTTATAAGAAGTGCAATTTTATAGCCTAAACCTTTGCAATTTCTGTCATTTGTAAATGACTCAGTTCATTTACATTTAACAAGACATAGAAATAAAAAAATGCATGACAGACATAAAATTAAACTTGGAAATATCATTTTCACTTTTCAAAAACCCAATTAACTTGGAATACACAATATTTACTTAACACAATACTTGTTTTTCAGTTAGTCTTGACAAGATGGAAATTCCATAGGCAAACACTATAATCTACTGTGTTCTGACATAAAATGCATTTATCAGGATGTAAACAACTACTAATTAAATTTAAAACTCAAGATAGAGATTTAACATGAGCAATTAATAACTTAAACTTATTAGAAACATAGGATTGATTATGAATGCTAGCAAAAAGGCTCACGAAAGAAAACTTCATATTTTAAATAATGAGAAAAGCCCTGGAACATTAATTTAAATACAAGCCCACCTTAATGTGATAACAAATGTATCTTGAAAAAAAAAAAAAAATTCCTTGACAAATAGCCGAACATACATAAAGCATGTCAGGTAACATTCTAAAATATATCGATTTTAGTTCTAGTAGTAGTGGTGAGCATGTACAAAACATTTCATGTAGTTTGAATCAGTAATAATTCTTCCAAAAGGTTTGAGGTGCAATCCAATGGCAATGGCCAAGACACAAAAACTATATTAGTAAGTAAAAGAAACTAGCACGATATGTAATGAGATAGGACTGGCTTAAAATGAGTATAGATAAGACAAAACATATTGGTTGAAGTAGAATCAAAGAACTAGATGAATTAAATACAAGAAAACGAACATAAATAAGAAGTATGAATGAGAGTTTAATGAGTTATGAAAACATAAATGTAATTAAAGAAATCAATAAAACATGAAACTAAAATAAAAATTGACCACTGCTTTCATTTCACCAAATGTAAAATAGTATTAATGCTATCATTACGTCCTGTTCTCCAAGTGTAACAAGAATTATTCCTTACACAATGCTATAATGTTTATATTGTAGGTATGATAGATCCTTGGCCAGTCTCCTCAGAGATCACACCACTATTCAAGAAGATATTACGATATTAAAGGGTATTCATCACTCCTTACACCTTATTTCAGTAAGGTTCCTCTTGAATCAGCATCCATAATCATAATCCCATCAAAATGGCTCTACCAATAAAGATGTATATGAACTGATACTCTGCTCACTGTCGATATACTCAGGATTGTTAATTGCAATTAATCTCCAGAGAACCTCATGAAAACATTCACTAGTCATTTAGCAGCATAGATGACACATGACCAAGTCACGTGTATAACAAATAATTTTAGTGTTCAGCAGCACTATCGAATGAACCACTTAATAGTGGATAATATTCTGGTGTAATTAATAGGCAAAATTTTAATGACATGTTATAAAAACTAATGGAGATGTAGGCTGGGAGCACAATAATGAAATAGATCACACTGAATTAAGAAAACAAAACTTTCCTCCAAGCATCTGTTTTATGAAATACGATTCTCTATGATAAAGAAGAAAAATAAACTTGACACATCACCATATAAACCTGAGCTGTGAAAGTGCTTTTGTTAAAAAAAAAAAAAAAATGGGGATAGATTGTTGTGCTCTGTACGCCCGGCTCCTTAAGTCACAAATACCAAAACATACAGACAGATATGTATAGACCTCAAGATATACAGTTGCTATATTAGTATGCAAAATTCATCAACAATAATAAGTCAACAGAAGAGCTAACCGCTTGTCAACAATACTGCAATGACCTTTTTGATACATACTCTTACTTATAATTAAAATGTTTGTTTCGTAGCTTTCCCTAACTGTTTCAAGAACACATTATAATCTTCTTCTTATGGATTAATCATGATAGGGCTACCTGTGAACTAATATCATTGAAATAAAAGAAGTACGTATCAAATAAGTCTATAACAGTCTACTCTAAAACACTGGATTAGAAATTAAGTACTTAACTCTAATTTTAAGGGTTAAAAAGTTTTAAATCATCACAAATTAGCATCTATCCACCAAGAATCACTAAAATGCTATTTTTAGCCACATTTGAAGAATTAAAAAAAACAAAAGGAAAACTCACACTTGATTAACCAAGAGATTAATCATTAAATTACATTAAAAGTTCCAAGTTATAAATTTTATTTAAAACTGAAGAAATAAAAAATATGGTTAAGTTAAAAAAAAAATATTAATCCATTATTTCTTAAGAATGAAACTTTCAACAACTGTCAGAATTGAAAACAGAACTACTCAGACATTGCTAACCTAAAACTCAACCAATTTCAAGATAACTTTAAAGTATTAAACTCCAGATCATTTGAGTGCTTAATTTTATTTTACCTCTTGTTATAACTGTTAAACAGTTGGAAATGAGAAATGTATACGTAAACATATTCTAAATAGTCATTACTAATAAGAATTAAGACATAAGAGGCGATAACCTGTATGAGCATAGCAATATCTAAGTGAATAGGAGAAAAAAAAACTATGAACTTAGGTAATTATTTAGAAACTCTCTTAATGATAGTTACGGCGAGTGAGATAAAAGAATTTTATCTCCAAAGGTTATCACAGCAAAAAGAAACAAATGACAAATCTGCATTTCAACAGTTGACTAAATATGATTGCAAAACTAAAACATTTTAAATTGCAAATGATAAAGCAGTAACACAATGTGATCTTAGTATAATATGAACATAACAGAAAAATTTAAGATAGCCTCTAAATTATTGCTTATTAGAATATAAATCATAAGTCAGTTTATTTTGATCACTAAATATATGTATAAGAATAACCTTAAAATAAGGTTAATAATACAATGGTTGCATAAAACCCACCTTCACATCATAAAATTAGATCCATATATCAGGAGCAAATTAACATGGGATGTTTTAAAAAATTTCTAATATGTCACTCTTAATAAATAAGGTAAAAGTAAGATCATTATAGCAGGAAAACATCTCATCATAAAATACAATACAAATTAACATTATGGACAACTGACCTGCTTGTTTGCGAAAATTAGCAGAACTGCATCTCTTAATTCATCTTCAGCAAGCATTCTCATCAGCTCTTCCCTCGCTTCACCAATACGTTCCCTATCGTTACTGTCTACAACAAAAATGAGCCCCTAAAAAATAGATGATTGATTAGTAAATTAATTTAATTTAAATTATTAATATTCTACTTCTTTTAGGTCTAAAATTCACCTGAGTATTTTGGAAATAATGCCGCCAAAGGGGTCGAATTTTGTCTTGACCACCTACATCCCAAACTGTGAAACTAATATTCTTATATTCAACAGTTTCAACATTAAATCCTGCAACAAAATAAATATTAAAGTCATATTAAATAATAGTGTTCAAGTACTCATACAAAAATTTCATAAATCTAAAACAAATGAAAAACCTTAAGTATGCACATATATACATACAATAAATACAAATACACTAACCAATAGTTGGGATTGTAGTTACAATTTCTCCTAATTTCAATTTATATAAAATAGTTGTTTTTCCAGCAGCATCAAGACCAACCATCAATATTCTCATTTCCTTTTTGCCAAACAGGCCTTTGAACAAATTTGCAAACATATTCCCCATCCTGGAAGGATTTGTGTGACACTAAAATCAAAATAAGCAAATGCCAATAAATTAAATGAAATAAACTAATACATGGTACATTAAAGCTATATATTTACATACAACAAAATTCGCAAGATTTGGATATATTACGACTTATTGTTGAAAATACAAAAGATCAATTAACACTTGGCAAAAGTTAATAGATACAGTCCAACATTCCTTGAGAATGTCATGCAAATTCTAATTTAGGCAGATTACGCACAAAAAGAAAATCAAAAGAAATATATTAAACATAAAATGACAAACATGCTATTATCATGGACTCCTCCCTGAGAATGCCGAAACTGGCCATTCATTACTGTTCTGGTAAGTTCGTAGTAATCCAATACTTTCACAATAATATTTAATATTATGCGTGTAAAAAGCTTTGAAACTTACCTTTATACAACTGAGATAAACTTATTCAACACTAAATATTGTAATAGATCAACACGTCCCAATATATGTGAAGACTAAGATGGCGGACGGTGTGTAGGGGAAAAGGTTCGTGGTTCTTGCCACGTAAAGAGCTGTTTTAAATGACGCCATTGGATGAATCAGTGGTCACGTGATTAATGTCAACATGATTATATTTTAGTCAAAATTTTAATAAATTTCTTCTTGAATAACCTCTAATGATTAAAAATAAACCGTAGATTAAAAAATGAAATCCCAATAGTGTATACTATAGTTCTATTTGTCATATTTCAACACAAAAATATTTTCATTTGTATCACAAGGGCCAATGCTCGTTACTAGGGAAGACTTTTAAATTCAACGATTTTTTGTTCTTTTAAAGCTAAACTATTTTCATATTTTTAAAACCAATCTCTGTGTAAAAATATAGAGAATATTTCTCAACTTTGTGCAACGCCCAGTACACTTATCACAGTTTAACTAAGGAATTAAATGTATTTTTCTTTATATGTGAAAATATACATAAAACATAAATCAAACTATTAGGTTCAATTATTGTAATTTAAAGCACTAAATTTATTATTATTACAAGAAACCAGTTCAGTACGTAGTTGTTTTACTAATATTGTTCAAAATATTAAGAAAGATTTGATTATATATTAAATCCAAGTTAGTTTTTGAGAAGTGTTTAATAATAAAACACATTTAACTCTGTAAAACTTGTTCCTCAGAAAGGCGTCGATGACCCTTGAGTTTTACGCCTCAAAACCCAAACCAACAAGTTGTACCTCAATTTGATGTGATAAATTCCCATATGTTTGGTCTACTATTTTCAATAATGAACCTTTGTAATCGAACAAAAAAATTACCCCCTCCCCCATCCTAAAAAAATTTAGAGCTTACGTTTCAAGATACTTAGAACCCGAATAACAAATTTAAAAAATCTGTTTATCCGCTGTCCGCCGTACGCCGTACCCCATCTGCGGCTTAACTTCGAAACTATTGGTCCAATTTTTTTTTTAACTCGGATCCAACGATGACCTTAACGCCTATAATAAATAAGACGTTGATATCCGCCGATTAGTTTTTAAATGATGTAATTCAATAAATCAGTTATTGTTGTAGATAGAGACTAAGTTAAGACAAAGAGTTCTTGAAACTATAAGAAAGAAAAGAAAAATAAATACGCCCATTACTCAGTTATTTTTGAAGATAGAGAAAAATATGTAAAGAGTTTCAGAATCAGTGAAGCGTGATGAACAAAAACAAAAACACAAAAAAAAAAAAATAAAATAAAATAACGTTTCGAAATTAGCAGTGCTGATAGACCACTTTCCTTTGAATTATTAATTACTTTTCATATCAGTTACAAACGGTTATTTTGAAATAATAAACCATTGTGTAATAATTTGCAGGGTTTTTATTTAGAAATGCTAGCTTAAAGTTGAGAGGAAATTGTGGAAAAGCATTTCCATCTGTTGCCTCGTAAAAGGTATTGACATTTTTTTAAATATATAAAAAATACAATAGTTTAAACAACAATATTTATAAGTCAAACATTAGAATAGAATAGAAAAAAAAAAATCTGGGTTTGTGTCCCTTAAGGATAACATTTATGTACAATTGTAGAAGTATATATTATGACTGTCCAACAGAGAAAAGAAACATAATTAATTATTATTTACAATGGTAAAATAAGGAGAAATATTATTTAACAAAAAATTTATTTAAAAAATGTTCTAAATTTTATATGCTGAAAAAAAAAATCTTATGTTCAACAGAATGAAAAATATATTAATTGAAAACAAATTTAAGATTTGGGTAGTTAACAGATATTTTTAATCATTCAATGTTAGATATCTAGAATTGAAATATCATAATTGCTCGTCTATTTGGGATGACAGAAGATATTTGAAATCTCGGGATTTGAATGAAGATATGACAAGCAGCATGGCGGATATGGTTTTGTAGTGAATTCCAGAGGGTAGTAGAATTAAGTTATTAATTATAAAAATTAATAATTAACAGTTTAAAAAACTTAGTCATACTAGTACTACAAGTAAGCCAAAATAAGTTAATAAAATAGAAGTATGTATCGAATAAATAAATAACAATAAACCTTTAAACGATGGATTAAAAATATAAGTACTTTTTTATTTTTCCTTACTGTTTCGAAAACACATAATAACCTTCTTATAAATTAATCATGATGAAATTAAATTATTACCATTAAAATTAAGCCTCAAGTGAGCTAAAATCATTGAAATAATAGAAGTATGTATTGTTTGTTTGTTTATTTATTTAACTGTCCTTTATGCTGCTGTGACTAATCGGACGATGGGACGATTCACTACAGTGGGAGTCCCACCCCTGGCTGTTATGCTAACCACCCTGCTACAGGTAACCCCTGAAGTATGTATTAAATAAGTATATAACAGCCTATCCTTAAACGCTGGTTTAGAAATTAAATATGTAACCAAAATAAAGTTATGTTAGTTTACTATGATCGCAGTAGATACATTTAATAATTAATGCCACATGCCAGTAACAATCAACTAATTCATTATCACCAATTATTATAATTAATAATTAACAGTTTAAAAAGCAAAGCTACTCATTATGGTGAAGGAACTTTTGTCATTTGTAAGTTTTGATTTCGCTACATCTTCTTGCTTCCATTTCGTTTCCTATTTGTCAAATATAAACTTAAATAAACCAAAAGCGTGGTTTATTTTTAAATGCTAAATCTGAGCGTATTTAGGACTAGAAATTATTGCCAAGAGTAATAATCAATAATCAAGTATGATGTTCCTACCAATTCATCTTCAATGTTCATCAACTCATCTCCCCCCTCTAGCTTTCAATAAAATTCTACAGCATTCCTCCAGTATTATAATTAATATGTTTATAAATATAGAAATATTATCATATCATAAATTTAAATTAGTTTACTCACTCAAGTTACTTGAAAACAATCAACAATTATATCATTATTTTATTTTACTTAACCTATATTTGCCGAACGAATTCTGCAGTCAGGAGAATTGTGCCTTCTTTATATCTCCCCTCCTCGTATCAGTTCCGGACAAGAGGGGATGATATCTTTTAATTATTTTTATTTTGTAGCCATCGGTTCGAGATCTTGTGTAGTCCGGAGCGATACGATATAGGAGGGTCTTCCTTTGGGAGTTTGAAAGATTCCGGTAATGATTGAGAAAGTTTACATATAGGAAAGTCCAAAGCAGAAGGGGATACGGTATCGGGAACAATCAACTGGTATAGTTAGAAAATTTTACGACAAAATAACAGTTTTATGCATTTATAGTGTGTTAATTAATCTTAACACTCTGATGATGACCTAAAATTTTGAGTTAAAGAGTTGAAACGTCTACATAATAAATAAGATATCCTATTTTAGATGGTTATCTATGGTTTTCTCCGTTAGAGGTCTATGGTTTGGGTCTCGCGGAGGATCCCTGGAAGCACAAGATTTTTGGAAGACCTGGGTGTCGATAAAAGAAATATCCTATATCACCTGTATGGCAATTAAATTATGAATTTGATTATATTTCGATTATGTAATGTGCGCACCAGAGGTCTAAATTTCAAATACAGTGGTAGAGAGAAATAAAATAAAATAATGTGAATAGCTAAAAGAGAAAAACAAATTGTAAATATTATAAATTTGTGTTAGAATAGAAAAAAAAAAATTGAAAATGTATGTGAAATATGTCCAAGGGATTGATGAAGTATGCTGTGTTATGTAAGCAACCCGATGTATTTGGGCAGCATTGCCAAATAAATAAAGCATTTCTATCTTCTCTGACCAAGCTACAACCAACTTCGACAGTAATTCATTTAATGGTCAGTAATTCTTTTATATTTGATGATGAATTGTTTAGGAGAAGGTCAATAATATATTTTTAGGAAATATTGACCTCACGAAGCTTAAATTTTAGATCATGTAAAATCTTTCCTTATGATGAAATTATAGTTTACCTTGCAGATAGATAGCGTTCATTCCTTGTATCTTGTTTGTTTTTAGCACCGATAAGGACCCACGATTGTAGGTCGAAACGTTGATTTCAAAATATTTAACTATTTTGGAAAATAATTTATTGACCGCAACCCAAAGTATCTCATCCTTCATTAGGTTAACATGTGGTTAATTACTATATTTGTTTATTTATTTAACGTCACTTTATGCTACTATGGCTATTCGGACGATGCTACAATGGGAGTCCCAAATTTTGCCTATCCAAGTTTTATTAGATCTTTAACAAGTACCTAACATCGCACAGGCTCGGGACCACCTTTTAACGTCCCCTCTGAAGGATGGCATAACTAAGGAATTTTTACTCCCATTAAAAACTCCTAGGACCACCTGCGGGTTTGAACCCGTGACCTTTGGCATAGGAGGCTGTTATGCTAGCCACCCTGCTACCGGTGATCCCTTACATAGATGCCATGAGCAAGCTAATTCAGATCAGTACCTCATATTAAAAAACAACAGAAATGAAGGTATAGAAGTAATGAAACTGGGGACTAGACGAGATTCATTAGAACTAGGCTCAAAAGTCAAGTGAAATCTGAGAGTTTTTACTTCTAAAGGTTTCTATTCAGCAATGATATCCAATTGTGCCATATAAATCTGTCCATATAATATTTTATTAGTAAAAAAAAAATAAATAAATAAACCATCCATTACAGTTGTAAATTATTTTGGTACTAGAACAAATGGAATTGAGCTGATTGCATCGCGGAGACTCAAATGGGCAGGTAAAGTTGTTGAGCTCGATGACGAGCGGATTCCGAGAAAGTTGGTTTTTGCTGATCCGACTGGTAGGCGTCCGAATGGTAGGCCGAAGCGGAGATGGGAGGATTGCGTTAAGGCTGATCTCGGGAGCTTAGGCTTGAATGGTGAACATTGGACGAGTCTGTGTAGGCGGAATTTGGTGGTATCGGCATCGAACCTTCGGGTTCGCTAAGCCTATTATTATTTATTTATTTATTATTTACTAGAACAAATGGAAGTTACATATTGCAGTGCAGGAAGTTACAGCTGCAAGTGATCTCTAACTACTTTTAACACATGTTAACATAATGTTATGATACGCTTTCATTAAAAATATTCACATATCTCCTCCTGCCACTACTTTTATGAAAAAACTATCACCACAAAAATTACATGCATGTTACCCTGAAATATCAGATTTTCTGCCTGATATTTACCGCTCGACACAAATGATTAAAAAAGGTTTTAGTGTTTTTCTTTACAAGAATACACACACACACACACACACACACACACAACACACACACACACACACACACACACACACACACACACATACATATATATACACACATATAGAAGAGATTGAGAGAGGAAGAGAGACGTGAAGTCACGTCTAGTGCTATTTTAATTATGTGCCAACGTTTCGGCCTACATTGTGGGCCTTCTCAGGGTTGACTCTGAGACGGTGTCTAAAGAAGTCTTGACAAGAAGGGTTGAAGGTGTCTAAAGAAGGGTTGTCTTCCTTAGACACCGTTTCAGAGTCAACCCTGATGAAGGCCTACAATGTAGGCCGAAACGTCGGCACATAATTAAAATAGCACTTGTTTTAATGTGTGTTTCTATTTAATGACCCCACCCCCAACCATCTTCCTCATCTAATTTCTCAACGGTCAACAAAAACTCCATCATTTTTTTTTTTTGTCAAAATGAAAATATGGAATAAGTTACTGATTAAGAACTTCAAAAATTACATTTATCTTAAAAATATATATCAACAATATAGTAATTAAAATACTACAACAAATAACTGAATTCATGAGGTAAGCAAATTCGTTACATCACTTGACCCTTTTAATTTTATGTCGACTCAAGACTGGAACATGATTCAAGCAATACATTTTATTAATTCGTATTTTTTTCTTTTTTATTACATTCCAATAAACTCTTCCCTAAACATTTTTTTTTTTTATTAAATAAGCATGAGATTGCACCTATCTCGTACCAAACTTTTTTTTTACTTACCTATATATAAAATAGAAAGTAAGGGAAAGTATTATATTCGTGAACATTTTGGAATTCAGATTTTCAAGGAAATTTAGTGTTCTCTGAGTGTAAATGACCAAGTCCAGCCAAAAGTCTGTATGTGTTTTTTTTTTTTTTTTTTTTTGTTTATTTATTTAACATCACTTTATGCTACCATGGCTAATCTGACGGTGCTACAGTGGGAGTACTAAATTTTGCCTATCCAGGTTTTATTAGGATAGGGATCTTTAACGAGTACCTGACATCGCACAGGCTCGGGACAACCTTTTAACGTCCCCTCCGAAGGACGGCATAGCTAAGGAATTTTTACTCCCATTAAAAAAATCCTAGAACCACCTGCGGGTCGGTGCTAACCATCCAGCTACAAGTATAGAATGAGGAATAATCAAGTATTGTTCAGGGAGATAGAAGATATAAAGACAAAAATGAGATTTTACGGTCATATGATCAGGGTGGAGGGAAATAGATTTAATAAGAAAATCTTTGATAAGGTTCTAGGACTCAAAAGGCTACCCGGAACAGATACAAAGTGAAACAGTCAAACTGAAAATAACAAGCTAGGTTTGCATGGATAGAGTCTAATTCCTCCAGAAACTGATGAACAAATGAGTCCTTACAGTGAAAGAGATGAGTGAAGGAAAGAAGTGGTCGGAGGAGAGGAAGGCTCAGCAGCACTCCAGTGTGGATGAAGGAAGTGTGGAAAAAAATAAAAGAAGAGATAAAAGATTAAGTGATATATTCCTGGTCCACAGTTGGCCTATATCGAAATAAAAACTTTTAAAAAATAATAATAATAATTTGATAATTAACTGACGGAGAAAACAGCAGAAATATTTTTCTTGGTTATTTAGTTTTTTTTTTGGGGGGGGAGGGTAAATAAGAATAGGAATATATCTGTACATTATACAGCTAGAAAGCTTTAGATTTTAAAAACAATCTTACTTAACATACCGAGTTGTAGAATTTCTGTGTGGCTTCAAGGTAATTCTGAACGGCAAAAAGAGCATGAAGTTTCCGTAGAAACTAAATATAATAACATTTTTAAACTTTAACTCCAACTTTATTTAAAACATTAAATTAATTTTAACCACGGAGATAAGTGAAAGTCGTGTGTTGCGCGCACCAGATTTTTTTTCATTCGACGAAGTCTGACTTTCATAATTTCGTCATTTTTATATCTATCCAAATCATTCGATTTGGACAGATATAATGATCAATACGTTAACAAATTGAAAACTTCGTTATGGTTCATTTAACCTCCTACCCCCCTGCCTCCCCTACCTACTGACCAACCGTAACCTACCTCCTGACATTTTTGACTTCTTCATCCACAGCGGATTAGGATCCCTGAATTTGTCTGTAACTCGACTTGAAGATCTATCCTCAGACCGTAATCCACCAATCCTTAAAGTATCCCTAACTCCTATTCCGAAACCCATCCCACCGTCATTCATCAGAAGCCCTATCAACTGGAACATCTTCCGCCAAATTCTGACCAATAATATTGACCTCGGCGTGACCCTCAAAACTCCGGATGATCTTGACGATTCCGGCTACTCCTTTACCCCCGCCATTCAACAAGCTGTCTGGACTGCCTCCTCTCCTAAGCACTCCAATATAACTCTAATGTAACTAATGTACTTGTGTAAAAACATTTTATTTTCTGATGAGAGCAAATACAACATTTTTGGTTCAGATGGGCAGATGGTTATGGAAAGAATAGTTTATAAAAATTAATTACTCATGAATAAGTTACATACTTTAAATGAAAAAAACAACAGAGCGTGCCAATGATTTTTTGACCCACTGTATACCATATATATTCAGTAATGGTCGCGCGCATGTTAAAAATTTAATTTATTCGTAATTTGTCTTCAACTTTTAATTGTGGTTTTTCATACTTAAAAAATACGCAAACTTATCAATAATTATGTCCATGAATCCAATTTTATTAAACTTTTTCAAAGAAAAAGGGGCCTCACTGTCACTCACTCAATGTATTTTACTGTGGTATATTGAATTCTTTATTTGGAATTTTTTCATAAGAACCATTCATTTTAGTTGGGAATCATCTGTAAACATTTTAATTCATCAATCTCCTCTTTAAAAAAAAAATTCAAATATTCAGTATATTCTCTTAATGCCTTGCCTGCGGAAAGAGGTTTTCCGTACGAACTTTTGGTACCATGTTTTTCTTTTCATCATATTTTTTTAGAACGTGGCGAACAGTTGAAACACATATTGTGTATCCAGAAGTTCTGAAAGATTCAGAAATAAGCTAAGATTTACTCTTTTGAGGTATTGTTTTCTCATTTAATGAATAATCAGTCTTTCAGTTTTAATATTTTTGGACTCTCACTTTTTTGCTTTTATATTTTATTATTATATTATCTACACTTTACATAGCCATCCACATATTCTCATAATTTTTGTTGTTGAATATTTCAACTATTTATCTTTTAAAAATTATTCGTAGCCGTTGTTTGACATTGCGTTTTTATTTTAGGGCCTAGATTTGTTATATGTTACATGAAGTAGAAGAATTGTTTGGAACACAAAAATTATGTCTAATATTAGTGAGAATATGAACATTTGAAACCATTAAACAACAGGATATTATGATTTCCGAATACTTTTGATACTGAATGATCTTGTAATTTTACATTATTAATCGGATATTTTTAAAAACATTAAACTTTTCGGTTATCCGGTCAGACACTTTTCCTTTGTGGAATTCTCTTTTAAAGATTTATGACTGAAAAATAATTATATAAATTCATAGTTGTGAAATATACTTATTAAATGAAAAGAAATACAAATTCCAAATACTTATAACACTCACTGTTGGCTATTTTTAAATATAGAAAAAAATAAAGTATTTTAGAATCAGGATTTTTTATATTAATTAGTTCAAAGATAATCAAAAGAAAAGGAAATACTCTGTTCACTTTTCTGTCAATGGTATGAATTAATTTTCTTATGTTATTTAGTGCTTTATTTTATTATCAATAAACTCAAACATAACATGGTAATTAATTTTAACAAAGCCTGTAGATTTCTTGTTATTGTGAAATGCAGAGAAAGATTTAGTCTACGCAAGTATTGATTATGATAAAGAAAAGCGAGAAAACTATGTTTCGTTAAAATATAACGATCTTAATGTCATTTATGATTGCGATTTATTTATTTTAAAACGAATGAACTAAAAAAAATCTGGTGCGGGCAACACACGACTTTCACTTACCTCAATTTTTGAAATCAATGAAAGGATTTTCAAATACAGTTAGAGATAAAAATACGTGAAATTATTAAGGAATTAATCAAATTAAATTTCTATAGAAACATGTGTTTTATTAAAAAATCTATTATATTATTATCTAAAATAATCAGTTAGTTTTATCTTCTTTTCATCACTCTCTATTAACTTTTAAAAGCTTGTGTATGAGATGATAATTTTTCTAAAATCTTTAGCTTTCCAACGGTATATCATACATGTATATTGCTGCTCTTATGTTCAAAAACGAAAAATTGCACTAATAAAATATTTTTTCTGTTTTCTATTTTAGTTGGGTATCGAATTTATTCAATTTATATATTTACCAGTTTTTCATCAGCGTTAACAAGATAATCTAGTTATTATTATTGAATCTACAAAATTAAAGGTACTTTAGGGGAAGACAATTCAAAATATCGGCATTTAAGCCCTGTCAGACCATTTTTATCTAAATAAAACCTACATGATATTAAAGCCCATTAAATTTTACATCGATATAGCGAGTTTAATCAAAATCGTCGGAACAGTTTTTGAGAAAATCGAAAAAAGGTGAAAAATGCATGATATAAAGTGCCTCTTCTGGTAGGCTCATTTAGATGAAAAAAGTTTTGTCACGTCTCGGGCGTATAGTTGTCTTAAATATGAAATTTCAGTTTCATAGGACTTACCGTTTCCGCCCGGGAGTTACCACACACACACACACACACAGACCTTTTTGCGGGACTTGGTTATTTGGACTCAGGGGACCCTAAAACGTGTATTTCCGTTGAAAACTGGAATTCGAAAATTTTCACGATCGCAATACTTCCCCTTACTATATATAGTAAGTGAAAGTAAAACGACGAATATTGATTTTTACTTTCACTTACTATATATAGTAAGGGGAAGTATTGCGATCGTGAAAATTTTCGAATTCCAGTTTTCAACGGAAATACACGTTTTAGGGTCCCCTGAGTCCAAATAACCAAGTCCCGCAAAAAGGTCTCTGTGTGTGTGTGTGTGTGTGTGTGTGGTGTGTGTGTCTGTGTGTGTGTGTGTGTGTGTGTGTGGTAACTCCCGGGCGGAAACGGTAAGTCCTATGAAACTGAAATTTCATATTTAAGACAACTATACGCCTGAGACGTGACAAAACTTTTTTCATCAAAATGAGCCTACCAGAAGAGGCACTTTATATCATGCATTTTTCACCTTTTTTCGATTTTCTCAAAAACTGTTCCGACGATTTTGATTAAACTCGCTATATCGATGTAAAATTTAATGGGCTTTAATATCATGTAGGTTTTATTAAGATAAAAATGGTCTGACAGGGCTGAAATGCCGATATTTTAAATTTTCTTCCCCTAAAGTACCTTTAATTTTGTAGATTCAATAATAATAACTAGATTATCTTGTTAACGCTGATGAAAAACAGGTAAATATATAAATTGAATAAATTCGATACCCAACTAAAGAAGAAAACTGAAAACATATATTTTGTATGCAATTTTTCATTTTTGAACATAAGAGCAGTAATATACATATATGATATACCATTGGAAAGCTAAAGATTTTAGAAAAAATATCATCTCAAACACAAGCTTTTAAAAGTTAATAGAGAGTGATGAAATGAACATAAAACTAACTGATTATTTTAGATAATAATATAATAGATTTTTTAATAAAACACATGTTTCTATATAAATTCAATTTAATTAATACTTTAATGGTTTCACTCATTTTTATCTCTTACTGTTGAAAATTCTTTATTCGATTCTAAAAACGGGGGTAAGTGAAAGTCGTGTGTTGCCCTCCACCAGATTTTTTTAATCTCTAACTGTATTTGAAAATTCTTTCATTGATTTTAAAAATCGAAGTAAGTGGAAGTCGTGTGTTGCCCGCACAAGATTTTTTTAAAAAAGAACAATAATGTTTTCTCCTAGCCATTTTAACATTGACTAAATTTAAATTAACAGTGTAATTGATTTAAAATTCTTTCTCAATGACAGTTAAAACTTTTTTTTTTTTAAATAAAATAAGTATGTATTCACCGTCAATTTCGACTACTTTTACATTTTTCGCAGGGTTGAAAAATGTAAAATAGAATAACAAAATTAATGATATTGCTGTGCCATTAGAATAATTTTGATTTAATGTAATAATTGAATAATAAACTTGTTTAAATAGTTATGGCACAATTCGTCCGGCCTTACATGCCAAATTCACAAAAAGTCTTCCTCTAAAGTACCCGTATTTTGTTCATCAGAATGATCGGTCGTACTTTAATGTAAGTACATAGTCGATACGAATGTATACATATATATATACCCTTACTAGCACTTTTATGCATTCATGCGGCGATTTTCGCAACTACATAGAGTGGGTCTGAACTTCCAGCGGATGAGACATTCCAGCACTTGGCCATGTGTATACCTAATGATATTTTGCTTTGTTACCTTCATCCAATGAGCATGCGAATTTACTCGCTTTCGTCGAAACACTATCCAACGTGCTTGTGTAGGCCACACTTTTCCACTTACATCGATTTACCGAAAATATCGTGTTTACGATTTGATCAAAAACGAATTGGTTTTGAATGACCGACTTAAAAAAAAAAAAATGATTTTGATTAAAACATTTTTATCGATGTATAATTAAATGGTCTGTAACATCATTTGTGTTTCATAATCGTTGAAATGGGCCATACATGTCATATTTTAAAAAAGTCCTTTAACTTAATCGTATTGTTTTAATTCGAAAACCTCGGTCGTCTTTCAGTGTAAGTACGTAGTCGTTTTAGAATGTATAAATATAAACCATGAAATGGAGTCATATGCGGTTTATTGATTAGCATAAGAACCTTCTATGACAAGATCGGGGGTTCCAACACAGCAGTTGGACCCATGATTTTTTAAAGATAGTAAAAAATCTTCGGGAGGAGACGTGAAATGGTGGTTCAGAGCCTGTGTGATGTCAGGTACTCGTTAAAATTCTAATCAACCAAAATTTAGGACTCCTAATGTAGTGTCTTTCGATTTGCCGCAATAACATCAACTAACGTTAAACGAATAAACATAGAAGTCACCAGTGGTGTAGTAGTTAGTAAGCCCAAGGTCGCGGGCTCTAGACTAGCAGTTGGCACTAGGATTTTTTTAATGGAGTAAAAAGTTATGCCGTCCGTCGGAGGGGGCGTAAAAAGGTGGCCTAAATAATGTGCTTTGTAAGTACTCGTTAAAGATCCCTATCCTAATTGAACCTGGGAAGGCAAAATTTTGGACTCCCACTGTAGCATCTTCCGAAAAGCCACAGCAGCAGATATATAATTAATAGGCGTTAAATGAATAATGAAATAATCACATAAACTATGAATCAATGTGATGCGCATATTCAACAGCAAAATAGTCTTTAAAGTAGAAAACAGACCTTAAAAGTTCATCCAGTTTACTTTCCTGCGCATGCTTGAATTTTGAATGGTCATGGATCGTGGATTTCTTGCGACCATCTGAGAATTTGAAAGCTGTTTTGGAACAAATGGCTGATTCTTGGTTGCTTGATTGCTGGTTTCGGACAAGTAGAATGAAAATATGTATTGCTGTTGATCTGTCAGGTTTCTAAACATCAGGAGATTTAAATCAAAACCAGTCAAGGATTTTTACATAGTAAATATTGATTATGACAACATTGAATTCCAACTTTTATTACTATTTAATTTTCATAATATAAGCCTTTTTGAAATAAATATGTAGATGGAAATATATTCGCTCTTATTTAGTCGGTGGAATGTACACTTGACCACTCATAAAAAAAAAAAAAAAAATTTACATTCCAGTCTTTGGCACATTTTCTATTTCGGCCACTAGAAGCGCTAGTGATACCGATAACTAATCGTTTAGGAAGGTTAACTCAATGGCTCTTCCAAACATAATTTTGAATCCTACGAAGATGTGTGTGTAGTTTTTGATTGTTATTACTTTTAAATAATTGATTTAAGATGGAAGTAAATGATGTGGTCTGTGTCGACGAGTCGGTCCCCTCTCCTCCTGTTGAAGTAGAAGCATCTAATACTGATTCTATGAAAACTGCCTGCCCTGATGATCAAGAAGATGACGAATTATTAGATTTATACAAAGAATATTTTCTTAAAGAACCAAGTTATTTTGTGGATCTTGACAATGAGAAAGATTGTACCAAGAGATCTTGCATTAATCTTCAGTGTGATACAGGGACAGATTTTGTGGAACCACCTCGAATTGCCAGGTCTTATTATTGTGCTCCTGAAGGAAGAAATTTAGCTATCTGTAAACCATGTTTAAAAAATGTTTTGGGTTTCTATGAGGTAAGATTTCATAAATGTAATGCCAGTAGCCAATAGACAATAGATCAAATAATCATAGTATTTATGGCATAAAACACAGTTTTAGTAGGAGATTGTTGTTATTATTAACAATAACAAGTAATCTTCCTTGGTACTAAAACCTGATAATCTCAATCTCAATAAGTTTTTTTTTTAGTTTTTTAATGTCACTTTATGCTACTATGGCTAATCAGACAATGCTACAGTGGGAGTCTAAATTTTGCCTATCCAGGTTTTATTAGGATAGGGATCTTTAACGAGTACCTGACATCCGCACAGGCTCGGGACCACTTTTTAATGTCCCCTCCGAAGGACGGCATAACTAAGGATTTTTTACTCCCATTAAAATATCCTATGACCACCTGCCGGTTTGAACCCGTGACTTTTTCCTTTGCCTTTATATCTTGCAGACAATTTGCTCTCTCCTCACAATACTTATCTTATATCTTAACAATTTTTCTTGTGTTGTGTTATTCGCTTGCCCAATTAGCTCATATAGGTCAACAATAATTTTCTCCAGCTGTCACCAACCATCATAGAACCAAATTTTAGTATTGGGAATATCTCTTTATAGATATCCTTTCATTCTTTCTGGTCAATTTTAGTTGTTTATTCATTCAGCATCATTTAATGCTTTTGTGGCTAATTGGATGATGCTATAGTAGGAGTCCTAAATTTTGCCTATGCTGGTTTAATTAGGATAGGGATTTTTAAAGAGTACTTAACATCGCACAGGATTGGGACCTCTATTTTACATCCCCTCCGAAGGACTCCATAACCAAGAATTGTTTACTCCCTTTAAGAAACGTTCAGAATATCTGCCAGGGTTGAACCTTAGACCTTAGGGGCATAGAAGGCTGTTATACTAGCCACTACTCCACTCACATTTGGTGTCCCCACACTATTGTAGTACAACTATAACAATTATTCTGATGAGATATTATTAGGCTAGGGACCTTTAAATATTTTAGTTCAAGTGCCACTCAGACTCTCCTGGCCATTACCTTAATATCCCTTGATTATTATAGAATATTCTTACTAACAGTGTCTGTACTATAGCAATAACATTAAAGGATAATTTAATAGTTAAAAAAGTAATTAGAGCAAGAAATCTTCTCTAATTACATTTATTAGTATTGTTGATTGTTATTTGATATATAGTTATTGTATTTAAGAAATATATTGTAATATTTTTTTTCTTAATAGGATTTATTAGATAAATTGAGAAGAGGTGAGCCAGTCAGTGATGCTAAGTTTCCTGCGGGAACAGAAGTTATCATAGTTGATGATGATGAGGAAGATATACTTCAGAAAGCCCTTAAAGAACAAGAAAGTAAGTTTTATTTCCACAATTTATTATTATTGGGTGTAGGGAAAGGCCAAGTAATTTTATTTCAATGCATCATTTGTTAGATTTTTGATGGCAGATAACTATTTATTCGACTATCTCAGCCATATATTGAGCTTGGGATCCTGAGATCCTCCTAGTATTCATCCATCCTCTATATAAGTAGATATCCTCAATAAGAAGAAAAACTAAGCATTTGAGTGTCCCTTGGCCAAATCCCCTCTTTATACCTCTTTGCTCAATAAGCAAAGCATTTGCCTAGATGCTGTATTTCCTTATTAAGTGCTGAACTCAATTCCGTTCTATGGTTTTGAGGTTATAACATCATAACAGTTAGCACTAGTCTGTCACAGTGCTTAGTTCTCTTCCTACAGCCAACGCAAATTGGTGATGCAGGTCTCCAGTTCTGATTAGTGCATCCACTTGTCTAACCATCTGACATTTGGCCTTTCAACCCAGGTCCTTTGTTAGTACCATATTGATAATCCAACAGCTGTGCATCATCTCTGCATACCCAGAATATTGGGATCTTCTCTGTTTAATTATCTTTATACTATCATCAATCTCTTCTCCAGTAATTACTCTCTGTAACTGGACCAAAATTGTCTTCTTTATGTGAACTTCTAAGTTTGATCTCATCCACTCAATTGAAGTTCCATACCTTTGGCCCATCAGTGCCAACTACAAAGAGCAGGAGGGTGGAGAGGGAGGTGGCTGGGTGGGTTAGCATGTGTTGCTTAACTGCTGGCTACCAACCAAAAACAAAAAACCTTACCTGACCAAAACCTTGAAACCAAAAAACTACGAGTTTGTTTTCATTTGGAGGGACTTATATCTCGGCATTAATCCACTGCCCTCACCTCCTTTTCTGAAAAACCCCTATATAGCCTTTAAAGGCGAGGTAGAAAGAAAAAAATCTGAAAAGAGCCGCAAATTCTATAACTTTTTTGAAATGCTATTTAAGTGAAATCTGGTCACCTGTGTTGTGGCTAGAATAACATCCTCCATCTCCGCAAGTTCGCGGGTTCAAACCTGGTAGTTGGCCCTAGGCTTTTCTATCCGACCTTCAGAGGCATATTCTGCCTGAGCCTGATTAAAGATCTCTATCATAATTAAACCTGGATGCTTGACTTCTTTCTCCTCCACTAAAGTGGGCCAACAAAGTCGTTATTTTAATTTTAATCTCTCTCTCTAGTCTTTATTGTTCTAAAATTCAGAATACTGATTATATTCATTGACTAATGTTGATTATTTGTTAGAATGAATAGTTAAATTAAAATTTCTATTTTATTAAGGTTCTTAATTCAAGTTATAGAATTTTGTCTTTCTTTTAGTTACTGGCCTCGAGCAAATAAAAGAAATAACTGAAGAAGTAAAAAAAGCACTGCCTTCCATATATCTTCGATACAATATTGAAGGACAAATGGAAAATAATTTACATTGTTTACAATCTGAGATTCAACAATTAGAAGGTATGTTGAGGATTGTTCCATATTGTAAGTATATTCATAAGATTCTTTTATTTAGTAAACCAGGCTATTATACTCTTGATTATTTGAAAAAAAAAAATTTCAAAGTTAAAATAAATTTGCAGTATTGTCTAAATATCTTAATATTTTATGCCATTAAAATAAAAAATATCTTAAGTGAAATAATATATCTACCCTTTAGAATGCTGTTGAGATTCCTTGGAACTGGAAGCAAACAATGTACAAAAACCAGCTGTGATATAACACAAAACCTGATTTTCAAGGGTTCAAATGGATGCACTAGTAAATATATTTATTATTGCTAGAAAAATGTTAAAAGTCTATATTTCAAATCTATTAAATATATATTTAATAGGCCAATTGTCATATAATTTTAATACAATTGAGGTCCCATTATGAATTTTTATTCATAATTAAGTTGAAATTAAAGAGATATCTATTTTAATGGTCTACAATGCTGTTAAAATGAAGGAATGACGTATAAAATAGATAAACAAAAGTATCTTCGTCTATAAAGACTTATTTAGTGGGGGGAAAAAAACACTATGACTTGCTCTGTGATATTCGACATTAGAAATTAGAACAGTTACTGTTAATTTTTTATGTTGTGGCCAACCTGTTGTGAATGTGTTGTGAAACAACAAGATTTTGAATGTGTGTATTGACTAATAGTCAGTCTTTGTTGGCTGATTCCGGCTAGAGTTTGTCTCAGTCAGTATAAACACATTCATTAGAGAAGGACAGCAAGCGTATGAAGAAATAAGGTACATCTACCCCTAACCTTTCTTAAAATATAAATTCTAGCTGCCCGTAAGCCGAATTAATCTATTTTAGTTTGAAAAGAGTTAACTTTCATTTAAGTTTAGATAAAAAAAATTCTCAAAAGTTATTTTACACATCTTATTTAGTAAATTAGATTATGTTATTAAATTTCATTAGTGTTTCTGCCATTTTATTTTATTTTTAGTAATAATAATTTTACTAATAAAACAAATATATATAAATATAATTTTTTTTTGTAATATAATTTGTAATTTCTTTCTTTTTGTTTCTTAAATTTAAATTGAATTATATTTATTAGAACCAGTTAATAATTGCATTCAGCATGTACACGTATTTTTGTAAATCCATTCAACTTTAAGGTTATTTATTTTTATAATTTTTCTTAATATTGTCTGTTTATGTCATGTATATGTTTGTACTATTTAAAACAAAATTAAAAATAACCAATTAATTATCAATGAGAAAACAAAAAATTGACATAACCCTTAAATTTTACAGATAAATATAGGGAAATTCAAGATGACATAAATATAACTTACGAAAATTTATTCCAGTCGATGAGGCAACTTTATGACTCCTACGCCCCAGAAAAAAAAGTAAGTATCTAGATATTTTTCTGTTGATAATAAATATTTGAATAGGATTTATGTATATAAAATCATTTAATAAATAGTCAATAAATTATGTTTAAAAAATAGTGAAAAGTATTTATCTTATTTTGCCACTAGCGTTTGACCCATGTGGTTAGTTATTCATCTATCTGTCTATCTAATGTGGCTCTACTGTCCAGTGTCCAATCTTGGCAGTTTACGCCAATTGTTCCTTCCAGCTGCCATCCAACTCCGAAGCTTCAGTATATTTGTTGTATCAGCAGCAACACCATTGGCTCATCACAACTTAGAGGCCTTCCTCTTTCTCCTGGTACCATGGAGTGGTTACATCAGCAGTTACGGTTATTTATCAGGACTAAAGAAAAAAAAAATGTATTCATACATATACATATATGTAAATAATTTAATATGTGTCTATATAATTATTGGGGAGCGGCGTGGTCTAGTGGATAGAGCACTAGTCTACTGTGCTCCAGGTTCTGGGTTCAAATTCCAGCTGTGACGGAATATTATTTATTCTGTTATTTCGGCCGGGGGGCGATCCTGGAATATTACCCAACCTCAATAAAGTGGGTACCCAAAAATGGGGAAAAATTCTAGCAGCTGAGTGTGATCTCGTCCGAATCACCTCATTGTACGGCCATTGGCCTAGAAACAGTACGAATCTCTACATGTACTGAGCCCAAAACTCTTCATGGTTGTAGTCAGAGATGGGCAAAATCGAATTCGGATATACGAATACGAATGCATTCGGGAAGATCGACTTTTGAAAATACGAATACGAATGCAATCGTATTTCAAAAAAGAATACGAAAGCATTCGTATTTCGAAAAAATATACGAATACACTCACAGATGTAGACAGGTATACGCCCGAATTTCACAGGTATGCAAAGGGATACGGTCATATTCCACTGGTGTGGGCCGTCATTATTATTTAACATTTTCTCTAAAATCTGTAGCTTATAACGGTCTATTATGCTTTTCTAATATGCGAATAGAAAAATAATAACCTGGAAAAAGTTTATTTTTACATTCTTTATTTCTCCAGTTAATTTAAGTTTCTTTAATATTTATCCATTTATCCAGCAGTCTCGTAACATTAGCAACAAGAAATGGTGAAATAGTTAAAATAAAGAAAATTAACAATAAAAAAGTTATTTTTTTATTTCATCAGAATAAACTTAAATCTATAGATTTAAAAGTGAATTTGTAACAATTAATGATAAAAATATTAATAATTATTTCATATTCATTTTTATTCGCGCTTTACTTCACTTCATTATAACCAATTATTTTTGTTATTATTATTTTTTTTTATACTACTTTGATGTTTTAGGATATACTACATTAATTTTGATAGGAAATAGAAACAGGGTCATGAATTATTTTCTAAAATTGCCTCTACGGCAAAGGGTATTAGTAGTCCATTTTGATTTTTTTACACTCTATTGTGAAAATTGTTTAGTTGGTTTTTAATTAATTTAGGGACTTCCTTCTGTTTTTGAGTCTTGCAATATTTTCTAAGAAGTTTGTCACATATTTAGCATCTTTTAATAGGCTCAAAGTTCCAGGGCAGGTATCATGGTAAAATTCCCGATGGTAAAGTTCCCGATGTCCCGTGGTTCTAAGGCGGCTTTATATTACTTCTTATCTTCAAACAAAGAACATTGAAAAAAGAATTATACTGAATTTCGATTAAAGCATTTATTTTAGATCAAATTACTAATAAGAATAAATTAAAATTAATATAGTATATACGATAATAACTAAAGTTTTTTGCGGTTATCATCACTCTCAATTACAGCTTTGAATGTTACATAAGTACTTTTATTAGCGCTTTACTTCACTTCATTATTAAGAATTAGTTTTATAATTATTATAACTTTCAATGTTTGGGAATAATAGCAAACTTCTAAACTTAAAAAATAGAAACATAATCATGAAAAACTAATGAGTCATTCCATACCTGGTTTACCTAAACACTTAACTGTAAATGCTTAAAATTCAACATTTTACCTATTCTTGAATGCGTAGTGTTTATTTTCACATAGTTGGTTTGAAAAGTTAAAATATTTACTGAACTTTACTTTCAATATATAAGATTGTAAGCTCAAGAAAAATATATCATAGGGATAATATTTCTTTTCTTTTTTAATATAATTTATAAGCCCATTACTGCATTAATGTTTTTCATTTTCCACAAATTAATAAATTTTAAGAAATATTTGTTAAATTATTTCATTATAGAGAAGAGAACTGTATGAGAGTAGATATATGTAAATAAATAGATATTCGTATTTAAAGAAGTTATTTCAACAATATTTGAATCTTATTTAAAAAAAAAATTATAAATATTAAATTTTATGCCTTTTAATATAAGATATTATAAGACCGTATTCGAATTCACGCCTGCAAATGCCCACATATTGACTTGTACACAGGCCCGTATACGTTTTTAGACCAGTGGAATACGGCAAAAAATATACGAATACGAATATACTCACAGATGTAGACAGGTATACGCCCGAATTTAACAGGTATGCAAAGGGATACGGTCATATTCCACTGGTGTGGGCCGTATTCCACTGGTCTAAAAACGTATGGACTACTAATACCCTTTGCCGTAGAGGCAATTTTAGAAAATAATTCATGACCCTGTTTCTATTTCCTATCAAAATTAATGTAGTATATCCTAAAACATTAAAGTAGTATAAAAAAAAATAATAATAACAAAAATAATTGGTTATAATGAAGTGAAGTAAAGCGTGAATAAAAATGAATATGAAATAATTATTAATATTTTTATCATTAATTGTTACAAATTCACTTTTAAATCTATAGATTTAAGTTTATTCTGATGAAATAAAAAAATAACTTTTTTATTGTTAATTTTCTTTATTTTAACTATTTCACCATTTCTTGTTGCTAGTGTTACGAGACTGCTGGATAAATGGATAAATATTAAAGAAACTTAAATTAACTGGAGAAATAAAGAATGTAAAAATAAACTTTTTCCAGGTTATTATTTTTCTATTCGCATATTAGAAAAGCATAATAGACCGTTATAAGCTACAGATTTTAGAGAAAATGTTAAATAATAATGACGGCCCACACCAGTGGAATATGACCGTATCCCTTTGCATACCTGTGAAATTCGGGCGTATACCTGTCTACATCTGTGAGTATATTCGTATTCGTATATTTTTTCGAAATACGAATGCATTCGTATTCTTTTTTGAAATACGATTGCATTCGTATTCGTATTTTCAAAAGTCGATCTTCCCGAATGCATTCGTATTCGTATATCCGAATGCGATTTTGCCCATCTCTGGTTGTAGTGGTACAGGTTTTTTTTTTTTTTTTCTATATAATTATTAAATTATGAGGATTTAATTTTCTTACTATATATTTCTATATTATATAAAATATACTATATATTCTGTCTAGATTTTTATTTTCTTTGTCTATATTCGTAATTTTCTTTAGGATTTGTCATTAGTAATCATTAATTTACTTTAATTAATCTTTTGGAATTTTGTTAACCATATTCATTTTTACTTTTAACTCATTGCTTTATTAGTTCTAACTAATTTTTACTTTCTTTTATCAATAACTGTAGTAAGGGTAAGTATCGCGATTGTGGAAATTTTCTAATTCGAGTTTTCACAGTAAAACACGTTTTAAGGCAGATGTTACAGCAATTTTTTCAACAAAATGGGTCAACTGGAACAGCCACTTTATCTCATGCATTTTGCGCATTTTTACAATTTTCTCAAAAACGGCTCTTAACGATTTTGATTAAACCCCCTATATTGAAGTAAAATTTAATGGGTTTTTACATAATAAATGGCGATAATGTGGATATCATCATTAAATTTTCTTCCGCTAAGTACCTTTAATTTTGAAGGTTTGAAAAAATTAACCATAAAATATTGTTAGTATTGATAAAAACCGTGTAAATATATAATTTGAACAAATATGATATCAAATTAAAGAAGAAAAGCTTTAACATATTTTTTATGTAATTTTTTGAATTTAGAACAGTAAGATATAATATAACGTTGGAAAGCCTAAGATTTTAGAAAAATATTATCTTATACACAAAGTTGTGAAAGGTAATAGAGAGTGATGAAAAGTGGATAAAACTAACTGATTGTTGCAGATTATTTTATAATAGATTATTTAATGAAACAGATGTTTCTATCGATACTCAATTGGTTTTAACAACGGAGGTTAGTAAAAGTCATTTTTAATTTTAGTTTTTTTATACAGGGCTGTTCAGAATGTAAGTCATTTTAGCCTATCGTGGCTATGGGTGGAGGTAGAGACGCCATCTTGGTGTCGGAACAGTCATACATTCAGTACACATCCTGCGTATTGTGGCGTGAGGACTGTGCGTTCCTTACTTTGCTCCTTGTGATTAGTCAAAATGTGCCCTGCAATAGAAAATCCCATGGTCTGTGATTTGGTTTTTGTTTGCTTGAAACAACAGCCATACAAAATAAGCGTCAAGGAAAACCTACCACCAAGTTGTTTTTTCACAATGCAAGTCCACACACGACTAATCGTACCCGGGCACTCTTGGATGAGAGGTGTTTGACTATACACCCTACAGCCTGGATTTGGTTCTGAATTATTACCACCTCTTCCCAGCATCGAACAAATGGACTGGTAAACAACACTTTGAAATTGACTCAAAACCGATGTAAAACAGTGCTTGAAATCACAGGTGGCAGATTTCTACAGAGAGGGTATCGAAAAACTTTTGCCATGGTATGATAAATATCTCAATTTGAATAGCGAATATGTAAAAAAATAGCTTAAAAGTGTACCTTTCAAATATATGTGATAAACTTTGTGTTTTTCAATTTATGAATTGTTTATTTTAAAACCATTGTTACTTTCTGGACAGCTGTCATTTTACCTTTTTATTTTCACTTACCTATATATGAAGTATTGCGATCGTGAAAATTTTCGAATTCCAGTTTTCGACGGAAATACACGTTTTAGGGTCTCCTGAGTCGAAATGACCAAGTCTTGCAAAAAGGTGTGTGTGTGTGTGTATGTATGTCTATGTGTGTTTGTGGTAACTCCCAGGTGAAAATGAAAAGTCCTAAGAAACTGAAATTTTATATTTAAGACAAATAAGCCTAATAAGCCCGAGACGTTACAAAACCTTTTTCATCAAAATCAGCTTACCAGAAGAGCCACTTTATACCATGCATTTTGCACCTTTTTACGATTTTCTCAAAAACGGCTTTTGAAAAATTTTGATTAAACTCCCTATATCAATGTAAAATTTAATGGGCTTTAATATCATGTCGGTTTTATTCTGATAAAAATAGTCTGACAGGTCTTAAATGCCGATATTTTACTACCGATATTTTACTACTTAATCCTGTAGATTCTACAAAAATAACTATATTATCTTGTTAGCAATGATAATTAACAGCTAAATATGCATGTTCAGTGAATTTAATAAACAAACAAAGGAGAAAACTGAAAAAATGTTTTTTTAATGCAATTTTTTATTTTTGAACATAAAAACAGTAATATAGATGTATAATATACCGTTGGAAAGCTAAAGATTTTAGAAAAAATATTATCTTATACAACTATTGTAAAAGTTAACGGAGAGCGATGAAAAGCCGATAAAACAAACTGATTGTCGTAGATAATAATATAATAGATTTTTTAAATAAAACACATTTTTCTATTAAAATCCAATTCAAATAATCCAATTTAACAATTTATTTTCGTTTATAAATTTGTTTAAAAATTCTTGAATTGATATAAATAACGGAGGTATGTGAAAGTCGTGTGTTGCGCGCAACAGATTTTTTAATTCATTATCTCATTATTTATTCATTTATTATTTCAAAGATACAAGATGGCTCTTCTTTAGCCTTCTAATGAAGACCCACAATATGGGTCATAACGTAGGTTGCACAATCAATAGTTTTTGCTATTTTTTGTAATTATTTATTGACTGCCATGTGAACCACTTCATCCTTCTTTATCATAATGTGGAAACTATTTAATATATTCACTAAAAATATTCAATATATATCAATAAAAATATTCTGTTCTTTGTTATAGGAAATGAGCGAACTCGACTTACCTTACGAAGAATACAAGGAACCACCAATGAAACCGCTACATATACGTCAAGATGAAAATGTAATTAATCAAATCTGATATAAAAATTAATTAGAAAAATAATTAATTTTTGAAAAATTATTAACAATTTAATTTGAATATTTTCATGCATTGTCTACTATAATCTGATTAGATATTGGATCTTCCTTAAAAGAAATTATTCAAATATCTTACTATGAAATTTTAAAATTTATATTCTTTTCAAGGATCTTATCATCACTGGGTTTCATCCTGAAAGTGGTCCTCCGAATCTTCCTCCATTTGGAGCTGTTGAGAAACCAAAGATAAAGGCTTTCGACAAAGTCTACGTTATGAAAGTTTCTGCATTTTCTGAATGGGTACCAGCCGTTGTTGAAGAAGTCATTCCCCCATCTCCTGAAGTTAGTGTAACATCATTTATACATATATATAATGTTTTGTCGGTAATTAGAGAATTTTAGTCCTCATATTCAAGATCTCAAAGTGCATAACAATATTAGAAAATAAATAATAATAATATGTTTAGCCAACCAGAAGTTTTATCCCATGACCCGAATTTTGTGTGGGACGGGCGGATAGAGAAAGTATTGTTTCTTAATAGAGTTTAATATGTAGCTATTGGTAGAGGAGGTGTAAGGTTAATCAACTTTATGATTATAAGGATTTAGTTGGAGGTTGATGTGAACTGATTTAACAATAAGTCTTTCTTTATGTTTTCGAATGGAAAAGTTGAACAATTTAGAATTTGTTAGAATAGAATAGAAAAAAGATGTATTCTGGGACTAGGTCCCCTAAGAATAACAGTTATGTACAATCGGAATATATAATATGTCTGGCCAACAGACAAAAAACATGATTAATTATTATTTACAATGATTATTTAAAATTACAATTATTTACAATGAGAAAAATACTATGCATAAAAAATAACAAAGAAATTAATAAAAAATATATATCTTCTAATTTTATCTTCTGAAAAAATAAAATTTTATTTAAACGAAACCAAATTAAAAGCAAATTAAAGTTTGGGTGGTAAACAGTAATCTTCATTCATTCAATGTAGATTTCTAGTATCACATTTGCTGATCGTCTATTTGGGACAACAGAAGGTATAGGAAAAGTTGGGATTTGAATGAGGATAAAGAGGCAGCATGGCGGATATGGATTGGTAAAGAATTCCAGAGTGTGGTAGAGCGAACAATAAAGGAACGATCAAAAGTTTTGATTCTGTGGGTAGGAAGGTAAAGGTCAGACTGTCACGATCTAGTTTCAAGTGAGTGGACTGAGGATTTAAATTGAAGGAGACTGTGGATATAGGAAGGATGCTGGGAGTTAATAGTTTGGTAGAGGTATGATCCAAGGAAATATTGTCTGCTGGTTGAGGGGAGGAGCCACTTTAATTCACCGTATAAGTGGGTAACATGAGACCTCCTTGAAGGCCGTCATACACTGCACAACAATAGTCAAAGTGGGGGAAAATAAGTGAAAATACGAGGAGCTTACGAGTGGATAGAGGAAGAAGATGACGGGAGTGATGGAAACATTTAAGAGTACTTATTGTTTTTCGGGAGATTTGGGCAATATGGGGTTTCCAGGAGAAGGATTGGTCAATGGTGATTCCTAGGTTTTTGACAGTGGAACTGAAAGTAATCGGGTAATTATTAAGGATTAGATTTGGAAAGTTGGAATTAGATTTGATTAGAGAATTGGAACCTATTACTATTGCTTGCGTCTTCATGACATTTATGGCATGTTAGAGTGTGTTTGGAAAATTTAGCGGCTATATAGTTACGAGAAGCTATGGAGTATTTATGTTGTGAAACGCCAGTTCTTTGATAATTTTTTGTCAGTTAAAAATTATTTAATTGTTTCTTTTTTACTGTCTGCCACTCGGGCTAATTTCTTTCTGTAAAAAATATTATTAAATTACCTACAGATTTAAGCAAGAAAGTGTTCTACATGAAACTAAGTAAATATAATGTTCAACACAAAGTAGGAATAGTAAAGAGAACAGTAAGGTAAAGTTTTCTCGAATTAGAATGGGTTGTGTATCAGCTTATCAGGTATGTAGTTTATGACCGTGTCTATATTATCATTATGATTATTTGTTTTTAATATGAGTTTATTAAGTTTTAATTACAGCAATTTAGATTTTAGGCATCTGATAATTTATTTATGGCACAATTTTTATATTTGTTTATGGTATCTCTTTCATATTATTTATAAAACTGGTTTTTTATGGTGTATCTTAGACCTCTGATCTAGTATATTTGGGCTTTTCATTATCAAAGTACAACTGCATTCATCTTGGTATACTCATATTGTACTTAAGATATTGTTCAGATGTTTTCTAAATAGGATTTTCCACAGCTATATTCAAAGGGGATTTCATGTACTATATTTTATATGTATTTATTTTATTCTACCCAAAGTTGCTTAAATATAGTTATCTTAATATTTTACTTTTTTTTCAGAATCCAAAGGCAGTAGAATCTTACAAAGTGATGATAAATGGTGGCAAACCTTCAGCTTATCGCAAAGATGTCAGTTTGCAGTTAATCGCATGCTACAATGCACCTGCTGTCAGATTACCTGTTGGATCACGCGTTATATCTCGTTATGTAAACAGGTTGAAGAATACGGTTAAATTCTTTTCTGGCATGATTGCTGAGATGCCATCTCACATAAATAATTTTCGGTAAATATCTCAAAATAGTCATGACTGTTGTTATTAGTTTCAATTGTCTAATTTGAGCTTCATTAATCATTTATTGTAGTTAAAGTCATCATTTTGATGTTAACATTCAATTTAAGGACCTACTTATTATTTCTGTTTAGGTATTTGATATTTTTCGATGACGGGCAAGCTCAATACGGTACGCATGACTCCATTCGACTGGTTTGCGAATCGAAAGCCAATATCTGGGATCATTTCAATCCTAAAGTACAACAATTCGTCAAGAGGTACTTGGTCACCTTCCCAGAACGAGCGATGCTAAAAGTGAAAAATTTGGATTGTATTAAGACTGAACATAAAGGTATTATCGTTTATTATTATATATTATTGTTTTATGTTTATCGCTTAAATTAGTCTCACCTTTTTTTTAACTACTTCAACGCATACTAGACGGGTGCTCTTAACTTTCCATTTAACTATATAAGGTTCATTTACATGACTATCATAAGGCCAATCTGGACATACACAAATGAACTTTAGGGTTCCACCAAATTATCAAATTCTTTTCATATCCAAACCTTACAATCCAAAATCCTTTGTAAAATCATGAATGCTCCTTACTTTGTCATGAATAAACTCATCCATGATGACCTTAAGTTCTATAAGTTGCTGATTTGTCCGGGATTAGGCACAACTCCTTCCATGTCAAACTCCATTCCCTCTAGTTTGAATCCTTGCTTCCTCTTTATATCTTGATAAACCTCTGAGGCATCTGAAAAGATGGCCATGGTACCTTCTGGTTTAGAATGTTTATTGTAGTGTTGCCAATGGATAGTATTTCTGCATGTGTATCATAACATTGTTTTATGGTTCCTTCAAGTATACTAGATGTATTTATTCCAATTTAGTTGTGAATTTCAATAAATTTATTATATATTTTCCCATTTCTTTACTATATTCATAAGCAATTTAAACCCTGTCATACTGCTTGAATGGTTTATTATATTTTTGTTACATTTATTATTTTTTTTTTTCTTACCTAGGTATGTGGGTTAATGCTAGAGTTGTCGAAATAGATTGCTCTCTTGTCCATTTGGTGTTTCTCCACGATAAACATTCAGAGTGGCTGTACCGAGGGTCCACTCGGCTGTATCCGATGTACATCGGCCTCCATAGGAAGGGGGCTCGATCGAGAGGAGGTCCTTTTGCAAGGGTAAGTTTAATTTAATCATTAATCTTGAATTAATAGGTTGTATAAAATTTAAAAAAATGTCTGTTTTTCAACCAAATATTTTTATTATTATTTATTTGATATTAAATACAATTAACACTCAAATTATAGTCTATTTTATCTACTGTCATCAGCCATCTGCTTGACAATTGCTCAATCCCACAGCAATACCATTCTTTGGGATGTCTTATTAAAGAACTCATGGACCGCAGTTTTAACTGCTGCAATGCAACGCAATTTTAATTATCAAATGTTTTTCTTTGAAAAAAATAGGCTATAGATTGAAAAAAGTAGTAAACCGATGGAGCAAGGCCCTTGCAGAAACCAGAAAAGCAATTTGACCGTGATCTAGCCATTGCTCATGGGTATTCGGATTTAGTAAACCCATTTTTCTTCACAGGTGACAATCTTCTGCTAAAATCTCATATCAGGAACGTTTTCCTATAAATTTTCACAAATTTCTAAGCTCTTAGCTGATTGCTGAAGATTAACCTCGGTTTTTACCTTACCCATGAGTAGATAGTGACTTAAAGTATTTTTTGACACAGCACTCTCACTGGCAAGTACTTGTGGACTGATTCAACTCAACATCTGCCTGTAGAACCTTATAAATATCTGTCCTTTAATATAAATTTGAACTCTTAAATTTGATAACAGTCATAAAAGTTATTTGTTTGTTTGTTTAACGTCACTTTATACTACTATGGCTAATCGGACGTTGCTACAGTGTAAGTCCTAAATTTTGCCTATCCAGGTTTTATTAGAATAGGGATCTTTAACGAGTACCTGACATCGCACAGGCTCGGGACCACCTTTTAACGTCCCCTACGAAGGACAGCATAACTAAGGATTTTTTCCTCCCATTAATAAATCCTAGGACCACCTGCAGGTTTGAACCCATGACCTTTGGCATAGGAGGCTGTTAGGCTAACCACTCAGCTACAAGTGATCCCAAAAGTTATTTGATATCTAATGTCATATTGTAATTATTTAAGGATATTTAATTCTTAATTTAAGAGTGATACTTTGTCGTTTAATTGAAAATAGAATAGGTCATCAGACTAAATTGTAGATTATTCAATTCAATTTAATATAAATTGTCAAGTTATTATTTTTTTTTTCATTTTTTTACTATTTTTATTCTTAAACCATAAATTTATGTGATTTGTTTTTCAGCGAAAAGGTCCTTACGTTCAATATGATGTGGTTCTTTCTGATGATGGTGAGTACTTTTTAAATTTTATTACTTTCTTAACAACATTGGGTGGAGGAGAATCAATAACTTATCAAATTTTTCTTAAAATTTATTTTTGTGGTAATTCTTAATTTAAAAAAGGTTCTGAGTAAAAAAAATTAACATTTTCTTTTATTAAATTATTATTTTTTAATTATTAACTTATTTTCTATTGGGAAGAGTTGAGTATGAATTAAATCTATGGAACTTCTCTTCCTATTTATTATTATTATTATTATTTGTTATCAATAATAATTATATTATTACATCTTGAATACTATGTTTCGAGGCCTTGCCTCATCTTGCAAAAATCAGACCCATTGCTAAAACAATATTTATCATCATGGCATTATTAATTATTTTGTTCCTTTTAAATTCATTTTAAACTATTTAAAATGTATTGTATAATTAAATATCTTGCATACTATCATATTAATATGTTAATTTTTTCATTAATTTATTTATTTTATTTTTTTAATTGGCAGTATTAATAAACTATAATTGTGATAATATCGATAGTTGTTAGTTTTAACATAAATATCAATTATTTTTTATACATGTATTTTCATGTACAAAAAAAAAATAAAATAAAATAAATCAGTGACGTATGTATGATGTAAGTTATTTATAAGAAAAATGATATGCTACAACTTTTTTTTTTTTTTTTCAATTTATGTTCATCTTTTTTATTGTTATAGCTCCATTATTTAGAAATTTAAATAACATTTTAGAAGAGAATCAGAATGAAAACGCACGCCCTGTAAGAGCCGTCGCAAGGAAGAGTAGCACTCGCCTTCCGGATTCGTACGATAATGAGCGTAGGCTTTATGACAGAAGGGCCACCTCCAGGTTCCCGCCACAGCAGGATGATGGTGTAATTGAGGTTAGTTAGTGTTCAACATCCATCTTAGGACTTACGAAATATTTAATATCCACTTGTTATATTACACACTTCCTTGGATGAAACTGATTCAATAATGTTCAAAACTAAAATAAAAACTAATTCAAGGCTATGGTGATTGACTTGAAATCTCTCGATTCACTTTCTTACTACCATTACTCTTTCTCAATAAAACTCCTATCCAATTCCAAAACTCCATGAAAAATCTAGTAGTTATGTTTGATCAAAACTTAACGTGGAATAACCCAAAATACCAGAAAATTTATTTTTTCTGAGAGTCTTTTTCTAGAAGTACCCGTCATCTCTTGGTGTCTTCTCTCATCCTCCTCCACTTTGACTACATCAGTACTGCATCAGCCTATTTTATGGAGGACTCAGTGGAATAGGTCTATAAGATTTATTTATGGAATCTCCAGACAGTCACAGGTCTTTCATTAGTATTCTGGTTAAAGGTGGCTCTATCCCGAAACCCAAAGAAAATAACTACTTGGCATCTTCCAATTCCAATCCTACAAGCCAGAAAACCTCCCTGTATCTTTGACATCCTTACTCTTCCATGCACACCCTTGTGCATCCTCGTGTAAGATCTCAACTTACCGATCCGTACCTACCCTCTCATAGAACTGCCTTCTTTGAAAAGTCCTCAATCATGCGTGCTACCACACTTTGCTTCTCTTTACCTATCTTCCTCTGAAAGTGTCATCCCTAACCACTTTCAAAGACCATCTATTTATCCATGTCCTTAGAAATTCATCTTCTGCGATAAATCTTGACTTTGATAATACATAAAAAAACTTGTTCATTGTTGTTGTCTATTTTATTTGTATGTTTTAGTTATTTTAACTTCATTTAATCTACTATTTGACTAAAAAATCTTGTATCAAATGAAGCCTTACCAATTGGTCTTTCTCTATTCACGGTCATTAAGTCTTCCATCCTTGTCTCTAAGCAAGGAGGGAACAGAATGTAATTTGCACAGTATTCTAATATCAGGTTTTTTTTTGGTTTTTTTCAAAGATACAAGATAACAACAGATTGTTATTAGATTAGCTGATATTTTTTCTGCTTTGGTCTAATATTAAAGGATTACCTACTCATTTAATGAAATTATTCTGAATAATGCTCTTTCTTGAGAATGTGTGATTTATTTGTGATAACCCATATAATTCTATTAGAAATACCTTCATCCTTGATTTCTATTTATAATTTAAAACCATTGGTCCAGTTTAATTAATATACTTGTATTTTTTCAGCAAAGAATACCATCCAAATTGGTTAAGCCTAAACCATTTCGCCCGCATAAATGTGACTCCAGTTGCACCGATTGGCTAATGACAAAAGAGGAAGACACCAAACTTATGAATCCATTGGTCATTCCTGTTCTGTACGCATTTTCCAGGTTAGTATGCAAATTATTCAAAATTAGTCTTTATGTAAATAGTTTCTGAAATAATAAAAATTGAAGATCTATAAGTTATGTTATTCCACAACTGAATGTTTTTATTCATATATGTAGGGTATGTAATAAAGAAGTTTGATTTATATTTTGGCATCAAAAGCATTATTAAAAAAAAAATTACAATTTTTTGTTGTATAAATTATTTACAATGATGGGAGAATTGTTAAATTTGATATGTAAATTATTGAAAAAATTAGTTGAGAGGGTGGTCTTCTATTTACTCACACTTGCTAAGAAAACTTATGTCTTTCAAGCTCTCTCCAAATTTGTTAAACTCATGTTGAACGGTTTGTTGATGTTCCTGGCATTTGCGGATCCATTTACGTCTTCCAACTTATCTCTTAACTAGTGCTCTGCGAATAGCTATATCACTATCACCTATAATTTCAGTTGGTAAAGGAACATCAGGAAAATAATCTTCTGGTTCTGGAACTTGGTAGATATCTTGGGTTTCTATTGCAATGTTGTGGAGGACAGCTACTGCTACAATAATATTTATGTCTTTTTTTTTTTTGGTGCCATTCGAATTCCATTGGCAAGGCAAGGAAATCTTTTTTTCATAGCACCAAACGTTTATCTTTTTGAAATCTTTACCTTCTTTTGAATTCCACATCATCGTAAATTTCAAAAGGATTCCTCCTTACTTTGTAAACCTTGTTCCTAGGAAGTATATTTATCTGTTATATTATATCTTCATTTGAATATTCATCTGAAGAGATTGTGTACATTTTTCCTCGATGTATTGGGATAAATATTACGAAAATATTCAGAAAAAAACAAACTGAAACTGACGCATACAATGTTTCAAAGAAAAAGTAACAATAAAGAATTTCTTCTTATCCTTATTTATTTTATGCCTTATCTCTTTATTGATTTCCTTTAATATACTTGCATAGTTTCCACGTCCTGGCCCAGCAGTACCAAGTCATCGGGATATCCTGGAACTGGAATATTACCACTGAGATTTCAATATTTCTTGGTGTTCGTCACCTTTTCTATAAGTTATTCTAATGCTAAATTAAACAATACAGGTGAAAGAGGGTCACCTTGTTTCAAGCCCGATTGTACCTCAAACCTCTCGGAGTAATTATGACTGATTCTAACTTTTTCAAATGTTTCTAACAAGCACATCGCTACAAGGTTTACTAACTTTCTAGGTATTCCCTGTTCAATCATGGTGTTACACAGCTTCTAATAGTCTGTCATAATTAATTAAACTTCCATAAATAATGAAGATAACCTCTTTGTTGTTTGTTTATTTATTTAACGTCATTGTGGCTGATCGGAGGATGCTACAGTGAGATTCATAAAATTTGCCTATCCAGGTTTAATAAGGATAGAGATATTTAATGAGTACCTGACATCGCACAGGCTCGGGACCACCTTTTAAAGTCCCCTCCGAAGGACGGTGTAACTAAGGATTTTTGACTCCTATTAAAAAGTCCTAGGGCCACCTGCGGGTTTGAACCCATGATCTTGGACAAAGAAAGGCTATTATGCTAGCCACAAAGCTACAAGTGACCCCAAAAAACCTCAAAACCCCAAACAGTTGAATCCAAAAAAACCTCTTTGTTTTAATATTAATGACTGAGCCAGATGTTTGTTTTTTTACTAATTGTAATTTTCTTCCAATTATATTTCTTTAATAGAGTATATTTAATAACAAATTTTATTTATAAAGACACAATAAGGTCTGTGGATTATACTAAATAGTCCAATAGATGCAATAACTATATTTAAATATGTGACAATGAAAGCAAATAACCGTAATGTTTATAGGTATTTATATAAAAAATATAATGAAGCTTTTTTTATTTTATTATAGTTCAAAACAAGTAAAAATTTTGTTAAATAATTTTGACCTATATTTATATCTTAGATATGGAAGGTATGTGATGAAACATAAAGTAATAGAATTTTAAATCATGTTAAAGTTATAGATATAAATTTTATATAATTGTTGTAGTTTAATGTAAACTTGATATTGATGCTGTTTGCTTTTTGTTTTGATAAAAATATTCTGAAGATGAAGTGAAAAAATTTCAAAACGTTAATGATAATGTGTAAAATATGTGATATTAAATATATTGTTTTAAAAGAGAGTTGTTCTAATTTGGATATTATAATTTTATTTTTTTTGACCAACAACTGAGCTATTGCCTTCTGGATCAATATGATTTTCATTAATTTGACGTAGATTTGTTCACTCAATTATTATTTATTTTAGAGAAACTGAAGTCCCATCAAATGCAATCAGTTATATCGCACCTTGCGGTAGGCGGTTGAGAAATATTGTCGAGGTCATGAACTATCTCACAGAGACCAAATTGAAATTGAGTTTAGATTTGTTTGATTTCGACCCTTGGGTAAACATATTCAATGAGTATGTTGTCTCTCCGGATATGGTCGTCATGGAGGTAAGAATAATTCAAAGTAAAAATTTATTATTTTAATTTTTTTTCTTTGTGTGTATGTATGCTTTTGTTCAATAGAAATATAATTTATGAACATAACACCTTCAAAACATTTTTTTTTTTTTTTTTTTATTCAAAATAATTTACTGTAGTTATTAAAGAGAGAGATGATCAGGGTCTACACTTAAAATAAATCTTTTCAAAAGTCAAAATTGTCATGCATACTTTATTCTAATCATTTAATTGTCATTAGGACCTATCATATGGCCAGGAGACTATGCCGATCGCTTGTGTCAATACCATCAACAGAAGTATTCCAACGTACATGGACTATATGACTAAACGACGGGGTAGTGAAGGAGTCTATTTGAATTTGGAACCTGGCTTCTTAGTTAGCTGCGACTGTACTGATAATTGTCAAGTACGTTTCACTAAAGAACTTGTCCTCCGAGGAAATTATGATTCCTTTTTAACCACCTTGCATTGTATTACATAGTGAATTATTGCAGGACAAATCAAAATGTGCATGCTGGCAGTTGACTTATGCAGAGAGTCAAGTCTTTCCGCCTGCTGCTGCTAAGAATCTCGACCAGGATTCAATCGGTTACCAATACAAGAGATTACCAAACATTATTAATACGGCCATCTATGAATGCAACAGTGGGTATGTTTCAATATATATTTCCAAACTTTTATTTATTTATTTTATTTTTGACTGGCTGTGTGGACCCTTGGCTGTGCAATGTAATCTCATACTCTTGAGATTTTCTTGATAATTTATAATAGGGTAGGGTTATCACTCCCTACACCTATTCTGTGAGTTGGCTGATGTGTCTTTTATTTTATTTCCTTCTGAAGGAAATCCAAGAAATTATTCTTTACATCTTTCCAATTTTATTTATTTAATGTCACTTTATGCTGCTCTGGCTGATCGGAGGATGCTACAATGGCAGTCCTAAATTTTGCCTATCCAGGTTCAATAAGGATAGGGATCTTTAACAAGTGACCCCACAAAATGTGTAGAACCAAAATAATACCTGTATGCCATATGACCAATTGTGTAATAATGTGTTGTGTTATAGAATCTGTGCACTTATTTATCTTCTCTGAAGTTGGTTTTGCACTGTATAAAGTGGCACTTCTGGTTTATTGATTTTTGCCATTTATTATTCCAAACTTATATTTGTCCTAAATATGTAATTTGTCTCTGTAAATCTTTGTTTTTGATTTGATTTTTCATGTGGTGGATGCATACACCAAATACCATTTTTCTAAAAATTGGTGATTGGGTGATACCCGATACCCATTATTCATCTACCATATTGTATAATGTTTGTTTGGTATCATAACTTATCGTTTCTTATTTTCTCTTATCTGTTAATATTTTACTAATGTAATTATTCATATCATTATGATGAGTTTCAGTCAAATTGCTTTGTAGTAGCTTGAATGACTTAATTCTTTTGCAGGTGTAAGTGCTGTGAGAAGACATGCTTGAACCGTGTTGTCCAGCACCCGCTGAAACTGAAGCTACAACTTTTTATGACTAAGAACAAAGGGTGGGGTACAAGGTGCCTCAACGATATTCCAGCTGGTACTTTTGTCTGTGTTTACGTTGGTAACATATACACTGAAGCTGTTGCCAATGAGGTAATTACATTTATTTTTTCAAAGACAATGAAATAAAATTTTTTAATAATCAATGGTTGTTAAAAATCTGGTGCACATAACACTTGCCTTTCCCTTACCTCTCTTGTTAAAATCATTAAGAACTTTTGAATACTTTTTTTTTTTTTATTTATTTTAACTTTCACTTCATATCATGAAATATAGCTAGTTTAATCAAAATCGTTAGAGCCATTTTCGAGAAAATCATAAAAAGCTGCAAAATGCATGGTATGAAGTGGTTTATCTGGTCTGGTAAGCTGATTTTGATGGAAAAAGATTTTGTAATGTCTCGGGCGTATATTTGTCTTGAATATGAATTTTCAGTTTCATAGGACATTTTGTTTATGTGCTGGAGTTACTACACACACACACACACAGACCTTTTTTCGGGACTTGGTTATTTGGACTCAAGGGGTCCTAAAACATGTATTTTCGTTGAAAACCGGAATTCGAAAATTTTCACGTTCGCAATACTTTCCCTTACTATATATTTCATATATATATAGTAAAATTAAAAAAAGTTTAGACACTCAGTCTAAAGACTTATCCATTTCAAAATAATGTATAAAGAAGATTTATTTTAATTCATATACATATTTATGAATTGTACCAACTAATTAAATTCTTTCAAATTGTTTTAAAATATGGTGTATAATATGCTTTTATTTATGTGTTAGTAAACCTACAATTATAAATTATAGCATTTTTTTAAATCTTATTTCAGGATGGGAAAATGTATGGAGATGAATATTTTGCTGAACTTGATTATATTGAAGTAGTAGAACAAAGTAAAGAGGGTTATGAGGACTTTGTAGACCCTGAAGAATATCTGAATAATGAAAAAGGTATAATAAACTTTTTTTTTTATTATTGGGTTGTGTCACATGAAATGTCCGATTTCAAGGTAAAGGATTTTTATTAAAAATACGATATGAAAACAAGTTAATTTTATTCGAAGTATTTACCTTCTTTTTCTACACATTTTTCCCAATGTGACGGCAACTTTTTTATCCCCGAACTGAAAAACTCTGAGCTTTGAAGTGCAACAAAATCTGAAAACGCACTTTTCACTTGATCATCATTTTCAAAAAGTTTTCCTTTGACGAAGTTGTCTAAATTCCTGAAGAGGTGGTAATCTGTTGGAGACAAGTCGGGATAATATGGTGGGTGCGGAAGAACTTTCGTAGCCCAGTTCTTTCAATTTTTGCAAGGTATGTTTTGAAACATGGGGTCTTGCTGCCGCTCAGTGAGATCATGAGGTACCCATGTATCGAGCTTTTTTACTTTCCCAATACACTTTAAATGTCTGGAAACGGTAGATGCACTTGCATTTAGTTGTTCTGAGAGTCCTTTAACTGTTTGGTAGGGGTTTCCTTCTACTGTATGTTTCAGGACATCGTTGTCTATTACGGACAGAGGTCTTCCTCGGGGCAAGTTTTTCAAGTCGGTATCCCCAGCTGAAAACTTAGCAAACCAACGGCGAATGGTCCGTTCATTAACACTCTCTTCCCCAAACGCCTTGCAAATATTTCTAGCGTCCTCAGCTGCTGAATGGCCGAGTTTAAACTCTTACAAAAATATTACTCGAAAATCGCGTGTTTCCATGTTCATATTTGGAGGTATACTAAAAAGTGGGTAATTGATTGGGAAGCTAATGTTTATAATACAAAGGTAGAGGATTAGTAACTGTTTACTTTAAATATGTAAACATTTAGAAGAAAACAACAGAGCCCTGCAAAATCCTTTATGTTTTTCAGAAATTATAAAAACGGACATTTCATGTGAAACAACCCAATATTTAGCTATTAAAACTTGGTGTTCCTCTGGCTATTATTTTTATTGACATTATTCTGATTATAAAGAAGTTGTGATTCGTCAGTATATTTTCTGACTTTAACTCAGCTTGTGTTTTATATTATTAAATTATAATGAGTTTTAGTGTTCCTCTGTATGAGCTCACTAGCCCTGATGATGGCTTACGAGCTTGGATCGAAACCTTGGCCAAAATTTAATAAAACGTTTTGTCTGAATCCTGGCTCTTCTTTTTGTAATATTAAATTGTCAAGACATTAAATAACTTTTGCTTCATGGGTTCACCTGTAGCATACTGGCTAGCATCTATGCCCAAGGTCACGGATTCAAACCTAGAGTTGGACCTAGGATTTTCTTATGGGAGTAAAAATCCTTAGTTATGCCGTCCTTTGGAGGGGGCATAAAAAGATGGTCTGGAGCCTGTGCCATGTCAGCTACTCGTTTAAGATCCTTATCTTAATTAAACCTGGATTGGCAAAAGTAAAAGTTCGATTAGTCAAAGTAGCATAAAGTGGCATTAAATAAATAAATCGATAACAACTTATAATTCACAAAATTTTCAGTGTTATTGTGGAATCAAAAACCTATAAGGGGTATGAGTGTGGTCCTAGAAAACGTACCAAAGCCATGAGTTTCAAATAAGCATTTATAATATTGTTTATTTATTTAACGTCACTTTATGCTACTATGGCTAATCGGACGATGCTATAATGAGAGTCCTAATTTTGCCTATTCAGGTTTTATTAGAATAATAGGGATTTTTAACGAGTACCTGACATCGTACAGGCTCGGGATTACCTTTTTACGTCCCCTACGAAGGACGGCATAATTAAGGGTTTTTTACTCCCATTAAAAATCCTAGGACCACCTTTTTGAACCAGTGACCTTTGGTGTAGGAGGCTGTTATGCTATCCAGCCAGCTATAAGTGATCCCACTTTATAACATTGTTATTGATGTAGAAACTACAAATGATAGGAGGGAGCTTAACACAGGGGAAATAACAACTTCTATAAATACTGGCAGTAATGACCTAAAGCTATTAGATCTCCTAGAAACCGTGGACAAATTTCCATCTATGTTTCACTTTAGAAACAAGTAAGAAAGAAATGAATTGAACTAATTTTGATTTATTGACCAATTTATGTTTTTCATTTCTGCCGATGATTAAATTTAATAATGAATAGATGTTATAAAATAAATATAATATTTTCTTTCACTATTTATTACGATAAACTTCTAATTCCAAAGCGATAAACCCAAAATTGGTCAAACACTGCTTTTTTTTAAACAAAAATGACACCACATTCAAACTTAACCCATGCGAAGCAGAAGTAGGTTACTATTAGTCTAATATAAATTTATGTATCAAAATTTAATTTTATTTTCTTTTTAACTCTCACTTTCATTGCTAAAGCTGATTTTAACTTGGTAGGTTAGTGACTTTTTTCTTTCTGCAGTGATGCCATGCCATACTTATTCTTTGATGATTTCACCTCACATTTGAAGAATTTTTAATTTTATTAATATGTGTTAATTAATATATGTTAAAACACAGTTAAACTTCACTTAAAAATTGTCATAATTTTAAAAATCTCCTCATACTACTTGATTCTACCATTACATTACAGGTTCTGAAGTACGTAGTAGTAACAATGCTGGTAATGGTCGCCATTCTGAGGATGAGTTCGAACCCAATGTTTGGATTGCACCTTCTGATAAGAAGACTTCAGGGTAAGTTGATTGCAAAATTTAGTTATTTTATTATTTATTCGTTTTTCTTTTCTCCAGAAGATATCTAGTTGAGTATTAATCACTTATATGAGGTTCTTTTTATTAATGCTTTCTTAGTGTTTGATATCTTAATGTTAATTGTTTTATTTAAATTCATAGACATATATGCACATCAAAACATTAAGTACATGTTTATGCACATACATCTTTTTTTTTTTCAAATTGATGTAATTTAAGTTAATGTTTTAATTATCCATTGAACAGCATTGAAAAAAAAATTTTTTTTTTTGTTGGCTGCTTGCCGTTTTAGGCTACAACACTTACTAGACAAACGGTTAAACCTTCCTCTTAACTACAAATGGCTCATCTACATGACTAATATAAGACCAATCTGGGCTTACGGAGTAGAGCTTTATTGCTCTACTAAACCATCAAATTCTTCCCGCATCCAATCCTTACAATCCAAAATCCTTCGTAAAATCCTCAACATTCCTTACTTTGCCACGAATAAATTTATCCATAAAGACCTTAATGTTCCCTATGTTACTGATTTGGCCTGGACCAGATATCAATCCTTTCTTCCTCTACAATTCCTGATATTCCTCCGAGACATCTGAAAAGGAAATGGCCCTGGGACCTTCTAGTTTTGAATATTCATAGAGTGCTTCCAATGGGAAGCTTCTCTACATGTATTTCATGTCATTGTATTTTATAACTATCACATTTACTTGAAATGTTTCTTGTTTTTTTTGTTAATATAGTGTAAATATCAATAAAAATGTTTAAAAAAATTTTTTTTGTTTGAGAATCTAATTTAATTTGGTTTATTTTTACAGAATGAACTTACGTAAGCGGTCATCAGCAAGAAGTGCCAATTCAGATTTCAGTGAGTTCATCAGCAAATAATCAATCATTGTATATTAAAATAATATTACCTTCACTTTTTTCCTTTCCCTAAAGTTTTTTATCATTTCTTTATACAACTTAATTCGACCCTATTTTTTAAATTTTTCTTTCTTGTAGGTGATAGTGAAGATGAGGACAATTATGGATTAGACGATTCTGATGGTAAGTATTCCTTAATTATTATTGGTGTTTTTTTTTAGTTTTATTTACGCTTCTCCGTAGAAAATTATAACCACTGATTTTTATCTGTTAATAGAAGAGCAGCAGGGCCCTGTGAATGTAGATGTATCAGATAATGACAGTGTATCGTCAAGTCTCAAACCAAGTGTCAGAAATTTTTATGGCAAAGATGAGTCTGTATATATAATGGATGCGAAAGCAGCTGGTAATATTGGAAGATACTTAAATGTAAGTGCTCTTCTATCAAATTTAATTTTTGCCAATAATTTTTTTTAATTATATCTTAAAAGTTTCTTATACATGCAAAGTGTACACAAAGTGAGGCTTGGAAATAAATACGGAAACAATGGAATAAATGGCTCTCAACTCTCCTGTTTCATTCCTCTGCATTAGAGAATTGACAATCCTTCAAAATACTACTTCCAAGGAATCTTGGACTGACAATTGACATGCTTGGCACAGCACAAAACAAAATTACTAATGGTGAAAGATAATAAGACTCCTAAACGGTATATTATGGAATAAAAAAAAAGGTCTCTCTCAAAACTAAAAGGAAGATATACCACTCATTCTTGGTTGGCAAAACATTATATGGGTCAGAATTATGGACAGTATCAAAACAAAATGCAAATACATTAATGGCTCTAAAAATGGATTTGGATGGAAATAGATCTTTTATGAACATAAATCATGAAACGAGATTTTTAAATATATAGATTAATAAAAAATTCTTTAAAAGTATTAATTTTTTTCCATAATAAGGATTTCATTGTATAATTAAATGGTATTTAATATCACATAGGTTATATCCTTATTGAAATAATAACAGGGACCCCATAGAACTGTATCCGCTTCCAACACTACTTCCGCGGATTTGTTAAGAACCTGATGTCCCATGGCAACCTCACTAAGGAGATATATAATAGTGACCTACTTGAAACCCCGCCAATTGAAGGTGTTGATTTGAAGGTCATGAATTGCATCTACCGTGGGCGTCTCCTGTCATACTTCATGCACAGGCACTCCTCGCATGCCCTGATAGTGTTTTGGAGAGTCTCGTTAATCCCACTGTGATTGGTTCTAACCTGGTGGTAAGCTAGAACCAACTGAGAGTTTCCATTCTCCCACCATGCGCCCTGATGATGACCCACAAAGGGGGTCGAAACGTTGGCAAACAATAAAATAGTTGAAACTATTTAGTTGTTTCATTTAATGACCGCCACCCGGACTAATTCCTTCCAGATATTATATTTATGTGCTGCTAATAAATTTTATTAATTTTAAATAGTCAGTGATGACATTTTCAACTATATTATCAGTATAATGTTTTTATTTTAAAGATTATATATAATTATTACTTTCACTTACTATATATTGTAGTGTATTGTGTATTGTAAGTAATAAGTGCAATCATGAAAATTTTCGAATTCCAGTTTTCAACGGAAATACACGTATTAGGGTCCCCTGAGTCCAAATAACCAAGTCCAGCAAAAAGGTCTGTGTTTTTTTTTTGTTTTTTTTACGAGGGTAGGAGGAAATCTTCAAAAGACGCGGATAGGCCCGTACCTATCCGTGTGTGGGATTCTCACCCACTAAAACCAACCTCCCTACACCTGTTTCTCTCCCACCACGGGACTGCCGTTAGGCATTACATCGTAGAGGGAAGTGGCTGTGTGCTGCCTCACTGTTGCAGGCTAACTTCTGCCTCACCTTTCCTTTTCTTCGGTCCTCAGCTTCTTAATAATATCTGCTGACATGCGTTGGCCAGCCATCCAATAATCCTGCTAGAGCAGCATTAGATTAATGATATTATCGGCCTTTGGATCAGCGCCACAGATACTCTTGAACTCTTCCCTCTCTCCCTGGAAGCGGGCACAGCAGAAGAAAACATGGGCCACACTCTCTTCTACTCCCAGACACACTGGACATTCTCCTGTATCATCCAACTTGAACCTATACTGATAGGCATGGAAGCAGCCATGTCCCGTTAAGAACTGAGTAAGGTAGAAGTCTATCTCACAGTGCTTTCTTGTGACTCAGAGTTGAATCTGGGGAACCAGCCTGTGGGTCCACCTTCCTTTCGTTGCAGCACCCCATCGATCCTGCCATCTTCAAAATGTCTCCATTCTCTCCTCAGTCCTGGAAACACGGCACGCTCTGTTATATGAGCGTCTCCGCTCTGCCTCATAAGAGACAGTTGGGAAAGCACTTATAGCTTTCAGGACAGTACAACGATAGACGGAAACCATGGGACTTCTATAGCTGAGTGTATTCAAGGCCTTTTCCTATATTGCGGCTGCATCGAGCAATATCGACGTTACAATGTTCGATATTAAAGTCCGCGACTATGCCTGGGTTCTCCTACGTTTGGCATTAGTCAGGACAACGCTGTAGTTACCTTTGCTGCTTTATTACTTACTTGTTGGATGTGCTCTTTGAAGTTCAGCCTCTGATCAATAATTACTCCGAGATACCTCAAAGAAGGCTTGGAACGTATCTCCTGATTGCCAACTCTGATTGTAATCTCCTCTATTCTTTTTCTGCTACTAATTAGCAAGACCTCTGTCTTGCCATCTGCCAGTTGCAATCCAATTTTTGTAGAGTATCCAAAATGCAGCTCTTTTTAGCAGAATTAAATGCGTTTTTAACATCTTTAGTGACAATCGCACAGTAACATTTCGTGCCTCTCTTCCATCTCTTTCCAGCAATAGCTTTACGCGCTGCTTCTACTACCGACGTTATAGCCTCCAACGTTGACCTTGCTTTTCCGAATCCATATTGCGATGTAGATAGGCCTCCTGCACCTTCTGATGTCTCTTGAATTCTATTAGCTATAAGCTTCTCTATTATTTTTCCAGCATTATCCAGCAAACATATTGGCCTGTAGGCCGAAGCATCTGATGGACTTCCCTTACCTTGTGGAATCAGTACCAAGCGCTGCCTTTTCCATTGACGTGGTAAGGATCCCTCACTCAAGCACGAATTGAACACCTCCAAGAATAAATCTGGCCTGCTTTCTATTGCCACCTTCAGTGCCAAGTTCGGAATGCCATCTAAACCCGGTGCTTTCCCTATTTTAAGGCTCTTGGAGATATCGATGAGCTCCTCTGCTGTCACCGGCTGTACATCAAGAGCTGATATGGGCATGGTCCACAACAATTCATCCTGTTCAGGAAACAGAGTGGTAACGATTCTTTGCATGGCTACAGGGCAGGTAGGGGATCGTGTAACGCTGCTCTTGAACTTCTTCATGACTATCTTGTAGGGCCTCCCCCATAGGTTCTCATCCACCTCCTCGCAAAGCTGCTTCCAACATTGTCGCTTGCTTGACTTAATTGCCCGCTGGAGTTCATGCCTCGCAGTTTTGAATTCCTCCTGTAGTGCAAGAAACTGGGAGCTGCCTCGTGCTCGCTGGTATCTCCTTCTCGCTCTGTGACATTTTGAACGACATTCAGCGATGAAATCATTCCACCAGTAGGCCGGTGGTCGACTTAATCATGGCACGTATCATAGCTGCGACACAAGCTGCTTTCATTAGGTTCATTACCTGGTGGGCTTTGTCTTCCACTGTTCCTATAAGCTCTCACGGTGTCTCTATCATTATTTTGAAGGATTCTCTATCAAAAGTCCGGATTTTCCATCGAATAGCACCTCCTTCACAAACTATTCTTCTGGAATTCTGGATCCCAACAGTAAACAGGATAGCCTGGTGGTCACTATGAGTATAAATGTCACTGACCTGCCAACTACTTATAGGGATGAAGCTTTCACTGATGAATGTCAAGTCAATGATGGAGCTCCTACCTCCCTTTACGAATGTAGGTTCCGCACCGTTATTTGCCAGCACCAAGTCCTGCATCTGAGCAAAGGCTTCCAATAGAAGTTCTACCCGCCTATTTGTCTATTGACTACTCTGCTCGGTCACCCAAGCATTGAAGTCTCCAGCAATCACTATCGGTCTTCGTCCTCTTGCATCTAATACTATCCGATCTAGGAGACCAACAAATTCCTTGACTGTTGAGCTAGGTGAGATATAACAACTATAGATATATACATTTTTTATCTTTGCCCAAACGAAACCGCTCGTAGGAGCCTGCGCGATTTCCTCAACGATAGTATGACCACACGTCCAGATCGCTTTCCTACCTGTGGTGTCGGATACCCAAGATCCGTTGTCTATGTTTTTGTACTGCTCACTTATAACAGCGACATGAAGTTTCAGTTCCTTCACGGTCTGCCAAAGAAGATCTTGTGCAGCCTCACAATGATTAGGGCACGTTGTAATGCCGGGCATTTCCCTCCACCGCAGGGGTGGCAATTTTCATCCTTTCGGCGCATAGTACGCAAAAAGGCTTTTTCGTGCAATCGAAGGCTAGATGACCCTCATCGCCACATTTACGACAACATGTCGCTCTGTGAGACCCCTTACAATGCCTTGCCATATGTCCAAAATCCCAACACCTACGCAATTTTTCTCGGATACGACTAACTACCAATCCTACTCTTATTTTTCCAATATTGATAGCTTGTCGAGCAAGAAGAACCGGTAGAACAATAACTGCAGTCTTAGTTACCCGCGTAGGCTGAACGAATGGATCGCACCACTGAAGCCTGTATCCGCTCTCTATCAAGTAGCGTTGTGAGGGCTCCGGCTACTTCTTCTCCTGTCGTCAGTTCATCCAAATCCCTAATTTCAATAAGGGATTATTGGGTCCACGCTCTGATATCGACTCTGAGCCCAGTGTTTCTTCTAGAGTGCGCTTCATGTTGTGCAGGACTTCTCCAGAATTTCTATTTAATTGTATCAAAAGGTCCCCGCCCTCATTTTTTCGGATTCTTGTGATGTTAGAGATGAAATCTTTCAATGATAGATCATCTCTAATCTTGCGAAGAGTATCCGCATAGGTACCTCTTTCCGACACCTTAATGATGAGTGCATCCGGCTTGGGTGGCTTCGGCCGCGGGAGTCTACCACTGCCTTTTTTCTTCTTAGTGACTGTTTGCCTCTTCCCTTCACTGGGAATGATTGAGACAGGCTCCGGTTGGGGCTGTTCCGTTCCAAACGCCGTAGCAATGCCTTCGCCTGTTTCCTAGGCCCAGCCGGCTTTGGTTGCTCCTTTCTTTGAGCTGGTTCCTTGTGTGATGAAGGATTGTCACCATGCCTTTTCAGTGGTTGATCTATTTCGTTTGGCGTGACGGTCTGCATAGACAAACTCTTTTTAGGTCTGTGTGTGGTAACTCCCGGGCAGAAACGAAAAGTCCAATGAAACTGAAATTTCATATTTAAGACAACTATACGCCCGAGACTTTACAAAACCTTTTTCATTAAAATGAGCTTACCAGAAGAGCCACTTTATACCATGCAGTTTGCACCTTTTTTTTTTATTTTGTCGAAAACAGTTCCGACGATTTTGATTAAACTCGCTATATCGATGTAAAATTTAATGGGCTTTAATATCATGTAGGTTTTATTCTGATAAAAATAGTCTGACAGGGCTTAAATGCCGATATTTTAAATTTTCTTCTTCTAAAGTACCTTTAATTTTGTATATTTTATAAAAATAACCATATTATCTAGTTAGCATTGATAAATAACAGCTAATATGCAAGTTGAGCAAATTTGAAAAGCAACTAAAGGAGAAAACTGAAAAAATATTTTTTTATTCAATTTTTCGTTTTTGAACATAAGAACAGTAATATACATGTGTAATATACCGTAGGAAAGCTAAAGATTTTAGAAAAAAATATTATCTAATATACAAGAGCTTGTAAAAGTTAATAGAGAGTGATAAAAACCCGATAAAACTAAGTGATTGTTTTAGATAATAATATAGATTTTTTAATAATACACATGTTTCTATAGAAATTTCATTAACTAATTCTTTAATGGTTTCACTCATTTTTATCTCTTACTGTTTTTGAAAATTCTTTAATCGATTCTAAAAACGGAGGTAAGTGAAAGTCGTGTGTTGCCCGCACCAGATTTTTTTTATTTTGATTCAGATAGTGAGCCTGGTATATTTGTTTTGAAGCCAGTCGTTGCTAAGCAACTAGAAACCTTGCCATAACCTTCTATCTATTATATTTAAACTTGTTAATTTCATTCCATTAGATATTTTGTATTTGTTTCTAAATGGTTATTGTATATTAAAAGATATTCATTCTTTTTTTTATTGAGTTTGTTTTTATAAACATTTTATTTATTTAACCATGGTGATTTGTTAGTTTTTAAGTGTCCTTTTGTGATTTGTTTTATATAAGTGAGTGAATGAAAAGTTAGTAAGCAATGTTAGAAGACGAAATGACATCAGACAAACTAAAAGAAATGCTTATGGATTGGTTTGCAGAAAAAGAAAACAAGCAAACACTCAAAACTTTTGTCAGGAGTTTAATTTTAAATAAATTAACAAAAGAAGATGAACAGTCAGATTTAAAATTTATAAAACTCATATTAGACAATATTGATATAGCTTTAGTTTATTTTGTATGTGATTATTTGGCCCAAAACCATTTTCATTACAGTCTTAGTGTCTTTTCCTCTGAAATTTCTTGTACTAAATTGAATGAGTATGTTTGTGATTATTTTAATAAAATATCATACAAATGGAATGCTAAAAAACCACCTATGCTGGAATATTATACAGTGCACAATGTCTTATCGACTCTAAACATTGATCCAGTAAGTCCAGTCGGGAGTGAAATCATCAACAGGTATTATTTGCTTTGCGAAGGTTCGTTATTGAAAGTTGTCGCCTCAGCAATGAAAACTTCCAATGGAAGTGTTACTCATTTAGAATCGAATCCTCATTATTCTCAAGGAGATCCTTCTAACAATTCATTACAGATAAAGGCTCATAATCATAAGGGCACCAATGTATCATTAGAGAATAATTGCACCAAAGAGATGTTATCCTTCGAGGTGCTTCAAAGATATTTAAGGAAAAAAGATGTGAAAATTGAACAGAAGATAAGCTCACAAAAACAAGAGTTTTCTCGTTGTAAAAGAATATTGCTGTCTTGTCATGATGCACTTATTACAAAATTAAATGAAGTTTATCGGTTGATGGAGCACATAAATACACAGAAAAATGAAATCGATCGGAAGCTTCAAGTTATTGAGAATATTAATATTAAATCAAAGTTACAAGTTGCAGAAAACTCGGAAACAGTTAAGCAGACAAAAGGTGTAGAACTAGTTGATAAGGCTGTGTTGGTCATGGAAAGCACTAATGTTCAAGACAATTTCACTCAGTCAAAAATACTTATCTTTTCTGACAAATGTACTGAAACAGTTGTCAAAAATTCGATAAACGTAGGTTCACAAACTGATTTCCCAGTCGATTCTACTACATCGGCCCAATGGCTAATTGAAAAAGAGGAACTTCTACAATTCATAGATCAACAGCAGGAGAGAATAAAGAGTCTGACAGAGAAGGCGATGGAATTGTCCAGCAAAATAATTTCTCAACAATGTTACATTCCTGAGAAAGAGAAATGTGTCGATAATACCCATCTCAACTTGAACGATCCCCAAGGAGGTCTTGAAGAAATAATTCTTAGATCTGACCAAACCATAAATAAGTTCAATTTAAATTTTGAATCGATCAAGAGAAAATCCCATGATGCAGAGGAAAGTTATTCCAATTTTCTAGACACTTTACTCTGCAATTAGAAGTCGATAGAGAATAAAACAAAAGAGACTTTATCATTTTAAAACTTAATAATTGTATTATTAATTGTTTGGTCCTTAGGTAAAAATGGGTTAATTATCAAGTGAATCGAGTTAAAAATGTTTCTTAAAGTCGACTGGGCTATTTCTCACTTGCAAATTATTTTTAATGTGAATCTTTTTTTTTTTTTTTTTTTTTTTTTTAAATTCTCCTCACTTGTCTAGAATTTTAAAATTTTGTAACGATCACTGTTGAGAATTACAATGGGCAGTTTTATCTGCATGAGTATACTTTTGTTGTTTGCTTCTAATATGTCAAACAACTTTATTAAATATCTCCTTGACTTGAACACAGTGAAATATGAAGCATACCTTATGTCTAAATCTAACCTTAATGTAAGTCTAACCAGTGAGTTTGTGTAAGCTTGGAATAATTTAATATTGTTTTGCTTCTTGCTAATATAAATTTTTATATTTTTACAGCATTCCTGTGACCCTAACATTTTCGTACAGAATGTTTTTGTTGACACTCACGACCTGCGGTTTCCTTGGGTAGCGTTCTTTGCCTTGAAATATATCCCCGCTGGGACAGAGCTCACCTGGGATTACAGGTACGAAGTGGGAAGTGTGCCAGGCAAAAAGATGAAGTGTTATTGTGGTTCCGAATATTGCCGAGGACGTCTTTTATGAATCGTAATTCTTCTATTGTATATATTATTGAGTTTAAAATAAATTTATCTTTCTTTTTTTTTAATTTGTCCGATTGAATATAGACTTTCGCTGTTGACTCTTTTATGTAAATACTTCTGAAACTGACTTCTCGTTTATTTATTTTGTAAATTGGGCTCTTATTTGTTAATAAGGCTGGCCAGATTGTACATAGATATATCTCATGAAATATTCAACGGGTAACCTAGTTTAAGAAAGATAATTTATTATTAAATTGAATCATGATTGTTTACAAAATTGTTTTTATAGTCAAAATGCATAGTTTTCATAACTATACATTTCTATAACTAAGCTGTTTGAACTTGTTCATTTTTTTACTTTTTTGTTGCTATGAAATAGTAACATGTATTGTCAAGTAAAGTAATAAATATTGTTGAATTATTATTATTATGAAATCTAAAATTGAAGTGTATACATGATTATAAAACTTTTTTGTAGTACTTAATTTAAAAAAAACCTAGATATGTATTGCAAAAAAACAAAACAATTTAATTGAGAATTTGTTTTGCATTTTTTTAATTTTTGAAAAATGATGTGCTCTACCGCAAATTTAAAATTCTGAGGCCATTTTTCTAAATTTTAGGTGTAATATATTATTGTAGCAAAATATAAATTAATAAATAAATTAATTTTTTTTAATACTGTTTGGTGTTCTTTATTTCTTGTTTAATGTATCCAAAATACTGGTATATCCATTATTATGAAAGAATAACAAAATTATAGACAAAACCAAATTATATTGTTTCTATTATTTTCAGATGATAAATATAAATTGTTTCTTAAGGTTCGCTTAAGGCACCTCAAAGCAGTCTCCTGTAGCAACCTTATAATAATAGGCTTAGCAAACTTGAAGGTGGCCACACCACCAAATGTTGCTATACAGATTCATCCATTGATCGCCATCTTGAGCCCAAGCCCCCGAGATCAGACAACAAAATCCTCCCACTGACAAAGCGTGGGACGCCTATCATTCGGTTCAATGCATACCAACTTTTTTGGGATTCGTTTTATACTGAACTGAATACTTTTACACGCCCTTTTGAGTCGCCACGATGCTATCAATTCTATTATACTGATAAGGTACAAGTTCCGCAATGCCGCATTGTGTAACCTTAATTCCCCAGGGACCTCATTTCTCTTTGGACCAAATATTTTACATAGTACCTGTTTCTCACACACCTTAAGGTGATGTTCATCCTTCAGAGTTAGCGTCCCATGTTTCACATATGGTATTATAGAACTGTCAGATGAACAATAGTTTTATAAATTTCAACTTTTAAGTTTCTTGAAAGAAGCCTAAATAATTTTGCAACTGAATAATAACACATTTCTCGCCTTTATTAGCTCCAGGATTTAGTTTTTTCTAGTTATCACAGAACCTAAATACTTGAATTTCTCTCCATGTTCAAATGTATGGACCTGCTATATCAATATCATCACCATTTCTGCTATTAATCATATATTTTGTCATATCCATATTTATTTGAAGCTTTATCTCTTTACCGGTTTCCATTATCATACTAGTATTAAGTCGTATAGTTTCCTCGTCTTCGCCCAGCAGTGCCAAATCAAAATCCAACAGTACCAAACTTATGGCTTTTTCCCCACAAAGGCAGATAATATTTCCCAGGATCATTCATATACAAACTCCCTGCACTCTCCCTAAACCTATAATCTCCAGCAGTTTAAATGCTCAATTCATTCACAAGAGAAGAGATCCTGTTTTACCAACCTTTATACCCCTTCCAAAAGAACCAAAACAACAACGCTTCTTTCTTGCCCTTTTCACCAACTTTTTGAATTCCTATCTATCAAACATCTACCATGTTCCCTCATTTTTTTCATTCAAATATCTTCTTTTTTAGTAATTGTAACTTCGCAAAATGATGCTGTATAACAATAAGAATAACATATTTACTCGTGAAGTTTTACTTGGATCAGAGTCAATATTTTTACTTTGCTACTTTACTTATATACATGCTACTTTTTACTGATATACATAGGTAAGTGAAAGTAATATATATAGTAAGGGAAAGTATTGCGTGAACATTTTTTAATTATAGTTTTCACAGCCAATACACGTTTTAAGGTCTCTTTGAGTCCAAATACCAAATCCTGCAAAAAAGGTCTGTGTGTATATATGTGGTAAGTCTAACACGGAAACAAAGTCATACAAAACTGAAATTCCATATTTAAGACAGTTATATGCCCGAGATGTTACGCCAACTATTTCACTTAAATCGGCTAACCTGAAGTGCTATATGCATTTTGCACACATTTTTACAATTTTCTCAAAAACACCTCAAATGATTTTTATTAAACTCCCTGCCCCCCTCCTAATCGATGTCTAATATCATGTAGGTTTCATTCTGATAGAAATAGCCTGACACGGCTTAAATGTCAAATTTTTAAATTTTCTTCCTCTAAAGTACCTTTTAATTTTGAAGATTCCAAAAAATTAACCTTATCATCCAATTAGCAATGTTAATAAAAGTCTATTTACAAGTTGAACGAATTTGATAACCAACTAAAAGAGAAAAGAGTTTACTTTGAGAGAAAAGTTTTTCAGATATGTTTTTTTTTTAACATAAGAATAGTAATATAAATGTATTATGTACCATTGGAAATCTTTTAGAAAAAATGTTGTCTTATATACAAAGTTATGGAAGATAAAGTCAAGTGATGAATAAGGCATAAACTTAATTGATTATTGCACATAGCAATTTTATATTGTTTTATTATTTAATCTAAAACTTAGTAACCCATGGAACTGAATATAATTCTTTAAACTTTTTTTCAACTTTATCTTTTATTAATAGTTTTTCATTTATTTTAACAACCGAGGTAAGTGAAAGTCGTGTGTTGCCTGCACCATATTTTTTCTATACATTATATCAATCTTTCTTTCTGCTCTAGTATCACCAACAATCACTGTTCTTGCTTTAGCTATGTCCTCTTCTTGACCTCTGATCTTAGTTTATTTAGTTATTTAAGTTTATCAGAGAGTTCTTTATTCAGGCTTTTAACCAGCAATAGTATCTCACAAGTTGACTATGCAGGTGAATTATTTAAAATTAATTAAGATCCAAAATATCAACATAATTTACTTCCTACAAGATAAATGATGGAATAAAATAATTTCACAAATATAAGAAAAGATTAATGAGAGGGAATAAATAAAATTTAAAAAAATAACATCGATAGTTTAATAAAAATTCATAACAGTAAATATTAACAGACAACAAACTATCCTATTTCTGGAATGGAATGAGTAATAAGATACAACAAGAATATATATTCAATTAGATTCTCTTTGAAATATTTACAACAATTTTATGAACTTTTTATCATCACTTGGTAACATACATCTAACATCCGAAGCACCTGGAGACAGGTGTGACCGTTGACGCTTTCGTTTTTTAGATAATAATTTGTACCCAGCAAAACATACTTCTCAGTCTTACTGATAAACCTTTTAACTGAAACAGAAAAAATTTAAATTATAATGATATAGTTTATATTTTACTTAATTTCTAACAGAATATGTTATTATATAAGTTGAAAATGTATGCATATTAATTTTTCTTTCATTAGAACCTCCCAATCTTTGGAGACCCTCGACATGACAGAAAGATAAAAAATAACAAAGAATTATAAAATAAAATAAATAGTAACCATGATTATTATTTTATTTCATTCATTTAAATTCTCTTGACACTACTGTGGCTAATCAGAAAATGCTACAGTCTGGATCTATACCAAGTTCCTGAAACCACACAGGCTTGGGAACACAACAAGGATTTTTTATCCCACAAAAAAATCCCAGAGCTTGTCAGCTGGGTTTGAATCCATGACATTGGACATAAAAGGCTGTCATTCTAGTACATGGTGTCTAGCAACAGAGAAAATCAGGAAAAGTCAGGGATTTTAAAAACATATGAAAAAGTCAGGAAATTTGTTCTTTGGTCAGGAAAAAGGGTCCCTAAATAACATCGCTTCTTCTTTACTTGGACAAAAGTTCAAATATGCCTACTTATTGTGTTGTTGCAAATATCATAAAGCAAACTTATTATTTAATATCATAAAAGGACAGGAGGGTTTTGGAGAATAGAAAAGTTAACCTTCAGGTGAAAGAATTGGAGACAAAAAAAAAAAAAAAAAACTGCTCCAAGAAGCTCTTCAGAAAGCTGAAGATTTGGCTGCAGAGATTCAAACATTAAAGAAAAACTCTTAAAGTTTATATATATTTATATATTGATTTTAAATAAATTTGTAGTCAGATTTGTAAATATTGATTATTACTAACAGCAGTATTGAAACTCATCATAATTCATTGGTAAGTCAAGTTAAACAACTACAAATCCAGCTGGAGTCGGGTAGATATAGTTGAATCTTATCGTAAAGTAATTATATATATTTTTAATCTAGTATACCATATTAATTATAAGTATTCTTTATTTTGTGGATTTTCACCAAGATTTGGCCAGGTAAAAGACTTCTTACAATATGGAAAAGTCAGGGAATCTCTTTGAGCTGATTTACTAGACACCCTGTAGTACAACACCACAGGTGACCCCAAAGTATTGATGATAATAAAATTTAAGAAATATTTGAAAAATTTATTATTTCTAAGGGTTCATTTTTAGAAGAGGATATTTTCCTTCTTCCCAAGGAAGGCACCTTTCAGTTGTTAATAGTACATTCAACTACATTTAGTTTTACAGTGCAAAGGAAAATTTTGTGCTTTTTATAATTAATTTCATATGATAATTAATGATTGTCAAGATAAATAAAGAAAAGAAAATTAGAAACATTCCAATGCCTGACTTGTAAATATATGTAAATTTACTAGTTACCATTCATTCAGTATGGCTAAGCACCACATTATTAAATATCATCCTTGATACACTAGCTATTATAGTGTCTTTTCTAGTAACTAAAATGGTTTCTATTAATATTATTATAATCATTACTGTTAACTAGATAACAGGTATTTTTTATGCTCGTTCAAAAGAAAAAACAAACCTCTAATAGAACTTTTTAGTTGAAGCCAGATTCTTGCCATGATTATAATTATATACGCACAGCTTTTGATTTCCATATGTTGTGGTCATCTAAACAGTAAAAAAAGAAAATCTAACAGATTCTTCCTGACCACAATTTAAATTAATATTACTTGAATTTGATTAATAAACAATTTTCAATCATACATCTTTTTTTTTTTCTTCTTTTTCGGATGGCAATAGTGCCCTGTGACCTACAAGATCTATTGTGCGCCATAACTAACTATAAATAGAAAATATCAAATATGAAGAATTAAATTACCTGATGTCTTATCTAGGCTAAAAGAACACTGCGATCCTCGGTGTGATCAGCCCAGTTAAAATAGTAGATAAAAGGTTGACTGAATGATTATCCAACACTCTATATCCACAAACGTACTCCACTCCAGGCCCAGGTGTTTCGACTATCGTACCGTTCTTTTTATTCACACCTAATGAAAAAGAGAAAGATCACCATATTTAAAATTTACACTTACTTTCCACAGATATTACATTTATTCTCCATTAAATGATATAACTGATAAACAAAATAATATTTGCCTGTAAGAAGTTCATTAATTAAGAAAACAATTCCATTATTTTATGCGGTTTTATATCCTGAAAACTTCAGCTTTCTAATGGTATATTATTTTAAGAAATTAGTTTTCACCACAGGAAAATATTTTTCCTTTTTTTCCCTTTAATAAATTGTAAAATCGTTACATAGTTTATACTCATCCATTCATTGGTTTATTATTTTTAATAATTAACCTTTGTGACAAAAAAAATAGCCCTCTTACCCTCAAAATTAGAGGGGCTTATGTATCAAGGTACATAAAACCCAATTAACGAATTAAAAAAATCTGTTTGTCTGCCATCCAGGACTTTTCTAAGAAACTAATGGACAAATTTTTTTGAAATTGAGGACATAAATACTAGAGCATCCAATAATGACCCTAACACCTAGATGTTGATATCAGCCGATTAGTTTTAAAATGGCGGCCTATTATAAATAATTTAATTCAATAACTCATTAATTTTTTAAGATAGAGAAAAAATGTATTGAGTTTTTAACCTAGAAACCACAAATTACTATGAAAAAGAAAAAAAAATTAAAATTTTACCTATAAATATGCCAATAACTCATTTTTTTTTTTTTTGTTTTTTTTAAGATAGAGAAAAATATATACAGAGTTTTGGAATCAGTAAAGTGTAATAAACAGGGGAAAAATGATCTATATATTCCAGTCACATAATAATAATCCAACCCATAAGCTCAAAATTTTTTAAGATGGAGAAAAATTTATTAGAGTTTTTTTAACCAAGGAACTGCATATAATCATAAAAAAAGTTGAAATTATTTTATTGTTTTTTATATTAGTTAATTGCCTATAGACAGCTATACCCTAATATATAAACAGCTATATAAACAGTTATACCCTAATATAATTTTTTGGAAATAATAAATCATTGTATAATAATTTGCAGCAATTTTATTATTTTTGCTACTAATAAAAACAGCAAGAAATAATATTATATATTACGTATTAGATAAGTGATAAGTTATTTATTAATATTATATCCTTTATTATAATTAATGAACTATCATTAATGATAGCCAATTAATTTCCTAAGTTTGTTTTACTCTGCTTTTTTTAATAATTATTATTTTATACTTTTAGATCTTGAAATTAATTATTAACTTATAACGAGTATATTAATATTACAGAGTATACCTATTGAGAAAAAATAAGAGACAGCATATGAATAATATAAGAATAAACTTTTAAAAAAAAATAATATAAACTTGAAAGAATAAATTGAATACCTGAATATTGCAAAGTTGCCCCAAGAAGAGAATCAATAACACTGCCAATAAGACCAGCAAAAGCTGCGATAGGAATTAATTTCCACTGAGCCTGAGAGGTTGGTGGAATTGAACAAAAATATAACACCAAGAAATGTCCAACACCAACAGCAGCACCGCCCAAGAAGCTCAGAACCAGACCCGCCCAAGAGACTCCACCATTCACCCCTAAAAAACAATCTCATCTTAAAACATAATATATTTTAAATATCTATAACAAAAAAACTTGTATAAAATAAAATGAAAATATAATAGCAACATTTTATTTTTTTATTTATAGCAAGGGAAAGTATTGCAATCGTAAAAATTTTCAAATTCCAATTTTCAACGGAAATACGTGTTTTAGGGTATCTAAGTCCAAATGACCAAGTCCCGCAGAAAGGTCTGAGTGAGTGTCTGTGTGTATGTGGTAAGTCCAGCCCAAAAACGTTAAGTCCTATAAAACTGAAACTACATATTTAAGATGACAATACACCCGAGATGTTACAGCAACTTTTTCATGAAAATCAGCTAACTAGAAGAGCCACTTTATACCATGCATTTCGCACCTTCTCAAAAATGGCTCTAACGAGTTTGATTAAGCTCGCTATATCGATGTAAAATTTGATGGGCTTTAATATTATGTAGGTTTTTTTCTGATTGAAATAATCTGAGAGGGCTTAAATGCCGATATTTTCAATTTTCTTCATATAAAGTACCTTTAATTTTGTAGACTTAAAAAAAAATCAGCCAAATCATCTTATTAGAATTGATAAATAATGGCTGAATATGCAAGTTGAGCTAATTTGATAAACAACTTAAGGAGAAAAGTGCAAACATATATTTTTATGTGATTTTAATTTTTTTGAACATTAAAACAGAAATATAGATGAATAATATATCGTTGGAAAGCTTAAGATTTTAGAAAAAATACTATCATATACACAAAATTCTAAAAGAGATTGATGAAAAGCCAATAAAATAAACCGATTGTCGTAGATAATAATATAATTGATAATTTAATAAAACACATGTTTCTATCTAAACTTAATTTAATTATTTCTTTAACAATTTATTTTAATCTATAAATGTATTTAAAACTTCTTAAATTGATTTCAACAAAGGAGGTAAGTGAAAGTCGGGTGTTGCATGCACCAGATTTTTTTAAAAATATGTTGATGCATAATTATTATTTAACACGTGCACTGCCAACTACCGGTAACTCGTAGGTTGTATACCAGTCTAGACTGTCTAACTATGAGTAATCTCTCAGCTTTCACACGGTATCCGAAGTAATAACAACAAATGTACAGCCCCATATCTGACTCACTCAAGCAAAGCAACATGTCGGCGCAAGTCAAAGAGTGTTGGGTCCACTAAGGATGCATTATGTTATAGTTGGCTTAAGCAAAGAGATTTCTGTTACATAAGCCAACTATGAGATAAGTGTAAAAAAAAATTTTTTAAAGTAATACATTCAATAAGCTTCTTGATGATTAATATGCACCATAATTAATATTTTTAATAATATAAGAATCAAGGATAAGATGCTTCAGAATTTAGAGTAGGGAATTCATCATGCCGACTTTGCCGAAAGAAGCCCCACCGCTAGGGTAGAAACGTTTAGTTAAGAAATATTTTTTCAATGTGTTCTAAACTATTTGGACCACCATCCAACTACCTCATCCTTCACATTTATTACACAGCCAACTATTCAACATGTTTTAATAATATTATATGATTAAATTAAATTGGCTTCTGGGTCCAGAATCCTTGAAACAACATTAAATGAGGGGTCACCTATATAATGGTAGCAAAACAGACTTCTATACTCAAGGGTCACGGGTTCAAACCTGCAGGTGGCCCTAGGATTTTTTAATGGGAGTAAATAATTCTGAATGCTGTTCTTCAGAGGGGAGGTAAAAAGGTGGTCCCGAGCCTGTGTGATGTCAAGTACTCGTTAAAGATCCCTATCCTAATTAAACCTGGATAGGAAAAATTCAGGACTCCCACAGTAGCATAAAGAGATGTTAAATAAATAAACAAACATTAAATGATTAATAACTGAACTATACAGTTTCTTCAAATCTAATTAGAGTTTAACTTAAACCCCTGGATTACCTTACCCTACCTTTAAATATATCTTAGAATTTGTGATAGGATAAAAAGGTGATACTAAAAATTGAAATACTGTTAGAAATGAAAGTTTTCTTCCAAGAGAATAACCCATTGTAATTCAAAGTAAAGAAAGATTTATCAGAATGGACTATTAATAAATTGTCCCAGAAATTTTATACTGTTAGACATAAATCAAAAAGGAAAGAGATTTATAAAAGATCATCAAATTATGAGGAAAAGATGCTTGACAATGGTTGACTGTGTGTATATATGAGAGAAGTTGGTTCAGGGCGCAGTCAATTTAACACACAATTAAACGTAAACTTAATTAAAAAACTTTGGCACCAATAAATTAAGTTTACGCTTAATTGTGTGTTAAATTGACTGCACCCTGAACCAACTTCTCTCAAAAAATACTCAGAAACAGTCAAACTAATTTGAAGTTTTTGGATAATTGGAGAAACCTAACATCTAAGTAAGAACCTGCACCAGGTAAGTGAGGCCAGTCAGCCAACTGGTGGTTTGGATTACACCAAAAAAGGTTTAAGATGTGATGAACTTAGCTTAAAATGTATCATTACGAATCGTAAATCATCTCCAAGGATACTAATGATCAACACTGCCTGTCATGACAAAATAAAAAATCAGTTTTATTTTTATGGTAGAAATGAAAATTCCATGAAGATGTGGTCTTACAGGTTATAAATAGCTACAGCTGGAGCACAGGCAGCCTAGAGGGTGATAAACACCTTGCCATGATAATGCAACAGTAAAAAGATTGAAGCCAATTTAGAAGTGTCCTTTCCATCAACGTATATCCAATGTTGACCATAGTAAATAAGTAGAAGTATTGATTTATTAATATATCATCTGATCGTATCTTTTTCATTACGAAAAAAAACTGAGAACTGGATGGAATAGAACTTTTTCTTTCACCCTAAATACGATCTCAACTTAGCTACTGTTAACTAGCACGAATTGTAGGATTCTACAGTTGAAAAGCTAAAGAATAGTATTGATTGTAAAACAATCTGACAGCAAGCTTTAAGATAAAAAAAACACACGATAGAACTATGCTACATTAAATATTTTAAAATAAATTAATAAGTAAAAAGGTTGTTTTTTATGGCTAATTGGCACAGATTAAAAAACTTAAGACATATCTCAAGTAGGAGCCAGGAGTCAATGATCAACAAGAACATTACATATTTTAACTATATACCTCTTGGCACCCGTTTCCAAGTAGTGATTAGAAATGGATCTTGCTTAGATAGGACTGTACCCAGCTCTGAAGCCCATGTATCTGCATTGCCACAGGCGAAGGCACCTACAGTTAAAAATAATTTTAACTTGACAATAAATGATAAACAATTTCTTTTAAATTCAATAATATTCATTTAAATAGTTACCTAATATGCCAGCAGAAAGCCACGAGGATCTGAAATCAACACTGAAGTCGATAGGACGTTCTCCTGATCCACTATCCAACAGATATAGGACTGCTAGTTGAGCAGCCATACCACAGTTACATAAACCTTGGATCCAATTCCTTTGGGAACCTGAAGGATTCATTCATGAAACTGCAATTAATAAGTAAAATGTAAAAGTAACATATTATACGGTTTCCTACATCAATTGGGTCATTCTATAACAAATCAACCAAAAAAACAATTTAGGCTTTTCAAAACGCAGTTATTTCAGCCATGGGATGATTCTGGGGTATGGAGGCTCTCCTGGGACACACCCAGCCTCTGGAAAGTGGGTAGAGAGAGAAAGAAGAGAGAAACCTGGAAGCTGAGTGTGATCTCGGCCTAATCATTTCATTGCATGGCTGTTGGCATAGATGACGAATCTCTATATCGATGGTCCCCAACAAAATTTTTTGGCAGACCCTTTCATCCAATCATTACCATAGCAAAGGGACTTCTAAATTAAAATGTATATATTTAAACCAACAATCTGATTTTATCTAAAGAACTCTCAAGTCCTTGAAAAGCATGTTTGAAAACTGAAGTTCTTTCCAAAACTTTAGACGAAGTTCATATTTAATTTCATTCCATTTACTCATTCAAGCAGACTATAACATTTCCTTCCATAATGTTAAAAAAAAAAAATTATATTTAAATAGAAAAAAAAATTCTAGATTTCAAAATAATCAAGTAAATTGGTTTCATAAAATGTATAGAATATTTTTTTGCAAATCATTGTCTTGATTATAAGACCAACTAACAGAAACCGTTTACGTTTGTACGATTTACTGACTGCGATTGAAATAAATTGTTAAAGATGTTATATACAGGGCGCAAACTCTATGAATCGACTACAATCCTCGAAACACAAAACAATGTAGTTACAAATCAACTATACCTCACCCAATTTAATGGGTCTATACAATGCATGAGTAATGCTTGTTACAAGCCAAGACTTTAAAAATATTTATCATCAGGGTAATTTGAAATAATTTTCCAATTACCCACCGCAGATCCCCTGAACATCATTCACGGACCATGTTTTCGTCAAAATGGACCATGTTTTAAACAAAATGTTTAATGAATAAACATTTTTAGAAATGGAACATTATTTTAGTTTTACTCATTTATTAGTTTATGAATTATCCATGTTTAAAAACAATTAACACTTTCTTTACACTCTATAAAACTCAAAACATTTTTTTGTACTATAAATTTAAAACTTATACTTATTCTCTTCAACATTAAGATATTGAAATTGAAAATAAAAAACATTGATCGCTTAGACTTTAAATTTCAGACAGTTGGATAATCTGACATAGAATAACTCAACACTCAAAACTTTATTGGTTTAAACATTATAAAAAAATAAAACACAGAATACATTGAATCTTACATACCTTCTTTATTACTCGCATCAATTTTATTTTTAACACTTTGCTTATATTTAGTAGCTTTGGATGAAGTGACAAAGAAAACAATCAAATCAACAAGGAATGCATAGCTGGCGAGAGTTAAAACAAAGGCAATGAGAAGTCCTATAAACAAAGAATAGCAACTAAGTACCAATGATCCAACTAAAATTGTAACGTTTATTAAATTAAGAAATGAAATAAATTACCAATTAAGGCTCCACTTTTGTTAACACTCTTTCTTTTCAAACCCCACGCAGCAAAAGCAAGGGGAATAAGAGTGGCAGCGAGCCATCTAGTGGGTGGTATCACTTCTGAAACACTGTCAATATTATTTATAAAAGTAAAAAGTGCAAACTTGCAGAGAAAAAAAAGCCACTTACCTCCAGTCCCGACTTTAAGTCGAGAAAACGCCAAATTTCCAGCCCACATGAGCATGGAAACTGGAATAGAGATGAGCAACAGAAATATTGGAGTAGCTGAATGTATACTACTCTGCTTTCCAGAAGATTCTTTTTTCGAGTCAGCCATGATAGAGTTCTTCAATTAAATTACACGATTCTACTCTCTCTCTTTCTATGATCCCTCAACCTCTAGCTTATCAGATTAAATGTCAAATGCACTTTGACCTGAATAAGAAAAATGAATACGCTGCTGACATAAGAACCGCTTAAATTGTAGTCTAGTCTTAATTAAATGAAAATACAATGTAGTTATAACCAAAGATAACGAGACAGCCAGCCTTAACAGCTTGAATAAATATTAAATACCTGAGAATAGGGTCATCGTTCGCGAATATAAGATCTGAAGATAAAAACGTTAAGGATTCGTTCACTAAAATAAAGTCCGTAGTTCTTGACAGGAGCGAAACATGGTAGAATATTTAAAAAAAGTCTGCAACACAACCTCTTTTATCAGAAGAGGCCACGATAGAGAAGAGCCCAGGACGCAATAAGAGGGGATTACTATGGATTACTGATGTGACGAAAACAATGTCACATTTAAAGCCATCTGCACTGAATAGAAGCCATTATGCAAATTACCTCTAACGGAAATAGCTCTGTTACCAGAGATCGCAAGAGAGTAAGAATAACTCGAAAGAATCCCTAGTAATATTCAACTAATTCATATTTATTAATAAAAAACGTCGCTTCATTAATCACTTTAAATGATTTATTATTTTTAAACCTAATATTACCTAAAAGATATTGTAAATCGAGTGACGTTAAAACCATTATTTATAGGGTTTTATAAAGGTGACAAGACGTCCTACTTCGGATTGAAGTGATAGATTGTGTGTATTTGTGAACAACAGAAATAAACCTCCATTTAATTGTACTTCTTGTTAAGATTCGTACGATCCAGGGCACAAGGTCTATCAACTAAAAGTTAGAAAACCTTAATAGAAAAACAAATCTGGTGAGGGCAACACACGACTTTCACTTACCTTCATTTTTAAATTCAATGAAAGACTTTTCAAATACAGTTAAAGATAAAAATACGTGAAACTATTAAAGAATTGTTTGTTTATTTATTTAACGTAACTTTATGCTACTATGGCTAATCGGACGATGCTACAGTGGGAGTCCTAAATTTGGCCTATCCAGGTTTTATTAGGATAGGGATCTTTAACGAGTACCTGACATCGCACAGGCTCGGGACCACCTTTTAACGTCCCCTCCGAAGGACGGCGTAACTAAGGATTTTTTACTCCCATTAAAAAATCCTAGGACCACCTGCGGGTTTGAACCCGTGACCTTTAGCATGGGAGGCTGTTACGCTAGCCACCCAGCTACAAGTGATCCCATTAAAGAATTAATTAAATTAAATTTCTATAGAAACATGTGTTTTATTAAAAAATCTATTATATTTTTATTTAAAATAATCAGTTAGTTTTATCGGCTTTTCATCACTCTTTATTAACTTTTACAAGTTTGTGCATTAAATAACATTTATTCTAAAATCTTTAGCTTTCCAACGGTATATTATAAGTGTATATTACTGTTACTATGTTCAAAATACAAAAATTGCATTAAAAAATATTTTTTTCGGTTTTCTCCTTTAGTTGTTTTTTAAATTCGCACAACTTACTCATTTAGCTGTTATTTAAAAATACAAGATAATTTGGTTATTTTTATATGATCTCCAAAATTAAAGGTACTTTAGGGAAGACAATTTTTAACATCGGCATTTAAGCCCTGTCAGACCATTTTAATCAGAATGAAACCTACATGACGTTTAAGCCTATTAAACTTTACATCGATATAGCGTGTTTAATCAAAATCGTCGGAACCGTTTTCGAGAAAATCGAAAAAAAAGGTGCAAAATGCATGGTATAAAGTGGCTCTTCTGGTAAGCTCATTTTGATGAAAAAGGTTTTGTAACGTCTCGGGCATATATTTCTCTTAAATATGAAATTTCAGTATCATAGGACTTACCGTTTCCGCCCGGGAGTTACCACATGCACAAACACACAGTTATTTGGACTCAGGGGACCCTAAAATGCGTATTTCCGTTGAAAACTGGAATTCGAAAATTTTCACGATCGCAATACTTTCCCTTATTATATATAGTAAGTGAAAGTAAAATACCGCTTGACGTGATTTGGATACTGTCCCGTAATGCATACAAATTGTCAACGAAGCTACTACAGAGAGGGGAAAATCTAAGCATGATATGAACTGACCTTTGACAGACGAAGAAACGTGGTGCAGAAACGGGTATAATAGAGAAAGATCTGACGTGAGGAACCTCACACAGAACTAGGGTAGGCATTAGAACAAAGATCGGAATGGTATTGAAAGGTAATGGGGCAATATTAATTCAATCTCAAGTAGATAATACACTGAAATACACGCTATGCATACATGGCAAATTTTAGAGTTTTGCTTTTAATGGGAAAAAAAAATTTGTTTTGGAGAGGAAGGGAAGAAAGGGATAAGTACCTGCTAATTATAATTTAGCCAAACAGACTAATTATAATAGTCACCCTCTAAGTATCTATAATAATGGGTATTGAGAATATGTTATAGTACTTTAAATAAGTAATTATCTACTTTTTCCATAAATTATTGTGGGATGTTCCTCCATTTCTTACTCTCCTCTTGGATATACCACTGTACCATACAAACACACCAATCATCAATAAATAGTTTGGAATATAAAAAAAAATGTTCTACTTCTTTAGAATGAAAAATAATTGTAATTAATGCTTGTGTTAGAGGGGAGTCAGGTCAAAATAAAAGTAGTCCAATATAAATTTCATATAATCATACCACCTGCTTTCACTTATGTAGGAAAAGTTTTTTTTTCTTAATTTTATTACCACTGAAGTATCTTACAGAGGTGTTCTTTGATTTACAACAAACTTGTTATCATAAGTACATTCATTCATATTAAGCTCAATCCAATAATCGACTATAGTTACAGAAAAAATAATAAAAATAAAAAAGCAGAAACAATAAAAGACAGGACAGAAATAAAACAAACTTTAACGCCAGTTTATCATTATATTTCTATTAAAGGAAATCGTAACAAAATATTTTCATTTGAAGAAAACGAGTATTTACAAAAAATAACACAAAAAAAAATAAAATAAAAAATAAATAAAATAAGTCATTACTTAAGATTACAAAATAATCTTAGCCAGAAACTGCTCGTAACCATTTCTTGAGCTCAACAAGATTCGGTCCATCATCTTCCTTATCAACAGCGAATGACTCCGCAAAATCAACCTTGGGCGACAATTGATCAAAAGTGAAATCTTGTCCAGGAGAACCTAATTTTACTCGGTTTTCTGAAGAATTTTCATCCGTGCTGAGGAGCTGGCTGGCTTTAGTTTCCCGAACAGTGTTTCTATAGAAAGAAGAGAAATTGGTTAATTAACTTTTTAACAGAGTATTAAACTAATAATATTTCACTCATAAACGATTACTGCAACACTCACCTGTTTTAAGACCTCATGTTAGTAAAAAATATACAACTTATAGAAATCATACAAAAGTATAAACCCAAACATTAAACAAGAAATATGTAATTCCTCAAGTTAATGCCAAACAAACTTGCAATATAACATAGGATAAAAGCAATAAACAAGTTCATAAGGAACATCTTAAAAATTTGTTTCAGGTCTTCACTAACTTGAACCATCATAAGATATATATATTTTTTAATTACTTATAACAGGATAAGTTTTAGCAATTATAATTAAAGTGCCATGATCATGAAAAAGTTTTTGAAGAACTACTAAAATAAGCTATAAAATTCAAAAATTGAAGAGAAACTTTCAAAATTATCTTATCTCAGAGACAGTTTTACTTCATTATAATTTATAATAGACCTTGAAATGACTAGTATAAATGGCAGAATTTTTTCGTATGTTAATTTAATATAATAATATTAAGTAAGCTTTGTTAAAACAAAACAATATTATAATGTAATTGTTTCATTGTTGAAAAAACAATTGTACACGTTTTGTAAATACATTCAATTTTCTTGTAATTTAAGAACAGTTTTTGCATTTTATTATATAATTGGTGTATTCTTGAATATGATTCAAGTAATTTACTATTAGTATTCACTTATATTAATAATTCAAATAAAGAAAATAATCTAAAACAATATAATCTGGAGGCAAATATTGCATATCCAGTATAAATTTAATAAAGAAAAATATTATACAGGGGGAATAATAACTGCATAGAAAGTTATTTGTTAAATCAGTTTATGAGCTTGTTTTTTGAAGGCTGAATAAAAGGTTGACATTGAAATTAATAATGAATATAGTAATTAAAGACTAATCTTACACAAAACTAAAATCAAACAACAGTAAAATAATTTATATTTTCATAAAAACTATTTAGGTCATTTTATTTACTAAATTTATCTCGAAACCGAACAAAAACATTTTACCTTATCATTTAGGCTGAACCTCACAAATCATATATTCCTAACACCAAGTATAAACCGTATTAAAAAACAAAAAACTTACTCTCTAAAAGTTAATCTCTATTACATTTAATCAAATAGTTTGAATAATTTAAGCTTAAGTTTTAAATTAAGTCAATTTAAAATAATTTACCATCTTTTGTTATTATATTGTTACATTATTCATTTAGTAGAAATAAATAATGCATAACCATAAAATATGAAAAAAAAATTATATTCACCCAAAGTGAAAAAAAAAAAAAAAATCCAGATTCAGTATAATAGAGAATACAAAATGCAATAAAGGGCATAAACTTAAATGATTGTTGCAGATAAAAACTTTTATTTTTACATTATTTGATAAGTTTTTGTTTTTCATCAAATATTCAGTTTCAAAGGAAACCCAATGTAAAATTTTAAAATTTAAGTTTAGTAATGAAGTCATTGTAAGTTGTATAAACTTTAACTTACTGAAAGAGACCTTATAAAACTATACAAGCTGAAATTAAGCCAGATAATTTCAAAGTAAACAAGCTCAGAATATTATAAAACAAATACTTACATCTCTTTTTCAAGGAGTGATTTAATAACACCAGCATCTTTAGCCATTGGAACATCTTGCTTATTACAAAGAATCAAAATGTTTCTACAGTTGTTAATAACAGTTTTATCAGTCAGGAGATTGTATAAGTATCTAGATAAACAAGAGAATACAAATTTTTGAAAATAATCATAATATACACAATACTGTTTTTTATTTGAGTATTACTGGGATGCATTCTTTCAGGATAGATTAAAAAATTAATATCCAAAGGTTTTAGTCAATTAGGAGAGGTTTAAGGAAAGTTAAGAGGTCAAGGAGCCAAATCACTTGATGGAGATTTTAAATAACTGACAAGAGGATATCATAGCTAGTAATAAAATTTGTTTTTCATATATTTTTATATCTACGCCAGTCACTTAGCCTGTGACAATTGGTAGAACTGGCATGTCAAGCATGAGCTGAAAAACTTAATTTACATTCTTATATAAGAAATCTATCATTGTTGTTGACTAACACCTTCTCAGCTCACACAACCACCCTGAAGAAGGCCAATAATTTAGGCCGAAACGTCGGCACCAATAAATTAAGTTTACGCTTAATTGTGTGTTGAATTGATTGCACCCTCAACCAACTTCTCTCACATTCACTAATCTATATTATTTTTCTAATAGCTTTTATTTTTGTATTACTATTTTCTTTATAACTGTGAAAATTTTCATTTTTATTACTTTTTCTAATAGATTTATTTATATTTAAACCAATGTTAACACTTTAAGGACCAGAGCGGGCGGATACGGCCGCTGGCTTGGTCTACCACTGGCCTGCTTCCCGGTTCACATGAAAGGTGAGAGGGACCATGGCAGACGTATACGCCCGCTCCCCAGCTACCACTAACAGCCTCCCAGCAGGCGTCCACGCCCGCTACACAATCGGTTTTTTCTCATCCAAAAATGTTGGTTAGAGGACCAAACACCGGCTAGATAATTGATTTTCTCTTACTAATCAACCACGTTGGGTCCTAGAAACATTTTAATGAACTTGGGTTGTACTTTTTCTCTCAGTTTTTTATGATATTGTAAATATAGATACCAGTGGCTATTCTCAAAGTAAAACAAAAAAAAATGTTATTCACTTATTTTTAAACAATTAATCATAACAATAATAATATGTAACAACTTTTTTCACTTTATTTTTTGTAATTTTGCTTCCTGAATTTTTAAATAGCACCCATTTTTCCACTGTTGTAATCGACAATCATCCTTGGTTTTGTAATGGTTCTTCCACTTCGAGTCACAATTTCTGTAATTTCATCCACGTGTTTAGTAGAGGCCATAAGAACATCTCTTTTATCCATCAGAGGGCATACACACCCTCTAGAAACTTCCTTGTGGGACCGCAGCGGGCACAGTCGCCCACTTCATTTATAAATTAATTTTACTAACTAAAAGTAACTTTTTTCACCATTTTTTTAATACTACGTGTTTTTTTTTGGTGAAATAGGTGATAATAATGTTTTAGACCTTTGAATCAAAATAGTCAGTTTTGGGTGGTCCAAGTTGGAACCGCTGGAGCGGACTCATACACCTGCTTTGTTCCACCTTGTCTCAATCCTCTCACCCGTATTGCACATCTAACATCATTCATCGCAATTTGAATTATATGGATTGATGGGATTCCGAACTCACGCAATGCTTTGTAGAGACTACTTTAAGACTAGGTTAATCAAAATATAACAGGGGAGCCCATGGCTGAATGGCTAGCGCGCTAGTCTCTCATGCTAAAGGTTGTGAGTTCGAATCCCAGTCCTGGAGAGACTTTAAGTATTTAATAAATGGGGATTCACTCACAGTTTCTCTCCTGGGTATGTGAGACCCGTCAGCCAAATGGTGGGCACTCACAAAATTACGCGTAGGGAGCGATAACCCTACACTATAAATTACATTGAGAAACACGAGTGTATCTCTCACGAGATTACACTGTGAGGCCAAAGGGCCAATACAGCCTGTCGCCACTGGACCTGTTCTTCGAAAGAAGAAAGGATGAGATTGGATGGGATTCCGAACTTGCGCAATGCTTTGTTAATATGTCTTAGACTAGATTAATCAAAATAATAAGATAAGATAACATTTAAGGATCTTTATCCAGGTAACATTGAAACAATGATTTTACTAGTATATATGATGATTATTTTAATTAAGTTTTAAAATTCAAAAAGCAATTATGCTAAAAATTGTAAGCTGTTCTAGTGAAATAAACATAGAATGACCAGCAGATTTTATGAAAATAGATTATAAGTTGCATGTTCCTTATTCATTGAATGAATTTATATGTATATCTCTTGATCTATGGTTTTGAGTATAAATAGGGTTGATCCATTCATTCTAAAGGTGCATCAAACAAGACTCAAGAAAAAGAGCAGTGATATTTTTCAATGCTATTAAAAAAAAAAAAAAACATGCTTCTAGCTTAGTAGAAATCCGGAGGAGGCCAAGACCCACACAGGGTTGTAGCGCCACACATATAGATAGAGAATAAGTTGAAATCCACCAAATAAGAGAAGATAACCTAACTGCAAGAGTTCTATTTGGTCTTGAATTCCATCACTTGATAGATATCATGTGGACCAAGTTTCTTCATATGCTCATTATGTTCTCAAAGAGCCAGGCCCCATCCATAAGATCTGATCAATATATTCATGAAATTTGAAATTTTTAAAATCAAGTGAGAAACAGGCCAAACTTAGGGCAACAATAAACCCACAATTAAAAATAAATAAACAAACAAATTAATAGATATATACATACTCAGCTACATCTTTAATCTCTTTCTGAATACTGCAAGAATCTACAACAAAAACTAAAGCTCTGGCAGAAGACTTGTATTCATCCAAATACCTATTCCTTACTCTTTCATTCCCTGGAACATCGATTAGCTGCAAGGTGCCCTAAAATATACAATAATTATACAAAATTGTAATATAAACTGAATAATAGAATAAATTATGTGATATTTTTCAATTACCTTTTCATTTCTATAATATGCCAAATTTTCTTTTACTGATGTATAGGTATGGATAAATTTATTATGAGCCAACCTGGCAAAAAGCAGTGTTTTTCCTGAATCACAAACTCCAGTTAATAATACTGCTTTCCTACCAATACGCCTGCGACGAAGAATAAGAATAACTGAAAAATTATAGCAAGTGTTATCCAAAGCATAAAGTTCCATATGTTCCTTCAAAGGTGGAATTGACCAGTAAATGGCAGTTATGTTACATGGAGGAGTAAAAAAAACTGTACATATGTCTTACCAAGCGTGAGGAGAATTACTATTAAAGCAGTTATGATTTGTAAACTCAATTTGTCGTTGAAACCCATCTCAGACATTGGGAACCTAATCCCTCCAACTTGTGTTTGTAACAGTAAAACTGAAAACCTACCTGACAACTATTAATCAGTCACATTGGCCAACGAGATACGAAATAAAAAATGGCTATGTGACATGCATATAACTTGAGTACCTATATAAATGATTAATAGATAGAAATAATTATTTTCCAAATCTGCAATATAGTTTGCTTTTAGGCGTTCAGAAAATAAAAAATTACTGATGATAAAATGGTGCTGTCTTCTGTACTCTTAACTACTCGAATTTAAAGTCTTGAAGTTACCAAGTCGGATGTGAGCTTGAATTACTAAACTATTTGCGAATTGTTTTACTATAACAAAAATACTTAAGGCGCGTTTACATGGCAGTGGGCAAAATGGAACGAGCCTATTTTGTTATAAACCCAGAAGGGTTCTTCCTGAAAACTTTTTAAAATAAATAGAGAAGGGAGACATTTTTATTCTTCACTTAAAACTTTCTTAGTTGGCCGTTGGTTAAAGCGAACGAAGAACTATAAGAAAAAAGAGAAAAGGTTTTTTGAATTAAGGGTAAAAAAAATTTAAACAACCTGGGAAATCTAGCTGAACATGCGCAGTACTTTCTTTTCGTTCCACACGTTGTGACCAGAAATCTGTTTGTTTGTTTATTTATTTAACGTCACTTTATGCTACTATGGCTAATCGGACGATGCTACAGTGGGAGTACTAAATTTTGCCTACCCAGGTTTTATTAGGATAGGGATCTTTAACGAGTACCTGACATCGCACAGGCTCGGGACCACCTTTTAACGTCCCATCCTAAGGACGGCGTAACTAAGGATTTTTTACTCCCATTAAAAAATCCTAGGACCACCTGCGGGTTTGAACCCGTGACCATTAGTATAGGAAGCTGTTACGCTAGCCACCCAGCCACAAGTGATCCCCTGACCAGAAATCTAAGAATCAGAAATTGTAAAGATGCCATGCCTACTATGGACTTATTTTCTGTATAATATTTTAAAGTTACTTAACTATATACTAAAAATGTTTCTTAAATAATGATTAATTTGGGATTATTTATTCACCACAACATAGTGAATTGAAAATCTAGGTGCAATCTTGCGAAATCTATTCTGAGGTCAAAAAGTGATAAATGGACCAGGAGCACTGACATTGTCAGAAAACGAAATCTTTCAATTTTTTTTTACTTTCACTTACTATATATAGTTAGAGGAAGTATTGCGATCGTGAAAAAAACTTTTTAGGGTCCCCTGAGTCCAAATAACCAAGTCCCGCAAAAAGGTCTGTGTGTGGTAACTCCCGGGCGGAAACGGTAAGTCCTATGAAACTGAAATTTCATATTTAAGACAACTATACGCCCGAGACGTGACAAAACTTTTTTCATCAAAATGAGCTTACCAGAAGAGCCACTTTATACCATGCATTTTGCACCTTTTTTCAATTTTCTCGAAAACGGTTCCGACGATTTTGATTAAACTCGCTATATCGATGTAAAATTTAATGGGCTTTAATATCATGTAGGTTTTATTTCGATAAAAATGGTCTGACAGTGCTTAAATGCCGATATTTTAAATTTTCTTCCCCTAAAGTACCTTTAATTTTGTAGATTCAATAATAATAACTAGATTATCTTGTTAACGCTGATGAAAAACAGGTAAATATATAAATTGAATAAATTCGATACCCAACTAAAGGAGAAAACAGAAAAAAATTTTTAATGCAATTTTTCGTTTTTGAACATAAGAGCAGTAATATACATGTATGATATACCGTTGGAAAGCTAAAGATTTTAGAAAAAATATCATCTCATACACAAGCTTTTAAAAGTTAATGGAGAGTGATGAAAAGAAGATAAAACTAACTGATTATTTTAGATAATAATATAATCGATTTTTTAATGAAACACATGTTTCTATATAAATTTAATTTGATTAATTCCTTAATAGTTTCACGTATTTTTATCTTTAACTGTATTTGAAAATTCTTTCATTGATTTTAAAAATGGAGGTAAGTGAAAGTCGTGTGTTGCCCGCACCAGATTTTTTAATTAATGCATATGAGAGTTGCTTTTGATATTTTAGATTATCATTCTTATTACATGCTATGTAATAATTTTTCATGAAACACTTTTAATTCCAGTAATATAGTATTATGTATAATTTGATTTTATCAGGATCATTTACAAGAGTTACTTCTCTGGCTGCTCCTGTGCAATGCCTTTTTAATAAATTCACAGTAGCTTATGGGCAGAAACTAAGGAATTGGCCATTTCTCCCAACACAACTTCCATACATCATAAAATCCATAATTGTTTTATTTAAGTTAGACCAATACCAACAAATAAATCAGGAAGTTTGATCTAAGAATGAATTGTGGAGTTAGGGAAATATAAAGTAAAATATGCCACATCAATATTTACTATAACAATTACATAATAATATTAACAACTGAAATTAGATCAAAATACAACATTACAAAATGTGTTTTAACAAGAAATATAATTAAGAAGTTTTTCATCCACGTATTGCACACACTAATACACATAATATCAACAAATACTGTTAAACATATGGATCCACCCACCAAACAATGATGTGGTGAAAGAATATAAATAATATTTCTCAACAATTAGAATTTAATTTATAAGAATTATTTTAAACCTAAAATGACTAGAAATACTTTTTAAAAGTACTTTATTAAATAAATAATTAACACCAAAAGCAGTTCACATGATATTTTCTTTGCTTCTAAAAATATATATATTCAATACTAGCTAATTGAAATAAATGATATAATAATATTAAAGAAACATTCTATAGTTCAATATTATAACATGAAATTATCTAACAAGATGATTAATACATATTAATAGTGAGTAGAATACAGGACAATCCAGGCCTACATAATCAAACTTCTAAACTAAATTTTATTTGTAATATAGTTTGGCCTTTTATATGTTAAATATTTCACATCAATATCAAATAAGCTAAATAAACCAGCTAATAACATAATGAGACACGAAAACTAAATGCTAGAGGAGTATGACCATATGTACTATTCTCTTTTTATGCAATGACTAATAATTCAGAATGATTGAAACATCATTGAAGTAAACACAAAATAACACAATGATTACCTCTACACATGTCCTACATACATACTTTAAATTTAAAATATATCTTTAATCTGTATTGGAATATAACATCCAGTAAAATAAAAATCAGAAGATACAATTTGTATCAATAAAAAACTAATCATATCATTAATATTGGAAATAAAACAATCCTTTTTCACAGAAACAAATTATAAAAAAAAAAAAAAAAAAAAAAAAAAAAAAGATGATTCCTAATAGGTAAAATCCTGCAAACAAAACTGAAAGAGAAAACTCTAAATGACATAAAAGAGTATAAAATAGCGATTATTATAATGGCACCTTTGAGTTCTAACTTAAAATGATTCAGTATGAAAATCAATGGAGAAATACAATCACTAAGTTGTTTAGACTACAAGTGATAATATCTTTGATGCAGTTTAACATCAATCTGATACACAAAAGGTAACAATGATTTAGATATTTTAAAAATAATCTGCTATTAGGAGTTTTAATTTAATAACAGTGGATATCACAGAAATATTCACAAATAAAAAAAATTAAGCGAACAGTAATATAAATTAAAATTAACATGAAATCCAAATAAAACTAACAAACAAGATACGGAATTTAATGAGAGCCTCTTTAAAATTACTTAAAAAGTACATAATGAAAATAAGCCATAATACAAATATTACAACCAATTTATTTTGTAAATGATACCAAATCTTTTTATTTAATTTTTCCACTTCATAAAAACTGTATTAAAAGTCTAGAATTAGGCAGTCTTATCAATCATACAGTAAGACAATTACTGTTACAATTTAATAAAGAATATAAGTAGTTTTTCATAGAAATAAATTCTTCGTTTTAACACATAATGTGTCAATTCAAATCCATCACTCACCAAAAATGACATTTATATTACAAGTCCTAATGTTAGATGTATTATTAAAAAGGACACGCCAAGAGGTTCCTTCCTGAAATGCTGATAAATAAATAGAATACCTTAGCCTCATCAATTAATATAATTTTTAAAAAAATATTTGATCAGACCTACACTGTGGCCATTGTATATAAACATAAATCTATCCATTTTATTTATAATTTAAATAATTTATGGATATGATTAAAATCTACCATATCACACATACAGAATGAAGGAGGCACAATTTAAAATATCATAAATCAGATATTGTTATCAATGGACTTCTATTAGTGCAGCTAAATATAAACTAGTCCCCAAATATCAGAGCAAACCAAAAGACCATACGTAATAGGGCTGCAAAATGTGTTGGAAACACCTCAAGAGCTTTCATGAAAAACCTCTGTTTTATGTTTTTTCAAGAAAATATACTTTTTGTGTTGTGTTTCTTCACTCTGGGTGTGCGATATGTAAATTGCAAAAAAAAAAAAAAAATTAATTAACAAAATAATAAATAGTGATTTATAATTTCATAAACAAATAGTAAATCACCTACTAAAGATCCAGTTCAGGTCAGTTTTAATTTATCAGGAACATCCATACAAAATAAGTTTAAAAATAAATATATATAAATTAAATAAAAATTAATATTAACGAGGTAAGGATTTGTAACTGAGTATTTCAGGATTAAGTAAGGCCTAGAAAAGGGAACTCCCAGCAGATGTCCTCAAAGTATTGTCACTGTTGCGGTTTCGTGTTTACATCAGCAAAGTACGGATGAGACATTGCTTCTTCTGCTCCCATTCGTTGGGAAGGATTACAAACTAACAACCTCAAAAAGGAAAAAGAACAACACTAGTTAAAATAATTCATAAGAGAAAAGAAAATGTACATTAGTAATGAAATCATCACACAGTTGACTCTCTATAATATAAACTTGATATTATACACAACATCTTTTGTAGAACTTCTAATAAAAAAACAAATAAAAATTCATACATTCATATATATTACTACATAGATTATCTATGTCTTTCTCTAAGTTTACAGCCTCTCAACAGTCTATTGGTGTTTTATTCTCAAATTATTCCTTTGATTCAAATGAAGCCTATATATAAAACCTAAAAAATATCTGCAATTCATTAAACAATTTTAACACTAATAATAAGCTTAGAGAACCCGAAGATTCTATGCTGAGATCACTAGCCTTTGCTAACATAATTCGATTGAATGACCAAGGTCCCCAAGCCTCCAAGATCAGACGTAACAAAATCGCCCCACCTTTGCCAAAGTTTACCTCACAGACCCCTACCATAAAGTTCAGCAGACATTAACTTTTTAATAATTGGACTGCCATCATGTCTAACAACTTGTCAGGATGCTATAATCTATATTATACAGATAGGATACAAAGCTCTTCAATTTCTTTAACTTCCTAATCGCCCAGTGGCCTTATTCCTCTTCAGATTTTTTTTTTTTTTTTTTACAAGAGAAAATAATAATAATTATAGTTGAAAAAACACAAGTTATAACCTTTTAAACTATCATATTTATAACACAAATATGCAACCTTCACACTTTTTCAGTAATTGTAGATTGAGTAAGGAAGTGATATAATCAAGATAATGCTTTAAGATGTCCTTCCAATTTTTGAGAAACAACTTTATAGTCACCAGATAAGTCCCAAAAGGGTTTAACTTCAGGATATTAATAAACTAGTGCCCTTGGCATAATACAAAAAAAGAAAGATATCAATTAATCGGAGTCTGAGAACCTTAATCTGCAAATGAGACCTATCTAATTAGTTAGGCCAATGTAAACATCAATTGCAACTGATCTCTAAATAGAAAGTGGGTTCAAAGAATGTTAATCATCTAAATAATTATTTAGACAACTAATGATTCAAATAAAAATAAAAATGATCCTTACCTTTGGAGCAGATCCCTTCCTTTTGAATTCAGCTTTGGTACAACCTAAAATGAGGTTTAAAAAGAAAATTCAATTATCCACTAGATTACAATTTCAAATTTTTTTTTCAAAATTATCAATGGTGAGAAAATCAAACGATAAATATAATTAAAAACGCATTAATTCCACACAGTAAAATTACCTGAGCAAAACTCATACTAGGATGATAAATGGGAAATGGTTTGTAATCCGGTAGATGAGTTAAGTTTGGCCATGTTTCCTCTGTAGGAGTACCAAGTAACTTAAATATCCTTTTTAGTTGATCCTCAACATCAGAGCCAGGGAACAATGGCCGACCAGCATTTGCCAATTCTGTTGTTAATATAGAAAAGGATGACTGACATCAAACAAATTTTAAACAACAAGAATATATCTGTTAAAAGTTTTTGACTGTTTTATATGAACTCATAAAAATATATTCATGAATCATTAGAGCAGATATGATATTTTAAATAATAAAACTTTTTAGAATAAAGTTAATCAAAATATAGAGTCATGCATAATACATTGTTATATTACAACAGCAAAACAAAATTTTAAAATTAGAACAGTAATAACTATTAAATTGACATCGAAATACAGGAGTTGTCTAACAGATATGCAATTGATTTACCTAATTGTATTTATATTCAGATTACAGTAACAGCTATACCTGCAAATATGCAACCAGCAGACCACATGTCAATAGAAGTAGTATATAACTTGGCACCAAAAAGAACATCTGGAGGTCGATACCACAGAGTAACAACTTCAGCAGAATAACATTTCACAGGAATCCCAAAAGCACGAGCTAGACCAAAATCTGCTAACTTGAGTTCACCATTCTAAAAAGTTAGAAAATAAATTAATCATAGCATTAATTAGTTTATCAACAATATTATTGGAAAAACCTAACAGCGAAAATAAATCAGATAAATGAAACTATTACCTTGTTAATTAAGAGATTTTGGGGTTTTAAATCCCTGTGTAAAACATTATGACTATGACAGAAAGCTAGTCCTCGAAGAAGTTGAAACCTAAAAAGGCATAATTATCTATAATGTTGTTCTTTATTATCTGTAAAACAAAATAGCAAAGGTAACAAGGACATACATAAAAGATTTAACAACGTCTAGATCAATTTCTCCATTCAAACTATCAAAATACTTCTTCAGGTCTTGATCACAATGTTCAAATACCAAAGTCAGTTTCTTATCACTATGTAGCACATCATAAAGGCGGACAATGTTCTTGTGTTTAAGCTCCTTTAATAGGCATATTTCTCTAAGAGCAGATGAAGGGACACCCTTAAATAAATGTCAAGAATTAATGAAAGTTAAAATAAAAATGAAAAAGAGGAATAAGTTTTATGATGTTAAAAAATTCTGCTACAATTTCCACATCAGCTTACTTCATCATCATCATCTAATCTCACTCTTTTAAGAGCTACAATTTCCAATGTGTCTCTATTCTTAGCTTTGAATACAGTTCCATATGTTCCTAAAACGATATCGACATTAAAAAAAAAAAAAAATCAACGAAACGAGAAATAGAGTGTAAGAAAGAATCATGATACCTTCCCCTATTTTTTCCAATTTCTCATATTTCTGCATTTTTAAATTGAATTAAAATTAATGCATCAGTTTAGTTATTTAATAAAGTGGGTTCTAAAATTCATAGATAAGATAATGATAACAACAAAACTCCTAAAATACCAAGATAAACATAACACTTTAAGCTAACCCGGGAATCCAGATCGTTCACTGATTGATCAAAACATATTCTATGTTTACTAACGCAAAGTACATAGATAATTTGACAACGTCGAATCTGTTTTGAGTTCCCACAAAAACATAATTAAAATAAAGTATTATAGATTATCGTCTATCCAACAACCTTTTTAAACAGGAACACTGGTTTATGAGACCTGGTTGATATCCTTTTTCCTTTCATGGCTCAAGATATTTTTGAGTATTTCCGTTTAATAACCAAATTGCTTTCGTTAAACAAATTAAATTTGTTAATGCTTGTTTTATTGTTATTATACGATTAAATCAACTATTAGGCTCTTTCTCCCACCTCATATAAATCTGTATGGATGTGCACAATATATGTTTTACCGCACCATCACGTCTAGGATCAGAAATCAAGAAATCGGACATTTATTCCAACTCAACTTGCAAATTGTCAAAGAGTTGGGCTCAAGCAGAAAATTAATAACATGCGCAAACGTTGAAACTCATTCATACCATGATTAATCAACTTTTGAGGGTTAGCAGAAAAGTAATCTGGATCAATCTAAGAGAGGGCGTGGGAAATAACTTCTCGAGTCAAATTAAATTTAAAGGAAATAAAAATAATGTACTTATTTATTGTTCTAAAGGCTTATTACTTTTTTTTTTTTTTTTTTTTTTTTTTTTTTACACTTTATTTGTTCTACTCGAGAACTGTTGTAACCGAAAAAGTGTACAAATGCCACGGGTTCAAATCCGCAGGTGGTCCTAGGATTTTTTAATGGGAGTGAAAAATCCATAGTTATGCCGTCCTTCGAAGGAGGCGTTAAAAGGTGGTCCCGAACCTATGCTATGTCAGGTACTCGTTAAAGATCCCTATCCTAATTAAACCTGGATAGGCAAAATTTAGGACTCCCATTGTAGCATTGTCCGATTAGCCGCAGTAGGATAGAGACGTTAAATTAATAAACTGTGTATTGTGCATGCTCTGCCTAATCTCTAAGCAAAGGATGAACATACTTTATGCTTATTTTAGCTGGAGTACCCGAAAAATAATTCAATTAACCTCGGCTATATTTTATTTGGTGTGTGAAATTTTATTTATTTATAATTATTATTATTATTTATTTAATTCTTTTGGTTTTTAAATATAATTTAGAAGACAAATAAACAAAATATAATATTGAGCATTATTATTGTATACCTATTTCTATAAAAATCTAAAATTTAAAAAAAAATTTTTTTTTAATTTTATTGAATATTAAATAGCGTACCGTGGAATGAATATAAAGGATAAGAAGGATCTAATATTTTTTGAACGCAATACGAACCATCTCATCCTTCATGTTAAAATGTTTAAGCTTGTGATTTTTTTTTTCTTTCATAAACCAGCGCGTAACATTAGATTCAGATTGTATAAAACTTTGATACTGAGATTCTCGCTTTATACAGGATTCAATATTGACATATACGCCTTAATTAAAAGGTATTTAAAGGGCTGAAGCTGAAAAAAAGGGCCGGAAACGTGAATGTTCTTGTTTTCTGCTCCTCCCTCCCCCGTTATTTGCTCGTTGCATGAAATCGTTGAAATTAATTATTATTAAAATCATATTTTGTAAAATAAATATGTTTAAATCATCCAGCTTTCCAACAAATATGGTCTATCTCAGAGCCATTGCCCTACCTTATGAAAATGCCATAATACGAATTACCATATTAGGGATGGAAAGTAATATTTTTCTTAACAAATGAAAGCTATCAAATATTAAAAGGACTCTTTTATAAATTTAATATTAATAAGGAGATATTATTTCAATAGAAAAATCTTTATTAATTAAACTTAATGATAAGAAGTCTCTTATATTATATTGATGTGGCAGCAGTTGCTTCATTGACACGTATGACAATTCAAAACAAGCTTCCCTGACGATGGGGTACCGGCATATAATTTTTGTTTTATTATCCGTGTTTTGTACACATTTAGTTTTAGTTCAATGTGAAAATGAAACTTTAGTTCTTTTAGATAATTTAGCTATTAAAGAAACGCATTCCATGTTTTTTAAATCCCTCAAAGGTACTTTTTGAAGGTTATATGTTTTTGCATGATACATTCCCGTACTCAGTGTTTTATAAACCTTATTTTTATTTCAGATAGGGGTTATTCCTTAACATTTAAGCTAGCCGATGATGCCAGTCTTTTGCTGTCAAAATATGGTGGATTTTTGTATGACCATCTCATAATTTTTGCACCTTCTGTTGAGGAATTTGGTGGTGCTTTGAGTGTGCAAGCAGTTGCAGAATTTATTGATGGAGGAGGAAATGTTTTGGTTGCTGGAAGCAGCATGTCTGGTGATATTTTAAGGGAATTGGCTTCAGAATGTGGATTTGAGGTTGATGAAGAAGGTGCTGCTATAATAGACCATCACAATTATGATGTCAAGGATCAAGGAAAGGTATTTGTTTTTGTTTATTTATGTTTTAGTTTTGTGCTTTTAATATAATTTACTAACGTGTATTGATTTTACTTAATAATAATGTGGATTACAAACAAATAATGTTATAGTTAATTTTGTAATAGTTTTCTTTATAATAATATTTAATTATATTTTGTAAGTGAGAAAAACTTCTTCATTAATACATTAATTAATGTTTTAGCATACATTAATTGTTGCGGATCCTAAGAACTTGATTGATGCCCCTGTCATAGTTGGATCTCGGAATGTTCCTCCACTTCTCTACCAAGGAACTGGACTCATTGCTGACTCTGAAAACCCACTCGTTCTTCAGCTGCTTACCGGTGATAGTACATCCTACTCATACATACCTGATCAGCCCATCAAAGAGGTATGTTTAAGTAGTAATAACTCATTTTATGTTAGTTCACAATAAGTAATGTGAATTAAAATAAATAAATTTAATTTTTAAATTATTTGTTTTTCATTGTTCACTTTCAATGTATGTTTCTCTTAACATATACATTGCTATCATATTTAGCTACTGGTTTGATAAGTTTATCATTTACTATTTATTCATATTAGCTTATATTAGTATCTATGGAAGTGATAAATGTCATTAAATGATTTTAATATTACATCTCAATTATTTTATTGCCAATTAGTTTATTTGTTTAATGTATAATTATATGTTACTGTACATTTGTTAATTTTATTTTTTAATTTTAGTACCCACATGCTGTTGGTAAAAATACATTGATGTTAGCAGCCCTGCAAGCAAGAAACAATGCAAGAGTTGTATTCTCTGGTTCCTTGTATTTCTTTTCTGATGAAGCTTTCACATCTTCTGTGCAGAAGAATGGGGTATGTACAAACCCCTTAGTCTTTTTTTTAATTGTATAAATTGGTATGAATAATTCACAATTATAGGCTGTTGTCAGCAAGAACCACATGGTTGTTACTGTAAAAATCAGTAACAATTATTATTGCAACTTTTTCATTATAATATGCAAACCAAAAGAGACCATCTTTATTTTATACCATGTATTTTGCACCTTTTTACGATTTTCTAATAAACGGCTACAACAATTTTTAATAAATGCGCTATATCAATGTAAAATTTAATTGGCTTTTATATCAAATATGTTTCATGCTGTTTGAAAAGTCTGACAGAACTTAAACATTAATTTTTTTTCTTTATGTTCTTCTTTTTCGAAGATTCCCAAAAATTAACTATACCGTTATTATTTTAGTATGGATAAAAATCAACTAAATATACAAGTTAAATGAATTTTATAACTAAACTAAAGGAGAAAAGAGCCAAAATATTTTTTTTAGGTATTTTTTTTTTTTTTTTCCTGGAACATTATAATAGTAATCTAGATCTATAATGTACTGTTGAAAAAATGTTATGTTATATACAAAGCTGTAAAACATGATGCAGACAGACGTTTATAGCTTAAAATTAAGTGATAATTGTTTATAGTATTACTTTCACTTACCTATATATGGAATATAAAGTAAGGAAAAGTATCATGAAAATTTTCTAATTCCAGTTTTCAATGGAAATACACGTTTTAGGGTCCCCTGAGTCCAAATGACCAAGTCCCTCAAAATGGTTTGTGAATGTATGGTGAGTTCAGCACAAAAACGAAAAGTCCTATGAAACTGAAATTTCATATTAAAGACAACTATACGAGATGTTACAGCAACTTTTTCCCCTAAATCAACTCAGCAGAAGAACCACTTTATACCATGCATTTTGCACCTTTTTACGATTTTCTCAAAAATGGCTCTAATGATATTGATTAAACTCGCTATATTGATGTAAAATTGGATGGGCTTTAATGTCATGTAGGTTGAAATAGTCTGACAGGGCTTAAATGCTGATATTTCAAAATTTCTTCCTCTATAGTACCTTTAATTTTGTAGTTTTTATGAAATTGGCCATATAATCTGATTAGCATTGCTAAAAAACAGGTAAATATAAAAGTTAAACGATTTCGATATCCAATTAAAGGAGATAACTGTAAAAATATTTTTTTAATACAACTTTTTGTTTTTGAACTTGAGAACAGCAATATACATGTATAACATACCGTTGGAATGCTAAAGAAAAAATATTTAGTTTTTAGAAAAAATATTTTCTTATACATGCTATTGTAAAAGTTATTGGAGAGTGATGAAAAGCCAATAAAACAAACAGAATGATGTAGATAATAATATAATAAATTATTTAATAAAACACGTGTTTATATTAAAATCCAATTAAGTGATTCTTTAACAATTTATTTTCGTTTTTAAATTTCTTTAAAAATTCTGTAAGTGGTATAAATAACAGAGGTAAGTGAAAGTCGTGTGTTGCGCTCACCAGATTTTTTCTCTTGTTATACTATTTAATCTAAAACATATTTTTCCAACTGAATATAATTCTTTAAACTTTTTACTTTCACTAACCTTTATTTTAAATATATTTTTAATAGTTCTTAAATTGATTTTAACAAAGACTTAGGAAAAGTCGGGTTTTGCCCACACTAGAGTTTTAGTTCATTAATAGATAATAATAAAAGGCTTACCGAACCTAAAGGTTCGATGCCAATACCACCAAATTCTGCCTACACAAACTCGTCAAATGTTCACCGTTCAAGCCCAAGCCCCTAAGATCAGCCTTAATAACGAAATCCTCCCATCGATGCTTCGGCCTACCTTTCGGACCCCTACTAGTCGGATCAGTGAATACCAACTTTACTCTCCCATTTCAGTCTCTGCTATGCTATCAACTCAATTATATTCACAGGATACAAGTTCCACAATTCTGCGTTGTGCTTCCTTCTAAACTCCCTAGTGGCCTCATCTCTCTTCGGACCAAATATTTTACACAGTACCTTATTTTCAAAAATCTTGAGCCGTTGTTCATCCTTCAAAGCAAGCGGCCACGTTTCACATCCATAAAGAACTGTCGGAAGAATAATAGTTTTATAAATTCTAACCTTTAAGTTTTTAGATAGAAGCCGCGAACTAAGTAACTTAGCAACTGAATAATAACACGCATTTCCCACCTTTAACCGGAACTTTATTCTTCCTGGATTTCTTTTTTTCTTGGTATCATTGAACCTTAATACTTGAATTTCTCTACGTGTCCAAAAGTATGCCCTGATTCATGAATATCACCCAGATCGCCACCGTTTCTGCTCTTAATCATATATTTCGTCTTATTAGTATTTAATTCGAGTCCTATTTCTTTACCGGTTTTTATTAACACACTTGTATTTAGTTGTATGGTTTCCGTGTTCACCTAGCAGTACCAAATCATCGGCATACCCCAAAACCGGAATCTTGTCACCCATATTTAAACCTTTCTCAGTACACGTCACCTTTTCTATGATATATTCTAAAGCTATATTAAATAAGACAGGTGAAAGGGAGTCACCCTGTTTCAAACCAAATCGCACCTCAAATCTCTCGGAGTAATTATGACCAATTCTAACTTTACGGAATGTTTCTGACAAACACATCTCTACTAGGTTTACTAACTTTCTAGGTATTCCCTGTTCAATCATGATGTTATATAGCTTCTGATGGTCTATTCAATCATAAGCCTTTTTAAAATCTACATAAAGTTAATGGACTACACCGTTGTATTCCAATTTTTTCTCTAATATTTGACGTAAAGAAAATATTTGATCAATAGTCAAGCGATTCCGCCTAAAACCACATTGGTAGTCTCTGATAATTTCCTCAGCGTATTCCGTGATTCGGCTAGTTAGTATTGACGAGAATATTTTATAGCATACTGGGAGAAGAGAGATCCCACAATAGTTGTTACAATCCGTCCTCGGTCCTTTTTTGTGAATCGGAATAAGTATTGAAGATAATAATATAATAAATTAAAAATTTTTTATAGTATAGAACATGCCAATGATGTTGATAAAATATTCATTTCTTTTACCTATTACATCAATAATTTGTGTACTTTTCAGGGTAAAAAGTATGAAGTTTCTGGAAATCGGGATGTAGCTACTGCATTAAGCAAGTGGGTTTTCAAAGAGAGTGGGGTCTTGAGAGTGAAATCTACATCACATCATAGAGTTGGTGAGAAACAGCCACCAGCAGCTTATACCATAATGGATGACGTGGTGAGTATTTTTAATCTTTATTTATAAATTTTTAGAGCTATTTTATTTGCCAGTTGGACCTAGTATGACACGTTATATTTTAAAAAATATCACTTTTATTAAAGAAGGTATGAAAATAGTATCTTGTTCATTATTTATTTTATTTATTTATTATCGTCACTTTATGCTACTATGGCTAATCGGACGATGCTACTGTGGGAGTCCTAAATTTTGCCTATCCAGGTTTTATTAGGATAGGGATCTTTAACGAGTACCTGACATCGCACTGGCCTGGGGCCACCTTTTAACGTCCTCTCCGAAGGACGGCGTAACTAAGGATTTTTTACTTGTTCATTATTTAATTCATAGTTAATGTAGATAAATATATATATATATATCTTAACATATAGTTTATATATAGATAAGTATAAACATATAAACTTTTTCATCTGATCTCATCTAAGGGACATAAAAACCCTTTATTAATTTCTTTCCAAAGCATGCTAAAACATTTCCTTCCATAACATAAAAAAAAATTGTTGATATAGTAAAAATCAATTGTAGATCCTAATGCAAAAATAATCAAATGAAAATTGGTTCAATAAAACATAACTGAATATTTCCTGAAATTAATTTAAAAACCTCCTGCAATTGATCTTAATATAAGTCACATCCAAATAAGAAAAACCTTTTTATATTGAAATAAAGGAATAAAAATATAGTGACTACGTTTGAAATATTTAAGATAATCCAAGATAGTATATGCTAGAACCAGGCTCAAAGAACTGACTACAATTTGAAACATTGTATTCAGTGAATTACTAGAATTTATAAATATTTATTACCTACTAATTATTAGTATTTGTGCATAACTTAATGTGTCTCTTCAAAGCGTGAGTAATGCTTGTTACAAGTAAAGTTTCACTATGGTAATTTAAAATAATTTTCTTTCCTCTGTGGACCACTTCTTGGGAACCACTGCCCTAGAAGATGGTAGCTTTTCTATCTGAACCATTAAACAAATTAATAAACAGTATAAAATAAAATATATGTAATGACCTATTATTATTAACTTATAGTATGTAACATATCATTGGTAATATTGGTACACTCAAGAGATTAGTTCAATTTTTTTAGTAGTCTATGTACTGGTGCCTTTGGACTTGTAATGACATAATCTGCTCATAAGTCAGACATGTGTTAAGCTTACTGTGGACAGAACATTGTCCAGTATTAGATAATTATAAAAGATTTAAAAGCTGGTTTTTAGCATAATTTGAATTTTCCTCAAATCTTTAAAGATATCTGTGTGTAATTTTTAATGATATGCCGAGTTTAAGATTGTCTGTTTTTATTTTTAGGTTTTCTCTTTGGAAATAGAGCGCAAGACTCCAACTGGCTGGGTTCCACATGACGCAGATGACGTTCAGTTGGAATTTGTTCGTATTGATCCATTCGTTCGCACAACTTTGAAGCGCACAAAACCTGGCCACTATGAAGCAGTTTTCAAGATTCCTGATGTCTATGGAGTCTATCAGTTCAAGGTAGACTACAGTAGAATTGGCTACACTACTCTCTACAGCTCCACTCAGGTAATGTTATGTTCATTTTATGTAGCTTGTTTAGCTTTTTATGAAGTTTTAATGTGAAAATATTGACTTTTGTGAAGTTTCATTTAAAATTAAATTAATTATTAACAAAAATTATTATGTTGTAGGTTTCCGTAAGACCTCTGGAGCATACTCAGTATGAGAGGTTCATCGCTAGTGCATATCCTTATTATGCAAGTGCTTTCTCCATGATGTTTGGAGTTTTTGTCTTCTCTTTTGTCTTCTTGCATTACAAAGACGAACCATCAAAGACAAAGCAGGAATAATAAATAAATGACTGTTTGAAAAATAGTCAAAAATTGCAATGCAGATGCATTAAGTGATTTGAGGACATTTTTTTCCTCTTTAAGAACAGAGACTTTTTTTTTATGTAAGAGCAGTTATTTGTACATTATTTGTAATAAAGAGCAATATGAAACTAGTTAATAAATTATTTGAATATATTTTGGTTATTTTTTCTGTGTTACCCATGTCATGTTAATTTATTTAAATAGCATTAATGATTCTAGAATGAATGTAACCATGATAAATACCTTGTAATTCATTCTAATAAAATCTTGGAAGAAATAAGAGATATTAAGTCAAAATATTTTCAGAAAAGAGATATAATAAATATTTTCATCTTTAAAATTTTTGATCTACTATTTAACTAATTAGATATAAAAAAACAAAACAAAAAAACCTAAACCTCCACAATCCACTTAGGCTGAGTAACTTCAGAGATTTGTACTGTTTTTAGGCCAGCTGCCCAGCAATGAGGTGTTTCAGCCAAGATCATGCTCAGATGTCAGGTTTTTCCCCCATTTTTGGGTACCTATTTATACAGGCTGGGTTTACCCCAGGAGGGTCTCCATAACCCAGGATGCCCCATGGCTGAAATAACAGAATAAATAATATTCTGTCAGAGCCGGGATTCGAATCCAGGACGCGGAGGACTCTAGACTATGCCACTCCTTTAAATAATTACATATGCATTTATTAAAAAGCCCAAGAAATTTATAAAAGAATTTTGAATTGACAAAATATAAAATATGAAATGAATGTTTTGGTCATTTAAATAAATAATTAAATGGAATTTGTGATGTAAAAATTCATAAATCAGACATAATAAGTAAAAATTAGAAAGCACACTGATTCTGTATTTTGTTTTATCATACTATTTTTACCCACCTTGCTACCTTTTTTTTACCTAGCTGTGAGTCACACAAAATATGAATGAATGAATTAATGCTTTTATTTACATTATATACAAAATAAGTATAATATATATCTTAAAAAATAAATGCTCGCTGGACAATGATGATGAGCGGTCATAGAATAGCCCCCCTTTTTTTTTTATCCTCCGACTTTATTTACACTAGATACATATACATTCTTAACCTATGTATATACAATAATAACCGATATATACATTCCACAGCTTAGGCCTCATATTGCCCGTAGGCTTTCTAAGGTTCATTTCACACTATGTGCTTGAGGTGAGTGGTAGCACTGTGTCTTTATTTAAGTTAAATGGGGAGAAACCATTTTACTTAAATTTTATGGATTGAACTGACGGTATGGAAGTTGACAGTTGGAAAATTCAGTAGGAAAATAATTGGTCAGCAGTCAAGAAAAAAAAAAATATCAAATAGTCTAATCTATTGATTTCTTTGATACCGGTTTGACACACATTTCATATGGGCAACAGTTAGCAAAATATCTTAATATTATAATTGATTTTTACTTTCACTTATCAATATATGAAATATATAGTAAGGGAAAGTATTGGGATCGTGAAAATTTTCAAATTCCCGTTTTCGACAGAAATACAAGTTTTAGGGTCTCCTGAGTCCAAATGACCAAGTCTTGCAAAAAGGTCTGTGTGGTAACTCCCAGGCAAAAACAATAAGTCCTATGAAACTGTAATTTTATATTTAAGACAACTATGAATGATGAAAAGCGGATAAAATTAACTGATTGTTTTAGATAATAACATAATAGATTATTTAATAAAACACATGTTTCTATCGAAAATCAATTTAATTAATTCTTTAAACTAATTTCATCTCTAACGGTATTTAAAAATTCTTAAATTGATTTTAACAAGGATGGTAAGTGAAAGTCTTGTGTTGCGCGCACCAGATTTTTTTCCTCACTCCTATAATATTTAAGTTTTCACTTCTGTATAATTGATTTGAGTGAATTATTACATTATCCAGTGTAATAATTCTCATAAGGAGTGCTACAATATAGCACTGTATATACCACACCATCAGGTTTGTTATACTTAGCCTGCTATTGAGTTGTTATCTAAGATATATTATTGGAGCAGTGTGATAAATAACATGATTTAATAAAGGTTGAAAGTACCTCTTTAATAAAATCCTTTTTTTCGGCTGAGTCCTAATATAGGAAGATATTATATTGGTTATTATCAACGCTTCTTACTTTTCATTTTCTATTCTAAAACATATTGGGTTGTTTCACATTAAATGTCCGTTTTTATAGTTTCTGAAATAGATAAAGGATTTTGCAGGTCTCTGTTGTTTTCTTCTGAATGTTTACATATTTAAAGTAAACAGTTACTAATCCTCTACCTTAGTATTATAAACATTAGCTTCCAATCAATTACCCACTTTTTAGTATACCTCCAAATATGAACATGGAAACACGTGATTTTCGAGTAATATTTTTGTACGAGTTTAAACTCGGCCATTCAGCAGCTGAGGCTGCTAGAAATATTTGCAAGGCGTTTGGGGAAGGGAGTATTAATTAATGGACCATTTGCCCTTAATTTGCTAAGTTTTCAGCTGGGGATACCGACTTGGAAAACTTACCCCGAGGAAGACCTCCGTTCGTAATAGACAACGATGTCCTCAAACATACAGTAGAAGGAAACCCCTACCAAACAGTTAAGGGACTCTCAGCACAACTAACTGCAAGTGCATCTACCGTTTCCAGACATTTAAAGTGTATTGGGAAAGTATAAAAGCTCGATACATGGGTACCTCATGATCTCACTGAGTGGCATGTTTCAAAACATACCGTGCAAAAATTGAAAGAACTGGGCTACGAAGTTCTTTCGCACCCACCATATTCTTCCGACTTGTCTCCAACAGATTACCACCTGTTTAGGAGCTTAGACAATTTCCTTGTAGGAAAACTTTTTGAAAATGATGATCAAGTGAAAAGTGGGTTTTCAGATGGAAAAATGTGTAGAAAAAGAAGGTAAATACTTCAAATAAAATTATCTTGTTTTCACAACGTATTTGTAATAAAAATCCTTTATCTTGAAAACTGACATTTCATGTGACACAACCCAATAAAATCCTTTTTTTTTTGGCTGAAGATATTATATTTGTTATTATCAACGCTTCTTACTTTTATTTTCTATTCTAAAACATAATATGAGAAGAAGGGAAGTAAATAGAAAAACTTTCCAAATGAGTTTGCTATATATTTATTGATTCCTTTTTATCACATTATTTATGATATATACTCTAAGAGAAGTCAACATTTTAAATATTTTGGAATGATTAAACAATAATGAATCATAAAGAGCGATAATGCCCTGAAGATAGATAACTATCGATATATTTTTATACTGGGCTTTTTTATCACAACAAAAATTATTTTATCATATAAATATATTGCCATTTTTTTTCCCCTATTTATCATATTTTTTTATTTATTTTTATTTTGCTCTACAAAGCAAAATATTTTAATATACCTATTAACAATATATCAATACAAAAATGATTCTAAAATACATACATAATTTATAATACACCAAAAAAATAGTGGAAAAATTGTTTCTGGAAAATCATTTGAACAAACGTAGCTATGTACTTTATCACAACTCTAATGGTCACCGTAGAGGAAGCAATTTTCATTTTAGATTAATTTCTTATATCTATTAAATTACTCTTCTTTTGCAGATGACAATTGTTATGCCTCTACTAATAAATAACTACGATGGTGTTATAATAAGTATTTATACATCCTTCATGTATCCTTTAGTAAATTTACATCTCAATAATTCAACATATCTATACATCTTTAACAGTACAAAAGAATAAACAAACAAAAAAAAACAAATAAAATATATCATTTTTAAATAAAGTAATGACTTAAATTATTAAGTAATTTTATATAGGTATGTATGGGTTGTTAACTTAATGTAATGTTAACATACACATATGCACATACATAACACACGATCATGCTTTATATATAAATATATATACATATATATGTATATATATTTATATATAAAGCAGTCAGTAAATTTATTAAATTAATACTAACTGGTAAATTGATAAAATAAAAGCCATGCAGATTCTTATTCCTTTAAAGAAATTAAAAATAATGAATGATATCAGACGCTGGGTTGAAATTAAGTGTTAACAATAAACAAAAAATAAAATATATATATAATATGTCAACACTCATCCAAGATTGCAAGGACACGTTAGAACTGGACCCAATTAGGATTACTTGGTGTAGTAGCAGTCCTGGGAAAAAAAAAAAAAAAATTAAACACAATTCAACATAACATAATCAATTTGCTCACACAGTAAATAAATTTATCTCAAATTTATCATCAGACATCTCTTCAGATTTCAAATTATAAAAATGACACTTTGATGATTCAATTGCTCATCACAAAAATATTCTGTATTTAAATATTTTGTTATTCAAGAATAATTTTTTGTCAGCAATGAGTAAATTTACAATAAAGCTTGCTACTTTTCAATTTTTACTTTCACTTACCTATATATGAAATATATAGTAAGGGAGAGTATTGCGATTGTGAACATGTTCGAATTTGAGTTTTCAACGGAAATGCACATCTTAAGATCCCCTGAGACCAAGTCTGTGTATGTGTGGTAAGTCTAGCACGTAAATGAAAAGTCCTATGGAACTGAAATTTCATATTTAGGGCAACTATGCACCTGAGAGGTTACAGCAACTTTTTCAGTAAAATCGGCTGACCAGAAGACCCACTTTATACCATGCATTTTGGACCTTTTTATAATTTTCTCTAAAACAGCTCCAACAATTTTGATTAAACTCACTATATCGATGTGAAATTAGATGGGATTTAATTTCATGAAGCTTTCATTTTGATTAAAATAGTCCGATAAGGCTTAAATGCCGATATTATAAATTTTCTTCCTCTAAAGTACCTTTAATATCACTATCACCCTTTTAGCTATAATAAAAAATGGATAAATATATAAGCTGAATGAATTCGATATCCGATTAAAGGAGAAAAGGGTAAAAACATTTTTTGTACTTGAACATAAAAACAGTTACATAGATGTATGATATACCGTTGAAAAGCTGAATATTTTAGAAAAAATATATTTTTACACACAAAATTGTAGAATTTAACAGAGCGTTGTGAGAAAACGATAAAACAAACTGATTGTTGTAGATATTAATTTAATATATAATTTAATGAAAAACATGTTTCTATTGAAACACAATTTAATTAATTCTTTTAAAATTTTTTCTAATCTCTAACTATATTTAAAAATTCTTAAATTTATTTTAAGAATGACGGTAAATGAAAGTTGTGTGTTGTGAGCACCAGATATTTAAAATTTTCAATAACATGAAAACATATGAACAACTAAAAAATAATCTTTTCTTTGTTGCATTACAATTTAGTATTTTATTTTTTGCTATATTAATAACAATTTTTACATTTTGGCAGGAATTTTTTTAGTATGATTCGGAATAAATAAATATATATAATTGAATATTAAATAGTTGAACATGTAATGAATATGGAGTATGAGATGGTTCGGGTGGCAGTAAACAATGGTTTAAAAAGTAGTGAAAAACTATTTATTAACCAACGTTTCAACCTAAGTTGCGGGTCTTCATGAAGGATTCCAGGCTACAACACAATAAAAACTATCGACCCAAAGGAAAAATCGATGTCAACAAGAATTTCGACAATCGACAAACATTTCGTATTAATATTTTAGGGTTGTATTGTTTATGTTTATATTGTTTCCGACATGTTCCCCTCGTTTATTCTCATAGCATTTAAATTACTTCTGACCACATGAAGAAAAATCTGGTGCGCGCAACACACGACTTTCACTGACCTCCGTTGTAAAAATCAATTTAAGAATTTTTAAATACATGTAGAGTTAAAAATAAATTGTTAAATAAATAATTCAATTGAATTTCCATAGAAACATGTGTTTTATTAAATAATCTATTTATATTTTTATCTACAAAAATCGGTCAGTTTTATTCATCACTCTCCATTACCCTTTAAAATTCCGTGTATCAAATAATATTTTTTCTAAAATTTCTAGTTATCCAACGGTATATTATACATCTATATTACTAGTCTTGTGTTCAAAAATACAAATATTGCATAAAAAAAAAATATTTTTGCACTTTTCTTCTTTAGTTGCTCAACTTTCATATTTAGCCGTTATTTATCAATGCTAATAAAATGATGTACCTAATTTTTTGGAATATACAAAATTAAATGTACTTTAGGAGAAGAAAATTTGAAACATCGGCATTTAAGCCCTGTCATACTATTTCAATCAGAATGAAACTTACATGATATTAAAGCCCATCAAATTATACACCGATATATAGAGTTTAATCAAAATCGTTAGAGATCTATTTAAGAAAATCGTAAAAAGGTGGAAAAAAGTGGCCCTTCTGGTTAGCTGATTTTGAAAGTTTCTGCAACATCTTGGGTGTATGTCTTAAATATGAAATTTTAGTTACATACGACTTTTCGTTTTGTCCGGGAGTTACCACACACACAGACCTTTTTTCGAGACTCAGGTGATTTGGACTCAGGGGACCCTAAAACGTGTTTTTCTGCTGAAAACTGGAATACGGAAATTTTCAAGATCACAATACTTTCCATTACTATTTATTTCAAATATAGGTAAGTGAAAGTAAAAATAGGATGTTTTCACAAAAATAAATTAGCAATAACAACTTTTGACGAACGATTTTTCGTTATTTTTATTAATAATCCAGATACCAGGAATTCAATAATATTACAAAAGCACATTAGAAGTTTGACAAACGTCCAGCTGGCTAAAATAGAGACTGATTCAGGTAAAAATAACATATCTCAGCCAAGTCATCGTACTCAGAGAAAATATACAACATATTTTTATTTTTATTTTATTAACCAACGTTTCAACCAAAGTTGCGGGTCTTCATGAAGGATTCCAGGCTAGTCAATCAATTTGGCAGTTGCTTCTTGACTCTTGCCATAATGCCACAAACACACGCATGTACACACATACTATTGGCATGACAGACGCATAAAGCGGTCTCTGGCCAGCTCAACCACCTCTTTCCCAGTCCTTCTGTCTTTCCATTCCATTCCTTCCAGTTTCCATAGTACAGTCTCCTCTTAGGATCTTTCTTTCGAACCTGTCAATGAGGTCAGCTGATGCTTTGATCAAAGTCCAGGTTTCGGATGCGTATATTAAAACGGGGAGGATAAGCGTTCTATATAGTTTTCTACAAAGTTTGGTTGTGCAACTGAGCAGTCTACTTCTGAAAAGTTTAGATAGACTAAAATAGGATCTATTTGCAGGCATTATCCTGTGTTTTATTTTTTCTTCCTCATCCAAGGCAACATTGATCATCGATCCTAAGTATTTAAAGCTGTTGACACATTGAAATCTATAGTTGCCACCTATGTAGTGTCTCTGTGGGTGTGCTGCCATCTTCTCCCTCAGAGTTAGGATCTAATTTTTGTCTTTATTAATCTGAAGACTCATTCCTCTTTCTTCTAACTCAAGCACTGCAAAAACCTCTTTTATGCTTTTTTGAGTCCTTGACATCATCTGCATATGCATGTAGTTTTATGTTTAGTTTTTATTATTTTGGTGTTATTAAAATCAAATTTATGTTTATTGACTACTACAGTGTAATATTTCATTTTTTACAATTGTTTTTATGTTGTTATAATCTTACTTTTTAATTTTTTTGATGTTTCTCCTATATAAATTTGATTGCCATTTTCACATTCTATTTTCTAAATTATGTTTTTAACATTAAAAAAATATTAAACTTACCCTGGACTAGGGCTTGGAGCAGAGGCGAATTCTCCCCAGGACTCGGGTTTGGCAGGAGGCGGTGCCTGATGAGAAGGGGACGATGTTATAGATGGCGCTGGTGGTGGAGCTATCTTGACTCCGCCAGGCGGTGGTGGTAGCAGGCCACCTCCGCTCGCTTTCGATTTAGGTTTAGCACTTGCTTCTGAACCATCCTTCTTCTATAAAATTCCATTTAATTAATAAGAATTAAATTGATTTTGAAGAGGTGGAAATATTAAACAGCAGAAAATAATAAAATTAGAAAACCTTTGATTTTTTTACTGATTAAGGTTATTTACACTTATAAAAATAAGCATATGAATTCTTCAGTCAAAAACATGGCATGGGTGGTATGAGGGAAACAGTAGACAGTTTTGCATCTTCTTAACACTCAGCTGAACTGTATTTTCAGGCTAGGAGGTCCCTTGTCCTACTCCTCTCCAGCCTATGCCATGTTATTTCAGAGATGTCAGTCGTAAGTCTCAGCTATATATCAAGTTTGTTAATGTGTCCATGTATTTTGTCTTAAAATCATTTGAAACATATAGTAGTAAGTTTGTTGCCAAACCTACAAATTGAGATTCAAAAGTATGTATTTTTTGAGTGAGTTTTTTAGCAGTTCTATAAATTTTACAAGCCTAATAATAGTTTTTAATGAATGAGTGTAAAACTTAAATATGGCAATTCATTCAATTAATACTAAATATAAATTCTACTTGCTCATTTTTCAGCTTAATTATTATTATTATTTTTTTTGTTGATGGTGGACAGTAGTGTTTATCTAGGGAATGACTGGAACTATGTGTTTTATTTTTTTCTATCATAAAAGCCAATATTTTGGCTTATATATAGAGATAATAATATGTTGATTAACATGATAAAATTAGATTAGGCAGTGTGAATATACTTTTTTATTTGCCTGTTTAGGCCAAAATATTGGCTTTTATGATAGAAAAAAATAAAACACATAGTTATATATATATATATAATATATATATATATTATATATATATATATATATATTATATATATATATATTGATGATAAGATGTAACTGTTATTCATTTTAAAAAACAGTTTATTAATATTAACTAAAATATTCCCAAATCTAATTCTACATTAACTCCATCAGGATTAATCAGTTATACTCCTAAAATAAATAATTTATATATTTGTACTCAATCTTTTCAGGTTTTATCACAAGATTACAAATTGTAGACCACAATGGAATTAGTAAAAGGATGATAAATAAAAAATTGATAAAGAGTATCAATAGCCATTAGTAAACATTATTGTCCCTAATCACTCATCTTGAATAAACCCCCCTTAGTCAAGAGATAATAATTAATAAGTTTTGCATAAAAAAAATTATTTTTTTAAAAATTTCATTGAAAATGAGGAAATATATAATTCAATGTTAACGTACAGTTATTTTCATGTTAATTTTTATTGTTTCGCCCTCTTTAAACTTTAAATCTAGCTCAGGCTTAGGAACATCCTTTTCTTTTTCTATTTCTTCAGATTTCTTCAACCAATTGAAATGATCTTGTAAGGCTACATTGAGATCGAAACTATCTGAACGATCTGAAAATCCAACTCCAATAAAAGCAGATCGTCCTATAAAATAAAGTTATTATTGTGTCGAATTAGGAAAAGTAAAAGCCACAGTATAAATATAAAATATATATAAATAAGCTAATATACATCAGAAAAAAAATAGGATCAGTGTGATCGGCAAATAAAATGGACAATAAAATTAGTATATGAATAATTGGAGAAGTAAGTTGGAAAAGTTGTCATCAAATAATTTACACTTAATAAGTAAGCTTATTATAATTGTGTGCTAAGTTTCAGCCTAAAATTTAGGCCCTCACCAGGACTGAGAAAACAATCAATAAAAATTGATAAACGACAAAATACAGAGAAAATGACAACAATAAAATAAGGGAAAAAACAATACAAAATTTCAGGAACTTCTGGTGGGAGGGGGAGGGGGGGTTAATATACCAACTAAACTGTAAACATAAGTTATGAAATTTTTTAAATAATTAATAAAGTTACAAATACCAAAAATGACATATGTAATGAGTTCACTTATTAAGTGTAAATTATTTGGTGACCACACACACACAACTAACTCTACCAATAATTTATTCTGCAATCACAATTCCTCCATCATTATGACATCAATAATTTTTAATAGTACAGTTGTTAAATATATTTAAAATATAAAACTAAATTAAATCTAAAGAATGAAAGATAAAATAGAAAAAAAAAAACTATTAAAAATAATATGTATAACAATAATAATACCAAATAAAAGTCAAAGGATGTCAAAAAAAAGTTGAAAAAAAATACACATTGTTTTGTTTGTTTTAGTTTAAATAAAAATTAAAAACATAGTTGTTCTTTTTAATTTTGATCTAGAAATATTATTTTATCTCTAAATATCACAAAAGTGGTAAATGAATCTCACAGTCCAAGCATTGCCACCTCTTTTGTGTTTCCAATGGTGCAATTAATTGATTTATGCATTTTGATTTATATCACAAAGTAATTAATGTATACAATTTATACACTATTCACTTATTTATAAAACAAAGAATAATTGATTTATTCAGCAGAATCAATGGCATTGAAAATTATGTACACGCACAATGTCAGACCAAGTAAAAAGCCAGTATTTACCATATAAATATATAGCCACTATTTACTATATATATATCAGCAAGCTTTAATATACCACAGTTTAATTAAATAAAAAATGGTCAATATTAACAAGAGGTTAAAAGTACTTTCTTAAACTTTTAATAAAAAATATATGAAGCCAAACATATTTGTGAACTTCCTTATTTAACATAAGTCAATAAAACTACATGAAATTTATGGATTTTGTATTTTCATTTAATATCGATCCATTAAATTATTAATTTTTTTATTGCATAAAAAGCTTCACAATAAGTTAATCATAGTAATTGTGCCTATGTATCTGAAAAAGTACAGAGAATAAATCATTGACAGGGGTATACATGTATTTTTAAAATTGTGAGGAAATAAATATTGACATTCAATTGATAGAAAGATATGAATGTTTACCTCCACAAAAGTCATATAACGTAAGCTTAGTGAAATAAGTTTGTTGACTTTATTATTTGTATTTAACTACGGGGTGAAGTGAAGGAGAGGGTAATAAAAATTTTCAATCCTTATTTTCGGCAAAACTTAACTACTTCTGTAATTTTCTGTATAGCCAATACTAAAATCAAATGCAACCTAACACTTTAGAGAAGCATTTTTGTATTACTTTAAAGGCTTACAATGTAGGTACATATTTATTTAAAAATTAAAAAATTTTGTAACTAGGTTTTTGTTTCTATTATATTTAATATCATAAATGGCAACTGCTAAAACTATTTATTGCTTAGTCGCACTTTGAAAACTATTGTTAATAAGCAACATTGTAATACTAAATTAATTAAACAATCACTTTACAGAAAAAAATAAAAAACTGAAAGTGAACAGTAATGTTATAGCAACGTACATAGTTCATCAATTGAGTCTACAACAGAAAAACCTTGTTACAGATAGTATATTACATTATAAGCGAGATCAGTTCAGTTGAAAGAGTGATTTTATAGAATAAGAGTAAACAAAAATCATAACAGAATTTACCATTATCATCTTGAATTCTAAGCACAAAATAACGAGAGGAATCCGATACTGGTTCAATTGCTACTCCAGGATACTTATCTATAGGACATTTTGCGAACAATTCACCACTGGTTTTATCTTCCAGTTTCAAGACGCATTCCTTGTCTTTTGCAACTAAACGCATTCTACCAGTCCACTGAGGATCAGATAGGTTCCAGTCCGCAGCTCTGATATAGAATAATTAATATAGATGGAACAATGAAAAGAAGGATGTAAAGTATTGGTCTAGAAAAATTATATTTACTTATGTCCTCTGTTTGTTGTGATGGGTGGAACTTTGAACACGAAAACTTCATTTTTAACGAGCAAAACACTTTCGTAAGAATCCATATTACAAACTAGTTTAAATGTCTAAACAGTGATCATAAATGAAATTCCAAATCCTAAGTAAGTTACAACTTGCTGAGCAGAGGTTTCACTAAAACACAGAAGTTGTACCAACCTATGGTGTCTACCACCACCTGTTATATTTATTTGTGTTAATTATTACTTTGACAGAAATCAAAATTAAACTTCATTATTAAACTTTCAAACATTTTATGAGCCTTAGTTCTCTATAGAAAATTATGATATTAATTGCTTATAATATTCAACAACATTCTGGCTACACTGCTAATTTAAGACACTTTCTGTTTTCTTTGAAGACATTGCTATCATCGGCTGGACCCGTGAGGTTGTGTTAGTTGTTTTGATTGTGAGATGTAATTCAATTCAATAATATTTTAATGACGTTACGAAAATACATCAATATGACCAATATAAAATGTATTGTGCTAATTTCTCTGCACATCGTCATGGTTCAGATAATTCATACGAATTCTCGAACCTCATATCTGTGGAAGCTGAACAGTGAAATTAACATGATTGAGCCTGGAAATATGCAAAAGTTACCTTATCACTCGGAAGAAATTTTCGACGATCCTATATTCAGTATTTTGGTGTCTACCGTTCACTATGGGAACTCATGGACTAAAAGAAGTAGTGATAACTTTTGTACTGATTGTCAAAAAGTTAATGCAACCCAAGAGGTGTAAGTTTTTCTTTTATAATTTCAGAATAAGTAAAAAAGTGTTTATTTCTTATGAGTTAAATGTTATTGCTGTTATTTTATCTATTGTGTCTAATATTTGCTGGTTTTGAGGTGATAGAATCTTCCTTAGTTCATTAGTTTTAATTCTTTCAGACGTGAGAAAGCTGCTCCACCCCAACAAGAGCAACAAAATAAAACGAAATATCCTGAAGATGATGAAGTTTTAGATTGTGGAAAACCTGTTAATTTCACCTATTATGATAACTTAGTTGGTATAGCTAACAGATTATCTCATCCCAATGTTCCTGAACCACAGGTTTCTTTCTTTTTTTTTATCCTACTCTATTTATTTTTATTTGGCATGGCTTAGATGTTTTAATAATTTTGTAGATTTCGCTCATTTTCAAGAAGAAGAGCACGGATATAGATGTTGCTGCGTTAGAAAGGAAACTTAAGAAAGCAAAGAGAGAAAAACCAAAGTCAGTTCAACTCTATAATCAGATTGGCAATTTCTGGAGATTAAAAGGAGATACTTACAAATCTATTGAATGCTTCAGAAGAGCTCTTGCTGTTTCGCCACACAATGCAGAGGTAAGTAGTAGAATTTAGTTTTTGTTTTTTTATAGTTGAATGACATGCATTCATTTATTTCATCAACTGTTAATCTTTTAAAGGTGGACACTATTCTCAAATGTTTAAAATTATTTTAGTACTTTTCTGTCTTTTATGAATATAAAATTATTTTTTTAGGTATTATTAAATCTTGCAAGGGTGTTGTTTACTCTTCAGTACCTTGATGATGCTATTTATCTAACTCGGAGATCATTAGAGGTTCAGCCCCCGGATAAGAGTGCTTGGCAGCAATATTTTACACTTGGAGAGATATTTAAGGTACTACAGTAATTATATATGTTTATTACTTCTAGAATTGCACTTATTAATAGTATTTTGTTTATTATATATTTCAGTAGATATGGGTATAAAGGTCGAAATTTAAAATCTATAATTAAAATTATAAGCAAATTTCTTTTTCTTCCTTTTTTTTTAATTCATATTATTTTTTTAACCTTTTTTTATCATCTCCGCCTTGACCAGTATTTCTTTGTCTCCTAGGTTTGATTCTCTTTCATTTTAAGGACATGTCATTTTATTTACACTCTGTCTCATTTAAATTGTACCCTTTAAAGTCCAAAAAAAATTACTAATTTTGTAGAATTAACAATTAACAAAGCATTAATAATTAAAAAATGTTGCAAATAATTACTGAATGGTTTAATAAGGTGTAGATTCTTTAAGGTGAAGGTCAAATTCTATGAATAAATGTGGAGGCTGATTTATACTTCACCACTCTTTTATTAAAAATCAATTCATGACTTTTTGGTTAAATGCCATCATCAGGTGCTACGGAACAAATGTATCTATTGTGAGTGGAGCATACAACCGGAATTCTCATGTCTAAATCTGAATGGTTTGTTATTTACAGATAACTGTTTGTTTTGTTTTGTTTATTTAATTTCACTTCATGCTACTATGGCTAATCGGATGATGCTACAATGGTAGCCCTAAATTTTTCCTATCCAGGTTTTATTAGAATAGGGATCTTTAACGAGTACCTGACATCGCACAGGCTCAGGACCACCGTTTAACGTCCCCTCCGAAGGACGGCATAACTAAGGATTTTTTACCCCCATTAAAATATCCTAGGACCACCTGCTACCCATCACCTGAACCCATGACCTTTGGCATAGGAGGCTGTTATGCTAACCACCCCTATGCTACAAGTGATCCCTCAGATTACTGTATTAGAGTATAATTGTTTTTATAGCTGCTAAAAGACAATTAACTAATATGAAAAGCAATAAATTATTCAAAGAAAAATGTCGTTACAGCACTGCTAATTTCAAAACGCTATATCTCTGCTAGTTTTGAACCAATTTCAATGATTTTTTTTTTTTTAGAAATTTGTTTGTATTTATTAATTTATTAATGAGGACAAACATTTTTTTAAATTTTTGTATTTGTTATTCGGGGTCTACGCATCTTGAAACATAAGCCCTCACAAATTTAAGGGGGGGGAGAGTAAATTTTTTTTTTTTTTTGGTCGATTAGATAGGTCAATTATTGAAAATAATAAACCAAAAGCATTTATTGAAGGAATTAGTCTGGGTGGCGGTCATTAAATGATATAACTGAATAGTTTCAACTATTTTATTGTTTGCCAACGTTTCGACCCCCATTGTGGGTCTTCATCAGGGCGTCTGGTATGTGAGTGGAAACTTTGGAAAGTGGAGAGTTTCCACTCGGCTACCAGACGCCCTGATGATGACCCACAGTGGGGGTCCAACGTTGGCAAACAATAAAATAGTTGAAACTATTCAGTTGTTTCATTTAATGACCGCCACCCGGACTAATTCCTTCAGTAATTCTCAACGGTCAACTAATTATATCCACAATGACAAAAGCATTTATACTAAACTGTGTTATAATGTCTTTTTCTTTAGATTTTACTTAAATTAAAATTTGTACACCAGGACACCTTATATTTGTCTGCTATCATCAATAATAACGGAGTTATCAGGGAATCATATCTCCTATAATTTGTGATGAATTTAAAGTTAAACCTTATTTTTTTTAATGTTTTTTATTCAAGCTTTACTGATTGTAAAAGTCTTTATATATTTTTCTGTATCTTTAAAAATAACTGAGCCATGGCCGTATTTATGGATAAAATTTCAGTTTTTTTTATTTTCTTTTTTATAATTATTCACTTTTTTTTAGTAAAAAACAATACTAATTTTTTTCTCTATCTTCAAAAATAACTGAGTTATGGACGTATATATAGGCAAGATATCAATATATATATATATATATATTTTTTTTTTTTTTTTTTTCTTCGTTATTGCGCTGTATCATTAAAAATAACTGATTTATGTGCTTATTTATGGGTACAATTTCAATTTTTTTTTTCCTTTTTTATAATTATTCATGTTTTTTTGGTTAAAAAACAATAATAATTTTTTTCTCTATCTTAAACATTAACTGAGTTATTGAATTAAATCACTTTTAATTGGCCGCCATTTTAAAGATTACCATCTGATGATATTAACATCTAGGTGTTAGGATCATCGTTGCATGCCTTAGTATTTTTGTGGTGAATTTCTTAAAAATTGGTCCAGTAGTTCGAAAAAATGCTGTGAACAGCGGACAAATAGATTTTTTTTATTCGTTATTCAAGTATGAAAAAATGTCATCAATATTTATGAGGCCGGAATTTTTCGTTAGTCACAGATCACAAACCGTTACTACGGGTATTTGGAACTAAGAGGGATCTTCCTAAAGTAACAAACAATCGCCTTATCCGTTGGGCATTGATTTTATCATCATACTCTTACAGTATACATTACCTTACAGGAAAAGATAACCCAGCGGAGGGAAAATAAATGTGATTAGTGGTTAGTATTTTAAAATATGAAAATACATGTATGCTTTTTTTTTTTGTTAGAGATAATGTAATAAATTTTTCTTTTTTTTACCAGGCATATGGACATTATCAAGAAGCCTCCCTCCACATGAGACACTGCCTGCAGCTGAGGCCTGGGTTCGATCCTGCCCTTGCTGCACTCAAGGAGATGGAAGCCAGCCCAGACAATAACATTCACGTCTATACTCTCCTCATCATTGTTTGTCTGGTCAGTCATCGTCAAAATTCAATTATTAACTTTTGTTATTCTTAATTTAGAAAAGAAAGGAGTCTTTTTTTATACATTAATTAAGGCTGCCAGTTCCTTTTTATCACCAAATGGTTACTTTAATAGTAATCACTTTAATTAACATATGATTAGGTAAACAAGAATACAGTTTAATGAATTATTCATTTAAATTTAATACAAAGATAATTAGAAAAAAAAAAGTAAATATTAATTTAAATTAGGAAAAAGCATCAATGTCTTTAAAAATTTTTTGAAAGGGACTAGCGGAATAAGCATGTAAAATCTGTTCCCGCAGAACCATATTTTACCATTGATTCATACTTATGAGAAACTACCTTATGCAAAATCCTAATGGGAGAGAAGTTATGGAGGGAGAAAGAAAGAACAAAAAAAATTGTTTTCTCCTGAACTGCTTAACCAATTTTTACAAAAAAAAAAAAATATATTTTATGGATCTTACAATAGGGCCTCATTATTTTTTTAAAAAAATTTCCACGAAAATGTTAGTCAAAAATTTTTTCTGAATTTTTCAAAAAAATTGTTTAGGCTATGATGGTTTGGTGCATCTCCAATTTTTTGCTATATATATTTTTTTTTTTCAATTTTATCGCAAGTGTACTCCATAGTGGAAAATAAAAAAAACAAATTTTTCTTCTAAACGGTTCAACCGACTTTCAAGAATGTTAATGTATTCTAAAACTTTTTTTTTTTTATAATTATTTTGAAAATGTGTTTATTTTTAATTTTGCAAATTATCCAAGTTTTGTTGGAATGGGTACACCTACAATTTTTTACTACTTTATTTTCTTTGAGGGTTCTGCACAATATATATTTTTTTCAAGTTGATCTCAAATGTACCCAGTGGTGAAAAAAAAAAATGTATTTTGTCTGAAGAGTAGGATCGTTAAGTCAACCTAATGTTATAAATATCTTTGTTGTTCAACTGACTTTCACGAAAAAAATAATGGTTTTCTAAAAGAGTTTCAAAAACATAATTAAAAATTTTTTTTCTATAAGAGTTTCAAAAAACTTAAAAAAAAAAAAAAAATCAAAATGTGAGTCAAAATTAAGGTTAAACAGGAGAAAACAAACTGTTCAGAAGAAAACAATTTTTTTTGTTTTTTCTTTCCCCCTCCATAACTTCCCTCCCATTAGGATTAAGGAGCTAAAAATTTGCATAAGGTAGTTTCTCATAAGTATGAAACAATGGTATAAATTCGGTTCTGATATACGCGGGAGAAGATTTCACATACTTATTCCGGTAGGCCCTTTCAAAAATTTTGAACAAATATTAAGTTCTTTAGAACAAAATTTCGTTGTTGTGTATTCCTGTGTCTAGCAATATATAGAAATAGACTTAAAAGTAGTCTTGGTTCTTTATACCACGTATACTAAAGAATAAACTCTTAAAAGTTGTGCAATTTCCCAGTTAGTTAACCTACTTTTTTGTTTATTGTTCAATTTCATTTTGTATCCATTATCACACTTCTTAAATTTAGGTCAGGCACCTTTATCTTGAGAAAAAAAAAGTAAGATATTTTCTTATTTATTACAAAACAAAATTAAATCATTAAAATTCATCTCTTTAACCATTATACACTCAGGGAATAACTTTCTTAATAGAGTTTGTAGGTGCCATGTGGTTTAATTTATTTAAAAAACAAGAAGAAACATGATTACTTTTAAAGTAATCGTTTGGTGATAAAAAATAACAAGGAGCCTTAATGTAAAAAAGACCCAAAGTAAGTTACTATCCATTCAATTTTATGGTAATCGCAGTACATCAAAAAGGACAATGACTGTGAATCTGAAATTTTGTGTGGAGGTTTCTTTTGTTGTCTTCGTGTGGGATAATGCTCAGTTTGGGGAAATTCGTTTAAAAATGTTGAAAAAATGGGGAAAAATGTGATTAAAAAAAAAAGAAAAAAAAAAGATTTCTGAAACCTTTAATTAAATTGTTTTCAGAATAACTCGAAAACTACACATCTGCTGAAAAATTATCAGTACTGATTCGAAAGGTAATCATGTTGTGCTTCATCTATATCTAAATTTGAAACGAAAACGACTTTGAAGATAAAAATGTATAATTATAATTATCTATTAGTATACACATATTAGAAGATTATTGAAAAATTTAGATTGTAATGTTTTGTTTTTTATTTTTAATCACATCTACAATTATTTCTCATCTGATTCCTAATCCAATACCTTACTGGGATCATATTGCAAAAATATTAGGGGTACTCACTACGCTTGCTATAGCATGCTATTTGTGTCATTTTGCTAAACCCGTTTCTACAGTTATTTCCTGTATAAAATTGATGGGTTTAGCACAATAGCACAAATAGCATGCTATAGCAAACGTAGTGAGTATCCCTAATAAAAACATCAGCACTTTATCCCTACCTTATCATAGCATTAAGTTACAGCATAAATTTAATGTTGTTAAAACAAAACTTGTGAGAAAAAATCAAAACAAGTTATAGAAAAAATTGGAATACATTAGAAATATATATAATTTTAAAGAGGGATTCAAAGTTGAGGGAATTTTCACTCATTGAAATTTCTTCAGTTAGTCTACCCTGATAAAGACCTACTATGTAGGCCGAAAAAAAACATCTATAAATTAAGTTCACCTAATTCTTATGTTATTTTTGTACATTATAAATTTCCATGATGTTATAACATCTTTTATTTCCTAGCTTCTGTTACTCGCTGGGTGGTATTTCTCAATCTTCTATCATCTAATTTTCAGACTAGTTATTAGTATAAAATCATCTTTGAAATTTCATATTCTTTTTTTATCTGAATTATTTATTTATTTTTTAATAAGAATTTCCATTGAACAATTTTCAGGTGTTAGGAGTGCTTCTAGTGATCATATCGTCTTTAGACTCGACACTCGAAGTCGATATCCTCGAGACGAAAGGGCAGGGTCGACACTTCAACAGGGCGATGGCAATGCGCTCCCTCAAAATGGGCATATCTCCGAGGGCAATGCGCTCAAAGAGGTACAATGGCACTTCCGGCTGAAAAGTCAATCCACCATATCTCCTCTCCGTCATGTTCTCACGTATTTTTCTCTTTCTCTTTCTCTATCTATTACTTATTGTATTGTATGTATACATATATTTTCTCATGCCTCTGTGGATGCTCTGACATGCTAAGTTAGGCATATTATTTTAATGTTTTATCGAACTCATTCAATATCCATTTCCTTCAGATTGTGCTATTTGATTTGGGCGCAGGTGTAGTTTTGTAGGAAGATGAATAATTATGTTATATTATATAATACTAGGTTACTAGAGAGAAATCCAATTCAAGTGGCTACTCATCTTCCCTGAGTTGCTATGAATACCCATTATACTGGATCAATCCTGAAGACAATCATTCATAAAGAAAAAAAAGTGAAATACTGCCAGTTAAATGTATAAAGTAATTTTTACTTACAGTGCCAGTCAAAAGTTTGAGGCCGCCTTACATTAATAAATCATGAATAACCTCTATGAATACCTAAATATAAATAAAGTATAGGTATTATAAGTATTATTTGTGTTTATAAACAAAGTTGCTGATTAGGTGTAAGAAAGGTTTGTAACTATTGTAAATAACAAGAAATAATTTGGTTAAATCTAATATTTACTGAGACTTCTAACGTGATAAAAAAAAAGAATAAACAATGTGATTGTTTGTCTGGAGATTTATTTAAAGTCTAGTAATCCCCTAAGGGAAATGGAGTAGATTAAATTTATCTCTAGTTTGATTTATTGATTTCTCGACTCCCAAAGTTGTAAGAAGTTCACTGCTGTGATAAAAAGTTTAAAATAATGAATTTTTTGTGGAATTGCATAGTGCAACCCACATAATACACAAAGAGAAAAAAATCTGAGCGCCAAAGTTGCACACAACAAAATAATTCGAACAGATCAATTGATGTGAACCTCTGGTTCAGGTGGTCTCAAACTATTGACCAATCATGTATATCGAAATTTGTCTTGGAAATTTACAAATTCAGCCTAAGATTAATATGTTTGTGGAAGATTCCTAGCGAGTCCAATGTTATACTCCCCACCTTGTTCTGGAAATGATTCCTTTCAAGTCCAAACTTTTCTAAAAATGTTCTCTTATCAACTGGAATGCCGCCCTCCCTTCCTGCTTCTGTACCAAAGCCCTTTAACTGTTAATGCTCGTTTGCTTAACTCATCACTGAACTTCTCTTGCAGGTAGGAAATGTATTTTGCAGAAATATTTTCTTTTTCTTCTTGGATTTTATTTATTGACTTGTTCCTGATCATTAGATTAAAGAAAAAATGTAATTGATGTGTTTAGTATCCTCCTTCTGTGGAGATATTACCATGTACCACGTTTTGGCCGCAGTGGACTGTATTTAGATGAAAAATATTTGAGATACTACCGGTATAATAAATTAATTATTAAACATTTTTGGTTTTGGCTATTATATACTGAATTGTTGTCTAATTAAGATAGATGGTTCTTCAAAGTGTATCATGACCTGATTCCTTAGTCTTTGCCTCCGACTTCTCTCCTCTATAGTTCTCTCTGCCATGGTAGCGTTCTAGTCTACTTGCTCTTAATTGGGCTGCGGTTGAAGAAAAAAACAAAACACAACTTGACATCCAGGTTTCTTGGCTTTATTAGGATTTAAGTACTCATTGCTTTATGACTGACTTCCATTCCGATTTCTAATTAGTCAAGAAAATTGTTTGATAAAGCTGCTCAGGAAATGTAAGATTATTTTGAAATTATAAAAAAAACTTCATATTAATTAATAAAAAGAAATGTATGTAATCATTTGTTTATATGGAGTTTTTGTGAGTGCAGATAACAGCGCTGACAACCATAAATTAAAAATTGTATTTTTAGGAATGAAACTCAATAGTGGTAAGATTGCTTCAATAAGATATTGCTTTGTAATCTTATATTTCTCAATAAATTACCTAGCACTTAAAAATTTTATTCAGCCCACATTTTTCTACTTTTAAGATTCAAGATCCATAGCCTCAAAATACAAAATAATCTTATTCATTTTGGGAAGCGTTCCAAGGTTTTTTTTGCTTCTTCTGTCCTTTCTTCGAACAAAATCTGTATCACCTTTAACTCTATTAATCTTCATTATTAGTTTTCTATCAATGTAATCCACTCATTCGGCTATATACAGTTCTCAATCCTAATTGCTGATGATTCCTACATCTCACGAATAAGACTTATTTGAGCCTAGTTAATATGACTTTCAAGAGGTGAAAACCTTTTCTTCCTTCAATTTCATCCTGTAAAATTATTATTTTGCCTATTTTAAGTTATATGTCACCTCAATTTTCAACTGACACTCAAACTGAGATATGGGTTTCCCCGAATAGTTAGTACATGGGTTAGTCGTAACATGAGGAGTACCTGAAATTGGTTTTCAGGTCTTCAACATGTCGTAATTTTATCTTCAAATCCATTACTTATACCATCAAAATATCATCTAACTGATCAGTTGTTTATTTTCAATGTTAAATTACTGGTTTGATTAATGTGAGTCATAACTTTAAGGATAATTTTCGCCATCGAATTTATTCCATGTCAGTTTTAAATTTGTTTTTTACTTTTATTTTTTGACTAAGCTGTACAATAAATTAGTGTTTTGGACTATTATCTCCCTTAAATTGCAATATAAGAGCCTAAAAATGTCTTATTGTGCTAAGCTCTAAGGTTTTAAGAATGCAGAGGTAGTTAAATGATTAAAAATAATCTGCTCAGGTCTCAGATATTGCGACTCGGTTTTAGACATTCATTTTACATGACATGCTGCTATAAATATCTCTTATTTTAAAACCTGTTAGATATTTTTAGATATAATAAAAAAAGACAATATGAAGGAAATGAATGGTTCCTAGATGAGTGAATCTAGTTTTTTATTATACCACATGAACTGAGAAATGTGTCAAGTGAAAATATAAACAGAAGTGTTTTCATTGATGAAACATCTAGTCTGGTTTTTTATTATTATTAGTTTTTTTACTTTTCGTTTTAATGTTAAGATATTCTGTTAACAGTTAAGGCTGTGATAAATTAATTTATCTTGTAAGTAAAATTAATGTTTTTGTTCTATGTTATTTTTAATGTTAATGTCTGAGCATCCTCCATGATGAACTAGTCAAGCATAAAATTAAAATGATAGGAGACGAAAGCACAATCCCCTCCCGTTTAGAGCTGGATACTAAACTTTAATCTCTGATGTTACTTTTTGCCAATTCTCTCGTTATAATTATGTCACATTCTTTATGTATAAAGAATGATGTACCAAATGTTGGCATGATTCAGAAAGCAATACTGTTATTTAATTAAAACTATTTTAGTCTGTTTTTTGTACAAATTAAATGTTAGATTTTTATTTTTTAATTTTGTATTCAAGTTTAATTTATGGCTTTTAAAATGATATTTTTTTTTTAATATTTTAATTTTAAGAGTCACTAATTTAAGTCTTTCCTAAGTTATGATTAATTTTTTTAAGATTTGTTAATAAAACTTTGTTCACTACTTTTAACTACTTTATTAATTTATTTTTTATAATTGTAATGTTATCATTATATTTTCTTGTGGATAGTTTGTGTATGAAGGCTTATTCACAAATTAATTTGGAGACTTACCATTTTCTATAAAATTAATAAAAAATGTCATTTAACTGATCTGATGCAGCTTGCCAAAATACGGATATATTTTTACCTCACGGGAGTTTATTTCATTTTTGGGTATTTTAAGATTTCTCCACGTTAAAAACCTGATGCTGAATGCACAATCATGAAATCATCCCATGTTTAATTATTTGTCTACTATTGTTTCGGTTTTGGGAATTTATTTAGGTTTAATTACATTTGAAATGTTAATCATAGCACTACTAGTGGACCTTTATTTTATTTCCTCTGAACACTTTCAAAGTATAACTTTGATTTTAGTTCTACATAACTTTTTTTTTTTTTTTCATTCAAGTACAAATATGTCATCCGTTAAATGCAATACCTTTCAATTTGAACTTTTTTAAATGTGTCTGTTATTCTATTGGTTGATAATTCATTAATAATATCAATTGTGATTGTTATCTATTAGTAATTTAATTATTTTTATCAGCAATCGTTTAAGAATATTAAACGCATATTTCTTGTGATCCCTGTGGAATCTGTTTCAAATAATTGATAAATTCAAACCAAATTAACAATTTTTTTAAAGTTAAAATTGGAAACTTCCCTTTTATTTATTTATTTTAAATCATTTAATATCATTTTTATGATTAACATTCAACTCATCTAGAAATGAGGTAATTGAGAACAATAATTGCATCATTACTCTTTATTTTTGGTACTTGCTTTGAAACATTATTTTCAGAAACAAATTAGTGTTGAAAGACGTAAATGTTTTAGATTTTTTTAAAAGTATAAAACATCAAATATCAATTTGTTTCATTCATTTATCTATTTGATGAACATGAAATGGATTACAAAATTTTGAAGATATTAGTTGACTCAATTGTTATGTTTTATAATTTCAATTTCACCTGTTAGTGCTTTTCAAATATTTTTTTTATAATTTAAAGGATGTCATCAATACACTACAAAATGGAAAAAATCTGCCAAGTTATTTCTTACAAATGGGTGATTTAATTTTACACTTCTGTTCAGGATTTTGGACTGCTCTCGATTTCATTTTTGATAACTACTATCAGCAATGCATGATTAATCAATCAGATGTGGTTTGTTTTTCATAGTTTGTTTTATGTTTGAGGTAGGAATCGACCATTAAAAAAAAAAAAAAAAATGGGACTCTGCTATCAAAGCATCATGGTTCAAAATCATTCAATTTTCTTGATTTAAACTCTCTTAACATAATGCAAATGCAGCGAATAATTAACCTATGTGTATAGTATGATTTTGTAAAGAAATTCATATAAAAATTAGTATCCTGTATTATTTATTTTCAAGTTGAAAAATTAAATTTCTTACTTTTAAAAGTCTTCATACTAGACTATTCCAGTTCGAATATCGAGTACAAAGTACCAATTTTGAGAAGACTGCTACAAGCCAATAAAGGTTAAATAATTTATTGTAGTTAAATTTGTATTTATTATATTTAAAACAATGCATTGTGTATATACAATATGTACAAACGCAGGCAGTAAGACTGCAATTTCATCTTGTAATAGATACACTTAATTTTAACTTGTGGCGGCCTTCTTTAAGGATTTAATTTTTAACAATGTTCATAAATAGATTTTCTTTAATTGATTTTCCAGTTTGTACAATATTTACTAATTTTAACTTTTCAATTGTTACATAGTTATTTATTATACATTTGTTATTTGTATTTTATATACAGTTTATTAAAATTGTTACTATTTTCTAAATTGTTAAAAGATAAAGGCCACATGGATGTCATTAGACTATAAAAGACTCAGAGGTTGTAGGTAGTACAGACCTTTTTTTCCATTATGACTGTGTATTGAAGAAAATATATGTACTAAAAGTAATTCAAAAGCAATACTTGTCTTTTATTTTATTTTTTAACCTCTCCTTAAATTTGACAAAAGAATCATATAAAGGTGCTTGTGGGACTCATATAAAGTTGATCTGCAATGACAAAGACTTTCTGGAATGTATTTACTAAATTGAATTGTATATAAGCCAACAAATTCCTTTGAATAATTATGGTCGGCTTTGTTAAAAAGTATGGAGATGAACCTAGATACTCTTCACCATTTTTTTACTTTGAAAGAACTAAAATCAATGCTGCTCTCAGTGCATGAGAACTAATGGATTTTCATAGATACATCCCTAAGTATGCATAAGTAAAAATAAGCCTTTAATATCTAAAATCATTATCAGAAGTATTATAATGTTATTGATTCTTAGAATATTGTTTTAATTAGAATACTTGTAAAGTTGAAAGGCATCTAAGACATATTAGGAATGATTTTAAGATCAAAGTTATAAAATAAAATAAAACTTGTTACACAGAGGACATCTGCAGAATACATTCCTGAATAAAAGCATTTAAAAATAAATATGTCTATTTTATTTTACATAATTTTTTTAATACTGGTCTAAAAAAATAAATAGGTGTCATACATCTATGTGCAAAACAGCAAACTTCTATCATTGATTTATCTATTTCACAGTTATATTTTTAATGGGGCAACAGATAGGTTTTTTAAAATTTATTTATTTTATTTTTTTAGTAGAATTTCTCCTCAATACTTGTGTACGTTATATCCATTAGGTAATAGTCGAAAACCCTATTTCTTAAAAATGGACTATTGTGCCCAAACTGCTGTCATAGTTTGATGGAGCTTGCCTTATTTGGCATTAATCCTTTTTTTTTTTCAATTTCAATAAAAATCAGACTAACATAATTTTATGTTTTTATGGTTATTTTAATTCTACATTAAGTTTTTAACCCTTGTGGCTTGTTAATTTTTCACAGGGGCTCTTTTACATACAATTACTCACAACGGATTATGCTCACTCAACTTGTCTGTAACTCGACTTGATGAACTATCCTCAGACCATAGTCCACTGATCCTAAAATTATCTCTCACTCCAATTTCAAAACCCATCCCACTGTCATTCATCCGAGGCTCTATCGACTTGAAACTTTTCCACCAAATCATGACCAATAATATTGACCTCTAAGTGACCCTCAAAACCCCAGATGACCTTGACTATTCCGTCTACTCCATTACCACACCCAATCAGCAAGCTGTCTGGACTGCCTCCTCTCCTAAGCACACTAGTATAAATCGTCACCAAAACCATTTACCGCAACATATCATAGATCTCATCCACTCCAAATGCTGAGCCAGATCATTATGGCAGCACACCCGACATCCAACAGATCGCCGCTCCAACAACTTTTATTGTAGGCAATTGAAGCGGGAGTTGGCGACCTTCCGTCCCCAGTCCTTTAATTCCTACCTCTCCTCTCTATCAGTTTGTGATAATTCCCTGTGGAATGTCACCAAGAAGATATTGAAATCCCAACAAGTTTCCCACCTTCTCCGGCTAGTTGATGACTCCTGGGCTGCATCTGATGAAGATAAATCCAAGGAATTCACCACACACCTCTCCAAAGTATTCACTCCTCACCCAGAATCCCACATCAATCATACTGCAATAGTACAAGACTTTCTTATGTCATCAATTCCACTTTCCCTACCTCCTAAAGCTATTAATCCCTCTGAGGTCAAATATCTTCTCCAAAAACTAACCCTCTGTAAATCTCCTGGACACGATCTCCTTACTCCCCAGATCCTCCGACAACTTCTGCAGAAAGCTATTTTATTCCTTACATATATCTACAACTGCATCCTACACACCACCTATTTTCCTTTCTTATGGAAACATTCCACTACCATTCTTTTCCTAAAACCAGGCAAACCTTCCAACAACACTTCATCTTACAGGCCTATTAGTCTACTCTCCATCCTCTCGAAAAACTTCTTAAACGAATCCTACCCATATTAGAATTTCAAAGTCTTCCTTCGCATCAGTTTGGATTCCATCCTCAGCATTCCACAGTTCAACAAGGACTCCGGGTTGTAGACCATATTTCCTCAGCTCTTGAATGCTAAGAGTATTGTTTAAGCGCGTTTCTGGACATAGCGCAAACTTTTGACCGGGTATGGCACGCTGGATTACTCTTTAAGCTAAAAACCTATTAACCCATACCTCATTTTCCGATCCTATCTCTCAAACCGCTCCTTCCAAGTTCGCTGTGGTGAAGAATTTTTCTACTTTTATCCCGTTCAGGTTGGTGTTCCTCAAGGCAGCGTCTTGACATCATTTACACTGCTGATATTCCTACACTTTCTGATAAAATACCTGGCTGATACCTTTCTGGCAAAATTCGTAGACGACACCGCCATCCTATCATGCAGTTCTAATGCTGAAACAGCATCCTTAAACCTGCAGAGACACCTTTGCCTTGTTGAACACTGGTATAATAACTGGCGTATAAAGGTGAACGAAGCCAAATGTAAACACCTAACGTTTACTCTTAGATGGAAATCCTGTCTGCCAGTTTATTTCAACTCAATACCAATTCCTCCTTTAGATACAGTCCGGTATCTTGGCTTACTGTTAGACAAAATATTGACATGGAACCCACATACAAAACTTAAAAGACAAGTACTCAACCGACGATTCGGACAGTTATACCGACTACTCAACAAAATCTGAAAATCTGAGCTTACAGTTGACAACAAATTATTAATGTACAAGACATTACTGAAGCCTATCTGGACCTACGGGCTTGAACTGTGGGGGACAGCAAAACGTTCTAACATCAAACGCGTTCAATCTTTTCAATCCAAAATCCTCCGAACAATAGTAAATGCTCCTTATGTCACCAACCACACCTTTCACCACAACCTAAATATTCCATTTTATTTTAGATCTTATTCCATCAAAATTCTCCAAATCCCATCAGAACCCTTTCCATCACCCTAATCCTCTAGCTCGATCCCTTGACAGCTCCACGCACCCCTACTATCCCCTAGAAGGTTGAAAAGGCAGACCTCTTGTAAATATGTATATATTGGAGTTCTAGCACTGGCTAGAATCTCCACTCAATGTGCTGTGTGTATGACGTGTATATTGGTATGAGTGATTTCTAGACTTTGTATAAATTTTATTGATTCATTATTGTATATATATTTTATTATAATTACATTGCTTTGTAAATATTGTATGAATTTTATCTTACACCACTAGTATTAATGTCCAAATTTGAACAGATTGTAATATTATTCAATAAAAAAATTGTTGTTGAAAATAATTGTACAATACAGTATAGTAGTACAATCGGGATATGAACCCTTGGTAGCGCAGCTACTGAGCTTAGTATCGAATAAATACGAAAAAGTTAAAATAAACCTGTATTTGAGCGAGCGCATTTCAAATTAATAGTATAATCAGTATACGAAATATTGGTAATGCAAGTACTCAGCCTTTTATCAAATAAATACGAAAAAGTTAAAATAAACATCAACTTGAGCGAGCGCAATTAAAATTAATACTACGTGTAATCGTATATAATCGTGTAACACGTATAATGGGGATATAAACCCTTGGTAACGCAGCTACTGAGCTTAGTATCGAATAAATACGAAAAAGTTAAAATAAACCTGTATTTGAGCGAGCGCATTTCAAATTAATAGTATAATCAGTATACGAAATATTGGTAATGCAAGTACTCAGCCTTGTATCAAATAAATACGAAAAAGTTAAAATAAACATCAACTTGAGCGAGCGCAATTAAAATTAATACTACGTGTAATCGTATATAATCGTGTAACACGTATAATGGGGATATAAACCCTTGGTAACGCAGCTACTGAGCTTAGTATCGAATAAATACCAAAAAGTTAAAATAAACCTCTACTTTAGGGAGCGAAATTAAAAGTATAACCAGTATAAGAACCCTTGGTAACGCAACTACTGAGGATAGTATCGAATAAATACGAATAGCTAAAATAATTCAATATTCTAGCCCACACTAAAATTAAACTAACCCCCGCTAATCCGTACTACCAGCCCTTGTATCGAAAATGTCTGGAAATTTAAGTATGGGTTATACTTATTATTATAATCGTGACTGATTGTGTGTAAAATGGCCCCTGAGAACAGTTAACAAGCCACAAGGATTAAAAACTATACATTATGTAGATAATTTTAGGATCAGTGGACTATGCTCTGAGGATAGTTCTTGAAGTCGAGTTACAGATAAATTGTGGGAGCCAAATCCGTTGTGAGTAATTGTATGTGAAAGAGCCCCTGAGAACAGTTAACAAGCCACAAGGGTTAAAAACATAATGTATAATTAAAATAACCATAAAAACATAAAATTATGTTAATTTGATTTTCATTATTTTATTGTAATCGAAAAAGGTTGAATTTGAAATGGAATTGCTATGTATTTAGAGAACTTACCCAAAATAAAAACATATGAACTAAAGAAAAGTTCTTTTCTGTGAAATTAAAAAGTACGCATTCTATATTAAATTTCTGCAATCATTTGAAATAAAATTAAATTATGTAAAAAAAAAACAAAAAAAAAAACGTAAAATAAGATCTGAATTAGTGAAGATACGGACTACTATTATAGCTTCGTGCAACTGTATTTGGTTTCGAATCCATAGGCAATAAAAGTCGTACAGACACGCTACATATTTTTGGACTATATGCTCTGAAAGACAAAAAACAACTTTTATTTTTTTAATTGATCCTAGTAAGGAAAAACATGCGTAGTATATTTTTTTCGTTCCAACTCGTCCTGACCAATATCAAGTAGTCAGAAATAGATTCAAACACACATTTCGAATTACCCACCGGCAGGAGACAAGTCATGCGTAAATGTTAGAGCGCAGACTCGAAAGGTCTGTTCCCATGTCGCTTATATTTCAAGGGGTATGGCAGGATATGAGGAGTACAATTGTTTTGTTCTAATCGAGGCCTGTTGCGGTGGAGACGTATTAAGCGCGTGTTCTGTCTTATCTCCAAGGAAGGAGGGAATAAACTTAGGATTTCTGATTACTCCAAGTTGGTACACGCGCCGAAAAGTAATCAGCATCAGTCTGAGAGTGGAAGTTTGTTTATCCATTTAATGCCACTTTATGTTACTGTGCTAGTCAGACAATACTACCATAGGATTCCTAAATTTTTCATTTCAAGTTTATTTGGGTAGGAATCTTGAACGAGTACCTGTCATCTCACAGGCTCGGAACCACCATCTACATCCCCTCCAAATCATCAGGCATAACCAAGGATTTTACCACCTTTTGAAAATTCTAGTACCATCCTCTGAGTTATGGGGTCACCGGTAGCATATTGGCTAGCATAGCACCCTTCTATGTCCAAGATCGCGGGTTCAAACCCGCAGGTGGCCCTAAGATTTTTTAATGGGAGTAAAAAATCCTTAGTAATGCCATCCTTCGGAGGGGATGTAAAAAGGTGGTCCCGAGCCTGTGCGATGTCAGGTACTCGTTAAAGATCTCTCTCATAATAAAACCTGGATAAGTAAAATTTAGGATTCCCAATGCAGTATCGTCCGATTAGCCACAGTAGCATAAAGTGACGTTAAATAAATAAACAAACAGAAAGCTGTTGTACTAGCGAAAGGTGACACCTCAGTGTAAGTGGGAACAAACTTATTACAATAATTTCTTTATCTAATAGCGGTATTAGAGTAAAATATCTTTTGCGTTAAATTGCATTGTTTTCCAAGACAATGTTTTTTTCTTTTTTGGTATTCATGTTGTTTATACTATATATGATTATATATATATATATATATATATATATATATATATATATATATATATATATATATATATTAGTAATTATATATGTATTTAACACTCTAGCTGTAAGTCATTAGATTTGTAAAATCTTTAGTTTTTTTTTTTTTTACATTTATACCTCTTTGGTACACCATTTAAACAAAGTTGGCGGGAGAAACTGTTTATTGTTTATATACTTTGAAAAATAAGAGTATTTTTCAGAAGTTTGTGGATGTCTATTTAATCACATAAGTGATAAGTGATCGCTTAAGTTGCGATCTTACATTTATTTCAGAAATGGGTCTGCAAAGAGAATTACTAGAGCATTTAAATTCTTTTTCAGGTAGTGAATAAACGTTTTATTCTTATCAAACTTACAGTTTTGTTGTTATCTAGTTAAATTTCTATTTTCAGAGAACCGAATTTCTGAGAAAGTTCTTTTTAATAATTTAAATAATTTATTATCTGCTATTTGGCGTCATGGATTGTCAGAAGAAAACTTTGATGTTTGTTTGAGAACCTTTATTGATAACAAAAATCTGAGTAAGTTAAATATTTGACTTTTATATCTTTTAATCGAACGTTTTTGTTATGTTTCATTTATTTAATTTTAAAGGTATAAGTACTAGAAAGTGCCTCCTGCAATGCTTAGTCTCTAGAAAGAAACTGTCTAAGAGAAGTGTCAATGTACTTCTTATTTGGTTTTTTTCCAATATTTATGAACCTCAGGATGCTAGTTTAATCCTTTATTGGCTTTCAGGTAACATTTTAGCTATTAATTTTTCTAATTTATTTTGATCAATAAATTTAAATTTTTTTTTATTTTTTTTTAGTGATGATTTCATATAATTTAATTGATGCAGAACCTATTGGAGTATTCATTGATCAGTTTCTGACGTGTCTTTTTATTGAAGATTTGGTATGTTCTTATGTTTAGTTGTTAACTTCTGTATTTCTTTCCTTAGTTCTATTTTTTTTTTTTTTTTTTGTTAATGCAGGCTGGGCCTATTTGTGATGTTCTTAAAAATGCTATAAAGCCAGGTTTGGTTTCATCGAGATCAGTTTTTATCATTCATTCATTAATAAGCAATCGAGATTTTAAACTAAAAGACAAAGCCAAAGTGCTTTATCTTCAAAGGTATGTAATATCAAAGTAATATCTTTTATAGTTTTTGTTTTTTACTGTTCTCTCTTAAAATATTCCATTTTGATTGTTTACAAAATTTAGATTGATGTATGAATGCTCACCCTCATTATTCACAAGCTCTCCAGTTAGGGCTCAGCCTTATAAAGAATTAAAGGATAAGTTTTCAGAAAGTGTGGCACAGTTTGCTTTTCAAAATAAGTTTTTAAAAGCACTTCCTGTCAATTTAATGGTAAGATTTTCCAGTAACATTACCAGATATATTCATTATTATGAAATATGAATTAAATAACACCCTGCCATTAAGTTATCTCTATAAATATCCTGTATAGACTCCATTTATTTCAATGTTTAAGGTATTGCTAAAATATCTTACTACCATTTTCTCATTTAAATTTGGTAATTATAAGGCGATATTTGCATATATAATGTAGGATTTGACCTTTATAAACTATCTGTCAAAGATTTAACCATTTAGTTTCAGATAAATGTTTGTTTTAGTTGTGTTATGTATAGTTTCATGTTAAGGCCATGCTACATCATCAGAGTAGAGGAAAGTAAAATATGAAAATGTGTGTTAAATCAGTGATAGTGTATTATCATACGCTTTCACATATTATTATAAATGCACAGTGTTTTTTTTTATAACTATCATTTATTTTTACAACTTACATTATTAATAATGTTTACTTTCTTAAAATGCTTAAAATTTTAAGTTACCAAATTAAAAAATTCGTGTTTTCATAATGTTTATATTACAAAATTGTTTTTATTTTGTTATATAATTTTAAAAATAATATAGGATTTTTAAAAAAGTAATATTTGATGTTATTGTGTAACTTTATTAAAAAACATTATGACTTTTCCCTCTTCCGCTACTTGCATGAACTCTCCCAAAGCACCCAGCTTTTTCGTATTTTCACTTGCCTCTTCTCTTGGCATGGTCTTTATTGGTGTAAGCCTCTTATAACCAAATAATGCAATTTATAAGATTTTCTTTAAGTTGTTTGTTTTGCAAATTGTACAATATTCAATAAAGATTAAAAAATAAATAAATAATTTCATGTATCCTCAAAGTTGTGATCGGACCTTAATAGTAGTTTATTTTTATTTGCATAACATTGTATGTTTAAAGCTCATTTTTCGAATGTAAAATAATTATGTGTAGTATTTGCCTTTATTGTAATTCATATTGGATCATTTTGATGTGAAAAATATTAATTTGTTCTTATTAGAAGAAGAAGAAAAGTAAATGTGATTCATGAAACAATTCCAACTTCCTCACCCCACACCCAGAAGGGATAACTGGGAGCAGTTTTACTCATTTAGAATTTTGAGCTTGACAACTAAAATTAATTAACCATCATCTGATCAAATTAATTAATAAACCACAGGGAAAAATTATGATTCTGGCTCTCAGTGATGAAGGAAACTCAGTTTCATGTATAAAATTAAAAATAACTTTTTAAACTAAAGAAATAAATATCATTAATATCATAGACTACTTTTTATATTGTGAAAGACTAAGGGATACTCGGACTTTGTATAAATATTTTTCGATGTGGTATACTTGACAAGATACATATATTTGGAAGTTGTGAAAAGGAATATTTATTGTTATTGTGTGTATCCGTTTTGGTATCAGCCCGACGAAATTTCCCCTTAAGTTTTTTCCTTACCTTTATCTTGAAGCAGCATAGTGATAACCAGATAACCTGGTTTGAAACACCTCTACACTTAGAAGAACAAAATAAGAAGGTTTTTTTAAAATATAATTTTAGTACTGCTATCCTAGATTTAAAAAAAAAAAAATAAAGCATTTATTTATTTTTTACATCAAACACTTAAGAATTATTTTAAAATATATATTTATTTCAATAATTAATTATTTATTTCAGCCACAGTCCAAAAAAGATTCAAGATCTAACAACACTCTTTCTGACCCTTTTAAGGAAATAAATGGGTATGTTGCTGTATATTTTATCATATTTCATGTAAATTTTTATGCCAAATTCCCTTTGAATTATTTATATAATATATTTTTCTTGCACAACATGAAAATTTTAAGGAAAAATATGGTGCATGCAACACATTCTTTCTCTTACCACTCTTGTTAAAATCAATATTTAAACTTTTAGATAAAGTTAATGTTTACAAAAGGATTATACTGAGCTTAGAAGGAAAAATGTATTTGATGTGAGAATGGTTGACTGTGTGTAGTTTTTAGACATAAAAAACACTTGATTAGGCAGGTAGCTTAATTAATTTGAGCCAACGTTCCGGACTAACTTTTTTAACTCTTCAAGGTGAATGAAGGAGGGATAACAACAATGGCCAAAAGGTTGGCAGAAATAAATTAAGTTTCTGCTTAATTAAGCGTTTTTTATGACTGCACCCGGAACTAACTTCTCCCCTGAAAATGTATTTATTTATTAACTTTTTTGGTGATGAAGGCATAGACGCCTTAAATTTTTTAGTTTAGATCAAATAAAAGAACAACGGAAATTATTATCAACTAAAATCACCTCTGTTTGTAAACTTTTCATCGCCCTCCATTACCTATAAAAGGTTGTATGTAAAACTTTGCATGTAAAATAAATTTTTTTAAAATAAAATCAAAGCCTTCCAATAATATATTGTTTATCAATATTACCAATCTTATTTGCAGAATAGAATATTTATACCTACAATCCATGAAAGAGTAGAGTAAGGAGTCTTCTGTTCATTACATAAGTGATTCATTCTGTCTCTTAAGCCAAAAGCCGGGCAAGCGGTGATTATACCGTAATTATCTAAAACAATTAGTTAGTTTTATCGGCTTTTTATTACTCTCCATTAACTTTTACAAGTTTGTGTATAAGATATTTTTTCTAAAATTTTTAACTTTTCATCAGCATATTGTACAAACCAAATTACTGTTCTTATGTTCAAAAACACAAAAATTGCTAAGAAAAATCATTTTTGCTGTTTTCTTCTTTAGTTGGATATTAAATTCATTCATCTTATATATTTACTTGTTTTTTTATCAATGACAACAAGATGATATGGATAATTTTTTTGAATCTACAAAATTAAAGGCACTTTAGAGGAAGAAAATGAAAAAATCGGTATTTAAGCCCTGTCAGATTATTTCAATAAGAATGAATCTTATATAATATTAAAGCCTATTAAATTTTACATCAATATAGCAAGTTTAATGAAAACTTTAGAACCGTTTTGGAGAATATTGAAAAAGGTACAAAATGCATGGTATAAAGAAGGATTATCAGGAATCGAAGAGGATGATAGGATAGAAAAAACTAGTGGATTAGAGTGGAAATAGAGTTTTTCATGGAATGATTGATACCTGGTTCGAGCTAATTCAGTAACATATGGGATATTAAGTTCTTTATGGATGAGCTTATTCGTGACAAAGTAAGGAGCGTTAAGGATTTTGGATTGTAAGGATTGGATACGAGAATAATTCAATGGTTTAGTAGAGCCCCATAGCTCTACTTCGTTAGTTGTCTTAAGTACTTTTTGTTTTTGAGGTAGACTTACCACACTTATGCACACACACACACACACACGCCTTGGTTATTTGGACCCAGAAAATTGTATTTCCGTTGAAAACTGGAATTAAAAAATTTTCACGATTGCAATACTTTCCCTTACTGTATATTTTATATATAGGTAAGTTTAAAGTAAAATTAGTGGGTTTTTGTGGCACTGGATCAATTCTATACAAAATATTTTGTTGTTGATTACTATTTTCATTTTCAGGATGAAGGACCTTGCTTTGCAGATGAGGAAAAAGGAGATATCGATTTTCGACATCAGTTCTGCTCTCGGTTCCAAGGAAGGCCTGATGTACCTTTGTTGGCACCATTCAATGGGTTGGGGTTTTCCTAAAGAGGCTTTCGCCTCATTAGAGACTGCTGAAAAGCTTTTAGATGTTTGCCGCAGAGTTAAAAGTGGATTGAACTTTATACCAGCGATGATGCCAGGGTAAGTTGTACGTCTTCTAACTTTCATGTTGTATTAAATTAAGATATTATGGGAATTGAGTATTTGCTATTTTTAGTAATTTAATCATAGTGATTGATTACATTAAATATGAGTTTCTTATGTAAAATAATAATTGGATTCCTTTTCATTTATTATTTTCAATAATGAACCTGTGTAATTGACCAAACAAATAAAAAAAATCACCCCTCCTCCCTCCCCCTTGAGTTGAGGGTTTACATTACAAGATAAGTAGAACCCGAATAAAGAATTTTAACAATCCATTTGTCTGCTGTACACCAACCGCCCGCGTCATTCCCTCGAAACTACTTAACCAATTGTTTTGAAATTCTCCACTAAAATACTAGGTCTTGCAATGATAATCCGAACACCTAGTCATTGATATCAGCTGATTATTTTTAAAATGGCGGCCGATTAAAATTGGTTTAATTCAATAACTCAGTTATTTTCTAATATAGAGAAAAAAATTAACCAAAAAGCTGTGAATAATTATAAAAAAGAAAAGAAAAAAAAATCAAAATTTTTCCCATAAATATCTCATAACTCAGTTATTTTTGGAGATAGAGAAAAAGGTGTTTAGATTTTTAGAATCACTAAAGTGCGATAAACAAAAAAAAAAAGGAGAAAGGAGAAAATATTGAAATCTTGCCTATATATATATATATATATATACTTTGAAAGAACACTAAAGACACTCAGTGTTCTTTCAAAGCTTGTAGGCTAAACATGTCTAATTAAGACACTATTTTGTCCAAAAATGCATGATTATGAGAACAATAAATTCTCGAAACGTCGCATAGATAAAATTGTTTATTCATTGACTGAAACCTGAGAACAACACAAACTTTTATATATATATATATATATATATATATATACACGCTTGTAACTCCGTTATCCGAGAAAAAATTTACTAATGATTTACTAATAAAAAAACTGCGAATACTCATAAAAAAGAGAAAACTTTTGAAATTTTATCCATAAATACGTCCATAATTCAGTTATGATTGAAGATACTTTATTGTTGCATGAAAAACTATCAACATAGTAAGTTGACTATGAATAATAAATATAATATTTAATTGTTTTTAAGATTTACATCTTTTAGTAATATTTTTGGCTTTTATTTCATTTATACAAAATAATTTTAACAACAAAAAGTTATAAATATTGAAATAAAAACTATTAAAAAAATTACTAATTATACAAATCTTGCTAAACAATTAGCATTGAAACTTAAAATAAAGTTATAAATAAGACATATTATATTAATGATTCTATATAAACCAAAAATCATAACATAATAAATGCATGTAAATCTTGAACTAATCGTATTTAAGAAAGCTTCTTATCTTCAAGGCTTCTATTTTAAATAAAAATAAATCTTTTAATTTCGTATAGCTGGCAATAGTTAATATGTTTTCAAAATTAAAATTTCCTATTACATGCTTAAATAAAAATAATTAAAATAGGACGCAATACCAACAAATTCTGAATACTATTGTAATCATCTGTATTGCAGAGACGGCGTCAAGTTGGGTTCAAATCTATTCTATAATCCATTCTCTCTGACTTCTTGCCTGTGAGCCTTAGTTGAGCAGTTTACTTTGTTTTATTTATTTAAATGTTAAGTATTCTTCTCCGAATCTGAAGTTGGACATTGACAAAAATTAATAACTTGGATTTACTTAACAACTTTGCAAATTCTGACAAATTAAAAATCAAACTCATTTCTTTTATCATAATTGTGTTTATGAATACTGTCATGTTTAATTTTTTTTTAAAATAATATTTTCTGTATTAAAATTAGTTTTATTGTTTTTATACTGTTTTATCTTTTCAAAGGTTACTTCTGAGTTGGGATGGAGAGGAGAATCATGAAATCATCTATGAGCTTATTTCTTGGATGCATTTTGAAACATTTGAAGGTAATTTTCATATATTTTTTAAACCCTGTTTAATTTATTATGTGATTTTAGTTCCTTGTTGCAAAAACCCAATAATTATTAAATTGATTTATTTCTGGAGTTACAGTAGGTCTTATTAAGTACTAGACTTAGGATTAAAATACTTCTAGTTCTTAACTTTTTATATCTTATTAATAAGTTTTTCTTCTTCTTCATCTTCATATTTTAAACTCTAAAAAGAAGGCACAGTTTGTATTACATTGCCAAGTTTCACTATCTGCCATATCATTTATATAATATTTTCTTTTCCAGATCTCTACAAAAATGTCCTGTTCTATGTTGTCAATCTTTATGTTACTGGCACTGTGACAAATAAAGTCAACATACTTTATTCATTAACCAAACTCATAGCGAACAAGGTTAGTTACTATTTTTTAAATTTTAAACTCATTTACAAAGCTATTTGATTAATTTATTAACCTAGTTTTATTTAATTTATTATTTTATGGCAATTTTATCACTGGATAATATAATAACACTAATTATATTTGTGTCCTGACATTTCAGCCTACATTGTGGGCCTTCATCAGGGCTTAGAAAAAGAAAATAACAACCAGTACAATTAAAAGAAAAAAATAATAAGTTGGACACAATAATAAGATGACAGTAATAAAAATAAAATACGGCAACAAACTGAATGTAAAGTTATAATATTTGAAGACTATGAGAAAATAAGGCCTAACAATTATGCAAACAATTAAAGTTTTAAAGAACAATTTTGAAAATTAAATAAAAAGTACAGTCAAATATTACTTCAATGAAGGCCCACACTGTAGGCTGTTGGCACACAAATATATTAAGTATTTGTTATTAGTGTGTTATTTCTTGATGACCGCACCTTCCCAACCAACTTCTCCATCTTGAGTTAAATTAATTTTAGTTAAGTTATCACTATAACTTGATAAATTCAGCCTTTGGGTACTCATAGTCATCTTGGGTATGATTTCTGCCAGTAATGTTGAATCCTGCTAAGGTGTCTTTTCTGTTTCTAATTTTGTTTTTATTTTGACGATCATTCAAAACTTCTTTCAGAAAGAACATATAGCTAGTGCATCTATCTTACACTGCTTCTAGAAACCTAATATGAACTAAAATATGTATTACTAAAATAATATTTAATAGAACAATTAATTTAGGTGACTACTGTGCCTCGTGAAGTAACCGTGCTGCTGATAGCTTTGGTCGGCAAACTCATTAAAATAGGGCTTTGTGGTACGGCTCTTCAATCTTCGATGTTACTCATGGCTTCTGTAAGGTTAGCTTGTCCTTCTATTTTATTTACTTTTTTTTTTTTTTTTTTTTTTTTATAACCTTTCTATTTTAAGTAAAATATTAATTATTTTTCAGATTTTACAAATATTTATCATTTATTGAAGAACGATACATGCTTGGAACATGGACTATAGCTCCTCCTTTCGTGGTATTCGGTTCTCTTTTTTCAGAATGTTTCGTTCTTATTTCTGAAATTTGTTCCTTGATAGTGAGGTAAGGCTATAATTTTTTTTTACCCCTTACATCTTTAAAATTAATTAATAGTTTCTGTATATTAATTTTTGTTATTATAAATCTGTTTTCAAGCAGTTTTAACCACAAGTTTAATCTTTTATTATAATATCATTTCATGTAAAATAAATTATTAACATGTTTTATATTTTTGATTATTTTTATATTTCACTGAAATCAATCAATAAATTATGTTTCCCAATTGAATAATAATGTAGGTGAGAGATCTAATGATTAGATAGGTGAGACACCAAAATGATTAGAGAAAAAAAATATAGTGTAAATAATTATACACTCATTGTTTATATTCACGATAATCTTCACAATTTTTCATGAAACTAGTAGTCTAAAGTTACTTGTTTTGTTTGTTTCTTTCGTGGGTCTTGATATCTTACCACTTCCTTATAAGGATGATGTCAGCTGGTTTCAAATTATGCTGTTTCACAAATTTTTTTGTTACCATAGAAGTTATAATAAATATTGATAATCATATACTAATGAGGTTTTTTTTTTTGTTTTTTATGATAAATTTGAAAAAGGGTATCTCATAATTTAATTATTTATAGCTTAAGTATTTTAAAATTAAATAAGATAATAAAATATGAAATTTTAGTTTATTTATTTAAATATATCTAATGTTTATTTCCACAGTATTTGTTTTTCCTATGGACTCTTGGTCTGTTAATGCTAATTTTAAAAATTTATGAAGTGATTACATTTATGGTTGTATTGATATGTAACTAAAATCTTGTATTTTTAAAGGGTTTTTTTCTATACTTATTTGGCTATTCAGATAAGAGAAAGTCTACTATAAATGAAAAGAGGTATTTTTAATATGTAAAATCTGAGTTTTACTTTACACGATTCCTCACCAAATCATTTATAGATTGAAATGGATCTTATAATGTAGTTGACATAGCATATTTTATTTTATCATTTTCTTTAATTTTAGGTATAATACCGTGATGTTGGATAAATTCACATCATTAGGAGTCATAGATAAATTTGAAGAAGAGGAAGAAATCATTAAAACATATCTAAAAGATTTGTATCTCTTCTTGTGGGAGGGCCAGGTAATATTTTGATTAAACAGTTTTGGTTTTTATATAGTGACACACTACCCATTCGCTAAAACATATTATATTTATTTAAATCAAATAAACCATTTTTTTTTTTTTTTTTTTTTAGGCAAGTAAAACCGAACTGATGGCCTCGGAACTGAATGAATCATTGACTGGAAGTTTGGCTGCTGAATTTGATTCAGTTCTGACTGTGAGGAACCATTCAGGCATAACTCCTTTAGTGTCATTTTTGGCTTTGCAGCTTGATAGAGATCCAAAAGCCTTAAGTGAAGAGGTATTTATTTTTAATGTATGAGGCTATCTCTGATTCTTATGTTTAACTGACCAAAGTGCATTCCTTTTAAAGAAGACTGAAATAGCCTCTGAAGCCATATCATATATCTGTCACAAATGACTTGAGGTAATTATGAGGTTACCTCTGATATTGAAGCTGGCTATAAGCTGATGAGGTTTTTCATGGCTTCTACAAAGACTGATTTGGACTTTGTTCCAATTTCCAAGTGGTCGGTTGGAATTGACCACTAATTGGGAAAATGTCTGAGTCCCTTATTACCTTCTCTAAGCCTGACCAATCCATTTATTTCCCTTAATTTATATCAGATTTGAATTCCTGGAAACACCTAGATTGTATATAAACCTGGTTTCCCTCATTTATGGAGCGGCGTGGTCTAGTGGATAGAGCGCTAGTCTACTGTGCTCCCCAGTTGTGACGGAATATTATTTATTCTGTTATTTCAGGCAGGGGGGAATCCTGGAGTATGGAGACCCTCCTGAGGCAGACCCATCCTCTATAAAGTGGGTACCTAAAAATGGGGAAAAAACTTGGCGGCTGAGTGTGATCTCGGCCTAATCACCTCATTGCACTGCCGTTGGTCTAAAAACAGTATGAATCTCTATATGTACTGAGCCCTTCATGGGTTGTAGTGGTACAGGTTTTTTTTTCCCCCATATGAGATTAACTTCAGTGACTTACTCAGTGTCAGTGTATCATTTAATTACTTTACAAATTACATGATTTCGTTATGAGGAAATAGTTTTTTAATTATTTCCATAGGTTTGTGTATTTAATAAAAAAAAAAAGTACTTATAAAAAATTAGAAATGAAGATAAATTTTGAATTTTCTTTTTATAGCAATATTCATTAATCCTATAATTATTTATATACATGGATATGTCTTTTGGCTGGGAGTCTGTGTTTTTTTTTTATGTAATGTTTTTGACTTGCTTTTGCTCTGCTGTTATAGGGATCAGAAATTTGGATGACTTTACTGATTAGAAAATCAATTTATGATATCTTTTGTTACACATTTGTTAATAGGACCTACCGTTTAGGAGCCCTTATGGCATATGAATGAAAAAAAAAAGTCCCGTTTCGCCTACATTTTGTAAGTGTTGGGACTTTTTTGACACGCTTTAGTTCTGTTGATATTGCTCAGATCGAAAATATCCCGACTTTTTCACAATTAGAAATTTAATGGAGAATGTTTATTGTTATATAACATCTGTTGCTAGGACCAACTATTTAGGAGCTATATTGTTTTTGATGAAAACGTTACCAATGTCTAAATGTAGATAGATAATTAAAAATAAGTTTTGTTTGTAGAATATTTCTTTTTACCTTTACTGTCTATACTTTAATCAATCAAACCTGTCTATCTGGAAACTTAATTTCTCCCTCACTGTGATAAGCAGCAAATTATAGATGGGCGTAGCAATGATCAATTGCTAACCATCCCAGTCAGGGAAAAATTTACTGTTCTTTTTATTTGGTCTTATCAACCACCTAGGTAATTATTGCCGTGTATCACTAGTTTATACTAAAAATTTCAGTCAGAATGTTTCAGCTTTGATGTTTATTTTTGGTTTTTAACTTTTCTAGGAACAGCGCTTGTTTACTAATAATTTATTTTTGAAATGATTTTTTTTCTAAGAGATATGTTTCTCTATGAGTATTTTAAGTTTCCAACATACTGAAATCATTCAGTTGTTAATAAAGTCTTGATCTATATATAAAAACATTTATATTTGTCTATGATTGTTTGTAGGATTTAATGAAGCTGCTGATGAGTTATTGCGAGGGAGTATTTCTTTTGAAAAAGACAGTATTGCCTCCAGAAGAATCGCAGATGGAAGTAGATTAATTAATTAAATCAAGTTGTGTATATTAAAAATATAATATATAAGTTGGATTGTTAAATTTATTCAAAGTTTTATTTTTACATCCGCCTGATGAAGTGAAAAATGTAAAATTTGTTAAAATAATTTGTCAAATTGACTTAAACCAATGTATATATTTGTTTATTTATTGCTATACCAGCCTGTATTTTATTTTTTAATCAAAGGCCAATTTGTGATTATTTTGTAACTCTATATTGATTCAATCTATGTGATTAAATATTTTTTATTTATTTATTTCTTGTGATTTTTTATTCGATCCTTATCAATGTGGAATTGTTATTTAAAAGAAACAAATACCATTCAACTTGCAAATACCATTTAAGTAGTGAGAAGTATAATATAATACAAAGTCACTTTTGGAAATTAAAAGATGATCAAAAATTATATTCCATATAACTTTATTTTTCCTTCATGAATTGAATTGAGTTTTCTAGCAAAGCTTATATACAAAATAAAAAAAGTTTGCCAAGCTTTAAAATAAGTTCTACCTGTAAGGAGAAGTTAGTTGATTGGGAGTAGTCAATGGAACACTTCAATTAAGTGAACTAAATAGTGCGTTTCAGCCTATATTTTATGCCATTCATGAAAAACAAAAGATAGCAAACAATTTAGAAAAAAAAATGTATAAAGAAAGAATGAAGGAATGAATTAATTAGAATGAAGGAATGAATTAAATGTATTTTTAAGAAATAAAACAAGGTAAACAAATGTATTTTCGATACAGTCCTGTTTTTATGAGTTTTTGATCACTCTCCATTAATTTTTATGATTTTTGTATAAGATAGTATTTATTCTTAAATAAATCTTTAGCTTTCCAACGGTAAATAATAAATCTTTATTTATTCTGGGACGAGTCCCTTCAGAATAATGTTACAGGAAATAAACAATGATCTTAAGACTGGAGTCTTAGAGTAAATTAATTGACAACAGAATCAAATTAATAAATAAAATAACTCAGAAGACAACTTCTAATATAAATAAATAAACAAAAAGAAAATATATACATAAATACATACACACACATATACATACACAGATGTGTGTTGAAATGTGAACAGAGAAGAATATATATTAAAAAATATAATTACATTTTAAAGAAAAATTAAAAATATACAGTTAAAAAAAAAAAAGATTTAATCTTACATCTTTGAAAAGAAAATCTTTTTGAATAAGTATAAACATGTATATTAATGTTCTTATATTCAAAAACACAAAACTAACATAAAATATTTTTTTTGCTCTTTTCTCGTTTATTTGGATATAGAATTAGTTCAACTTATATATTTACCTTTATTTTTTTTTTTTATCAATGCTAAACGTAATTTTTTTGAATCTATAAGATTAAAGAAACTTTAGAGGAAGAAAATTTTAAATATTGTTATTAAAGCCCTGTCAGACTATTATAGTCAGAATGAAACCTATGATATTAAAGCCAATTAAATTTTACATCAATACAGCAAATTTTAAAAAAATCGTTCAGAGCTGATTTTGAGAAAATCGTAAAAAAAGAGCAAAATTAATCGAGTAAAGTAGCACTGCATGGTAAAAAAGTTGCTGTAACATCTCTCAGGCATTAACATTTTTAAAATATGAAATTTCAGTATTAGACAACTTATTGTTTTTCAGCTAGACTTACCACACACACACTTAGCCCGACTGTTGCACTTTGTCTTATGAAAGATTTTTCCCCTATCCGAAAAAAAAACCACACAGACCTTTTTGGGGGACTTTTGGTCATTTGGACCCAGGGGACCCTAAAACATGCATTTCCATTGAAAATTTCAAAGCAAAAATTTTCACAATACTTTCCCTTACTATGTATTTTATAAATATGTAAATTAAAGTAAAAATATGTATGTATATATTTGTCAATTTGAAAAGAAAATAATCAGTTATTTTTTTAAGTATTGTTATGATTGATGTTCTCTTTGTAACTGTTGAATATATGTTGTTTTTAAAAAACTGGTTATCTTTTTTACTTTCACTTGCTATATATAGTAAGAGAAAGTATTGCGATCATGAAAATGTTCGAAATTCCAGTTTTCAACGGAAATACACGTTTTAGGGTCCTTTGAGTCCAAATAACCAAGTCTCGCAAAAAGGTCTGTGTATGTGTTCGTGTGTGGTAACTCCCAGGTGGAAACGAAAAGTCCTATGAAACTGATATTTCATATTTAAGACAACTATACGCTCGAGATGTTACAAAAACTTTTTCACCTAAATCGGCTACCAGAAGAGCCACTTTACCGACGAGACCTATACCACCGACGATTTTGATTAAACTCGCTATATTGATGTAAAATTTAATGGGCTTTAATATCATGTAGGTTTCATTCTGATTAAAATAGTCTGACAGGGCTTAAATACCGATATTTTAAATTTTCTTCTTCTAAAGTACCTTTAATTTTGTAGATTCTATAAAAATAACTATACTACCTTGTGAGCATAGATAAATAACAGCTAAATGTGCATGTTGAGCGAATTTGAAAAACAACTAAAGGAGAAAACTGAAAAATATTTTTTTTAATGCAATATTTTGTTTTTTTAACTGAACAGTAATATACATGTATGATATACCGTTGGAAAGCTTAAGATTTTAGAAAAAATATTATCTCATACACAAGGTTTTAAAAGTTAATAGAGAGTGATGAAAAGTCGATTAAACTAAGTGATTATTTTAGATAATAATATAATAGATTTTTTAATAAAACACATGTTTCTATAGGAATTCCGTTTAACTAATTGTTTAATGGTTTGACACATTCTTATCTCTTACTGTATTAGAAAATTCTTTAATCGATTCTAAAACGGAGGTAAGTGAAAGTCATGTGTTGCCCGCACCAAATTGTTTTACTTTCACTTACTATATATCATAAGGGAAAGTATTGCGATCGTGAAAATTTTCGAGTTCCAGTTTTCAACAAAAATATATGTTTTAGGGTCCCCTTCCATTATTTTACTTACAAAAGAAATCTAGACACCAAGATACTTCATATCAATTAACTGACAGAACACATCTTGTGAACCCAGAAAATGAATCGTCACTTCGACTTTATGAAATCAAAATTGGACAGACAAGGATAAAAGTAATTATATAAAAGAAAGAAGAAACAATATAAATTAATACTTTTTTTAATAACATTAATATAACAAAAGTTATAAAACATCCAATATAAATTATAAATCTTCATTAAAATTTCAAACACTAACAATTTACATACTTCTTACAAATAAAATAAAATATACACTATACAAATATTTTATAAAAATACATTCATCTTCTCAGTTTCTGTCAATATGGGATCCGTCAATTTCTTTCTAATACCTCTTTTAATACTCCCGAAATAGCCCTCTAAAGGCAATGCCTTGCGTTGAAATTCGAAAGGAGTGAACCTGGAAATAAATGTGCAATACTCAATCATGTTGGAACATACCCTCAACTTTGATAGAATATTTTTCAATGGTAACAGGGCAAAGTCTATATCGTCAGCATCTTGCAAGTTCCTAACGGCGCTAACTGCAGAACAAAGGATTGAAACTACTCGCTCGGTTTTTATCACATGGTCTAAGTCATCTGTCATTAATTTATTGTTTAAATATTTAATGAGATTTGGTGAGACCCATTTTTCATGATGCCTCGCGTCGGATGTTGCATGAGCGATGACTAAATTAGACCCTCCCAGTCTTTTCCTGCCTCTAGATTGTTTATTTTGCCTTGTAGCCATATTTCTACCTGATTTTTTCTTTCCTGCCATTTCTATTAACTTATTAAATAGAGAACACTCTCTAGACACTTCATTACTCTCTATTTCATTTTCAGTCAAAATTATTTCAGGAACTTCAGCACTATAATTAAGAGAAAGGTGAGACCTATCTATACTACCCTTCGAGACATTGACTACATCAGGCGTATCACTTATCCTAATCGAATTTATACAATGACTGTTATTAACATCACGTATATCCCCATCAGAACTATTACCGGCTGTATCTTCTATCAGTGAAATTACATCTCGGAACCCGACAGATTTCCTGTTTCTAGAAGTGTAGTCATCATAACCATTCCCATAACCAGAAGAGGAATTTTCTAATGAAGAAATACTTTTGAATGCTACTCTTTTCATAGATTTTCTAGTTGTACAATACGAACTTTCATCTTCAAAAGTAGATATGAAGTTGGAATGGTAGGACCTGCTTTCGGCAAATGAATCTATTTTAGGTAACTTTTTTATTCCTGTTTGATTGGAATCACTTTTCCTTTTGGTTCTATGGTCACTCTTTTCAATAGAGGGGCTAGAATTGTTAGTACATTCTATAGATTTCTTTTTAGATACAGTGGCATTAGTCACCTCTGTAGAAGACCCAAAAATAGATTTAGAAACCTGAATCATTTTATCATCTTGCTGAATGTTTTCATTTTCCATTTCCATATTGCTCCTACCTCTAATTCTGCTCCTGTTTCTCTTACTAAACGCCCTGCTGATAGGGGTACTATGGTACATCACTCTGCTGCGAGTAAAAGGTTTAGGATTAGGGATAATGCTTATGTCCTGAATAAAATCTTCAGTACCATTCCCTGATGGGGAAGTTTTACTTTTCTTGGCAGAATTATCTAGATTACCCGATTGGTTTCTAGCATCTTTTTTACTTGTCTTTGAAACATTCAAAGACATATTACTTACACTTCTCTCCCTCAGATTACGAGCTGGTATATCAGGACATGCGAAAACATGTTTTGAACCAGAATTGACTTCTTCTGAAACAGCAAGTTGTTCACTCGTAATTTTAGTACTGGTATTCTTAATTGAATTAGTATTGGTTATGGAACGTCTTTTGGGTTTGTAAGAACTGAAACTGCTTTGTTGAGGAGACCTTTTCTTAGATGCTTTAATTACTTGACTGGAAGAAGTGTTGATAGAGTTAGAAATTGATTTTGACTTTTTCCTTTTAGAATCTCTGGCTGCACTATCTTCCTCGACAGCTCTCTTACTCCCTACTTCCAACGAATCATTAGTTCCTATATTCGCATGCATATCATTTTTGTTCACAGCTTTATTATTTACAATTTTTTGAGATCCTTCAATGGAAACTGAAACTGTAGCATTTGTAATTTCAGAAGATGGTGGATTCAACAAAATATCGCAAACTTGATTATTTTTATCGAGGCTCATTTTTGAAACGGGTTCATTTAAAGAAGATGAAAATTTGATAGACTTATTCTTTGGATGCGAATTCTTGTTAATAACTTCAGAAGATTCCTCTTTATTGACTGTATTTTGAGACACTTCAGCAGAAACTAAAACAGCTACATCCTTCTTAATTTCAGATGGTGGATTCAACGAAATATTGTCAATATGATTATTTTTATCGATGCTCTTTTTTGAAACAGGTTCATTTAAAGAAGATGAAAATTTGATAGACTTCTTCTTTGGATGCGAATTCTTGTTAATAACTTCAGAAGATTCCTCTTCATTAACTGTATTTTGAGACTCTTCAGCAGAAACTAAAACAGCTACATCCTTCTTAATTTCAGATGGTGGATTCAATGAAATATTGTCAATATGATTATTTTTATCGATGCTCTTTTTTGAAACAGGTTCATTTAAAGAAGATGAAAATTTTTTAGACCTCTTCTTTGGATGCGAATTCTTGTTAATAACTTCAGAAGATTCCTCTTCATTAACTGTATTTTGAGACTCTTCAGCAGAAACTAAAACAGCTACATCCTTCTTAATTTCAGATGGTGGATTCAACGAAATATCGTCAATATGATTATTCTTATCGAGACTCTTTTTTGAAACAGGTTCATTTAAAGAAGATGAAAATTTTTTAGACCTCTTCTTTGGATACGAATTCTTGTTAATAACTTCAGAAGATTCCTCTTTATTGACTGTATTTTGAGACTCTTCAACAGAAACTAAAACATCTTCAGCCGTTGCTACATCCTTTGTAATTTTAGATGGTGGATTCAATGAAACATCTTCAATCTCATTATTTCTCTCGAGACTCTTTTCTACAAATGGATTATTTAAGGAGGTAGAATTAATTGGAACATTAATAATCTTCTTCAAACTCTTGTTAATGACTTCAGCAGATTCATCTTTATTACCTTTCTTATTAGACTCTTCAACAGAAACTGGAACATCTTCAATCTCACTATTATTCTCAATACTTTTTTCTGCAACTTGATCATCTAGGAAAGGAGAATCAATTGAAATATCAATAGATTTCTTTAAATTCTTGTCAAAAACTTCAGCAGGAGCCTCTTTATTATCTGTTTTTGGAGAATCTTCAACATAAACTGAAATGTCTTCAGCAGATGCTGTAGCACGCAAAATTTCTGATGGTGGAATTGATGAAACATTTTCAATCTTACTCTTTCTCTCAATGCTCTTTTCCACAACTGAATCTTTTGAGCTAGCAGAATCAATTGGAATATTAATAGACTTCTTTAAATTCAGGTTGTTTGTATTAGTAGATTCTTCAACGGAAACTGAAATATTTTCTGCAGATGTTGTATCATGCGTGATTTCAGGTGATAGATTCAATGACAATTTTTCAATCTCACTATTTCTCTCAAGGCTCTTTTCCGCATCTGGACCATTTAAGGAAGTGGAATCAATTTGAATATTAATAGACTTCTTCAAACTTTTGTTAATAACGTCAGCAGATTCCTCTTTATTATCAGTTTTTTGAGACTCTTCGACAGAAATTGAAATGTCTTTAGCAGATGCTATAGCATATGTAATTTCAGATGTTGGATTCGATTGAACATTTTCAATCTCAATATTTCTCTCAAGACTCTTTTTGGCAACTTGATCATTTAAGGAAGTGGAATCAATTGGAATATTAATAGACTTCTTCAAACTTTTGTTAATAACTACAGCAAATTCCTCATTATTATCTGTTTTTTGAGACTCTTCGACAGAAAGTGAAACGTCTTTAGCAGATGCTATAGTATACATAATTTCAGATGGTGGATTCGATGGAACATTTGCAATCTCAATATTTCTCTCAAGACTCTTTTTGGCAACTTGATCATTTAAGGAAGAGGAATCAATTGGAATATTAAGCGCATTCTTCAAGCTCTTGTTAATTACTTCAGCAGATTCCTCTTTATCGGTCTTTTGTGACTCTTCAACGGAAACTGGAACATCTGCAGATGCTGTATCATGCGTAGTTTCAGGTGATAGATTCAATGAAAAATTTTCAATCTCACTATTTTTCTCAAGACTCTTTTCCGCAACTAGATCATTCAAGGAAGTAGAATCAATTGGAATATTAATTGACTTCTTCAAGCTCTTGTTAATTACTTCAGCAGATTCCTCTTTATCCGTCTTTTGTGACTCTTCACTGGAAACTGCAGATGCTGTATCATGCGTAGTTTCAGGTGATAGATTCAATGAAAAATTTTCAATCTCACTATTTCTCTCAAGACTCTTTTCCGCAACTGGATCATTTAAGGAAGTAGAATCAATTGGAATATTAATTGACTTCTTCAAACTTTTGTTAATAACTTCCATAGATTCCTCTTTATTATCTGTTTTTTGAGACTCTTCAACAGAAACTGAAACGTCTTTACCTGTTGAAAAAGCTTTAGTAATTTTAGACGGTGGATTCAACGAAATATCGTCAACCTGATTATTTCTATCGAAGCTCATTTCAGTAACTTGATCATTCAGGGAAGTAGAATCAAATGAAAATTTAATAGACTTCTTCTTTAAATAAGAATTCTTTTTAAAAACTTTATCTGATTCAACTTCAGCAGATTCTTCTATATTATGTGTTTTTTGAGAATCTTCAATGGAAAATGAAACATCTTCAGCCATAGCTGTAGCGTTCGTAATTTTAGATGGTAGATTTGACGAAAGATTTTCAATCTTACTATTTATTTCAAAACTCTTATCCACATCTGGATCATTTAAAGAAGTTGTATCAAAAGAAATATTAATGGACTTATTCTTAAGATACAAGTTTTTGTTGAATAACTTGGCAGATTCCTCTTCTTCTTTCTCTATCTTTGTCGATCTTTCAACAGAAGTTGAAACATCTTCAGCCAATTCTGTAGCATTTGCAATTTTAGGTGATAATGGATCTGACGAAACATCATTTTGACTGTTGCTTTCAAATTTATTTTCTTCTATAGGATCATCAAAGGAACTTGAATCAAATGAAATGTTAATAGATTTCTTTTTAAGATACAAATTCTTGTTGAATACATTAGCTGATTCCTCTTCTTTACTCATTTTTTGAGGCACTTCAAAAGAATTAGAAACAGTTTTGGTCAACTCTGAAGCATTCATAGTTTTTTGTGATAATGAATCTGATGGAACATTTTCAACCTGGGTATTCAATAAAACATTGCCTACATCTCGATTTTTGTTAGGGCTTTCTTCAGCTAATGGATCGTTTAAGGAGGTGGAATCAAATGAAATTTTAATGGATTTCTTCTTGAGATACAAATTCTTGTTGAATAATTTGACAGATTCCTCTTTATTTTCTATTTTTTGAGACTCTTCGAAAGAATGAGAAACAGTTTCAGCTAATGGCGTAGCATCCATACTTTTTTGGGATAATGAATCTAACAAAACATTGTCAACTTGATCATTTTTCTCAACTCTCAATTCCATCATTGAATCGTCTATTGAACTTGAATCAAATGAAATACATATAGATTTCTTCTTCATATACTTATCCTTTTTAAATACATTTTCTGGTTTGACTTCATTATCTATCTTTTGAGACGCTTCAAAAGAAACATTAACACTTTCGGCCAATTCTTTATCTTTATCGATTTTAGGAAATAATGGATGTAATGAAACATTATCATCCCTACTATTACTATCATGGCTTATTTCAATGTTTGTATCGTTTAATGAACTGGAATCAAATGACATATGAATTGACTTCTTTTTTGAATATAAATTCTTGTTGAATACAGTAGCTGGACCCTCTGGACTATCTATTTTTTGAGACTCATCAACAGAAACTGAAACATCTTCAATCGATGCTGTAGCATTCGTAGTTTTAGAAGATGGTGGATTCAATAAACTATCATCAACCTCATCATTTTTATCGAGAATCTTTTCAGCAACTGAATCATTTAAGGAAGTAGAATCACATGAAAATTTAATAGACTTGTTTAAATTCTCGTCAATAACTACACCTGATACCTCTTTATCATCAGTCTTTTGAGTCTCCTCAAGAGAAATTGAAACATTTCCAGCTAATGCAGATGCTATGGCATCAGTAATTTTTGATGGCAGATTCGATGAAACATCTTCAATCTTACTACTTCTATCAAAGCTCTTTTCTGCAACTGCATCAGTTAAAGAATTTGTATCAAATGAATTATTAATGGACTTCTTCAAATACAAGTCTTCATTAAATGATTTTACGGATTGCCTTTCTTCAGCTATTTTTCTTTCTTTAACGGAAACTGAAACATCTTCGGCCATTTCTGTAGCATTCGTAATTTTAGGTGATGTAGGATTCAACAAAATATCCTGATTATTTCCATTGAGGCTCTTTTCCGCAACTGGATCATTTAAGGAAGTAGAATCTAATGAAAATTGAGAAGACTTCTTTGAATTCCTTTTGTTAACATCAGCAGATTCTTCTTTATTATCTCTGTTTTGAGACTCTTCAGCAGAAACCGAAACATCTTCACCTAAGGAAGCATTCATATTTTTTAAAGGTTGTACATCCAACGAAATATCGTCAACCTGATTATTTCTCACGAGGCTCTCATCACCGGTATCATTGTTAAATGAACTTGAATCAAATGACATATGAATAGACTTCCTTTTAAGATATAAATTCTTGTTGAATACTTTAGCCGATTTTTCTTCGTTGTCCACTTCTTTGGCTAATTCTGTAGCACTTGTATCTTTGGAAGACAATGGATTCAATGAAACATCATCTACACGACTACTACTATCAAATTTATCATCTTCGATAGCATCATTAAGGGAACTTGAATCAAACGAAATATGAATAGACTTCTTTTTAAGATATAAATTCTTATTGAATAGCTTAGCCGATTCTTCTTCCTTACCTTCTTTAGCTGATTCTGTAGTATTTGCTAATTCGATAGGTTTTAAAGAATCATATGTCTTATTATCTTTAGGTATGTTTTCGTCTGAACTCTTTCCTTTAGTTATCTTTGAACTTCTTTTATTAGTTTTTTCATTTATTTTAGTCTTTTTGGTTATAGAAGTTTCTAATGAACATTCTGCTGATTCCAAATTATCGATACTAATAACAGAGTTTAATTTATGTTTCCTGGATGCATTTCTCCTTTTAGAAGGCAGAGAAATATTGGAAATTTGACTACTATCTTGGCTAAGTTCTGTTACGGAACTGTTCAAGGAACCTGAATCGAAGGAAATGTTAACGGATTTCTTTTTACGCAATGAACGTGTGTTAAATATCTTAGAGGATTCCTCTCCCTCTTTTATTCTTTCCGATCCCTCCAAATCAGATGCATTTTCGTCCACTTCCGAGACATTTCTAGTTTTAGAATATAATGGATCCAATGAAACATTGACAACTCTATTACTTCTTCTAAGGCTCTTTTCGGTGATAGAATTGTTCAAAGACCCGAATCAAAGGAGAGTTTAACAGACTTCTTCTTGAGATACAAACGCTTGTTAAATGGTTTTGCAGGTTCTACCTTACTTTCTGAATCTGCTTCAAAAGATAAATTTTCATCTGGTTCTCCAACATTGCTTTGTGAAGATGAAATGTTTTCTGATTGTGAAGAAGTAGACAGGGAGCTTTCAATACTTTTCTTCTTCTTTTTCTTAATATGGTTGAGGCTACCCCTGGGGAAAAGTGCAGCTAAATTGGTAGACTGAACTCTTTCTAGGAAACTCACACTGCTAATTACCTGACTGGGAGAAACATCAGTGTTATTCGAGAGTAAAGTTTCATTTTCAATACTAAGAACTGAAGATGGACCACCATTTATACCTTAAACAGAAAAAAAAAATTGGTTACATATCAATTTTTAAATGATAAATTACTGGTAAGGTGGTAAAAGTGATAAAATTAAAAATTGTATTTGTTTGTTGTCAATGGTTCTGTAATAAGAATAACTGATTCCCTCCCCTGGAAACCACAACTATTTAATAAATTAAGTTTATTTTTTGTATTAATGATGTTCCAACAAAACATTATGCCATTCTTAACTTTACATGAAACATGTATTACAATCTTCTTAAAAAAAAAAAAAAAAATTAAGTTATTGTTATTTATATCTTTGTAGATGAATAACTGATGATAGCAGCTCTTTTCAGCATATCATGAAAAAAATTATGAGAGGAAGGTGGGTAATCGGAACATTAAATGCCTGCATTATAGAACAAGTAGGTGAGTCTCCAAAACAAAAAAAAATTATGCCATCCCTTTTTGGGAAGTGTCACTCTATATGGATCAGAAACGTGGGTGGTTACCAAAAAGGAGGAGACAAGGTTGTTATCATTGCAGATAGACTTTCAGAGGCGCGTTTGTGCCATTTCTAGACTGCAGCATATTCCCAACAAGACTACCAGGTGGAATGTCAAACAAGATAAAACTATACTCGACTAAATAGAAATAAAAAGGTTGAAATGGTATGGAAATTTACAAAAAATTAGAGGAGTGGTGGACAAAATTTACCTTTCTGTATCAACTGACAGGAAGGGGAAAACTAGGAAGACCCAGGAAAAGATGGTTGCAGGGTGTGGGGGAAGGCATGGCTTATCCTATGCCTTGTCTATGAGAAGGAGACTGGCTCAATCAAAATAAGAGGCAAACAATTTAGGAATGAGAAAAACTAAAAACATGCCATAACATAAAAGTTAGAGAAATGATTAATAGGACTATGAATTAAATTACCACAAAAAATCAAGTTGAATTCATTTACCACTTCTAGGATCTTCCCATTGCATACCATTTCAACATTTTCTTCTTCATTTCGTGAGAGAACTAGGATCTTACTTTTGGAGTCGTTGATGGACATTCCCTTACGCAATAGTACTGCCTCCCATTCCACCAGAGTATGTTGCAGCTTTTCTTTTATGTCCGCTATTAGAACAATATCATCGGCATATAGGAGGCATTTCACCAGAACTTTCTGCATTTTCCATTTTCTTATTTCAGTCCATGCCGTTCTTCGCTTGCAGACTTTATGGATCTCGTCCATCAGAATCACGAATAGGAGAGGGCTAAGGCTGTTTCCCTGTCTGACTCCTCTATCAAGAGGAAATGATTTGGATTCCCTACCATTGATTCTGATAACTAGAAGTGGTAAATGAATGCAACTACCTGGGAACCATTATAGGCAGGTCTGGCAGAATTGACCAAGCGATAGGAAATAGGATCAATAAAGCAAACCAGGTGTACTACCAGATCAACAATAGTATAATAGGACACCATGAAGTAGGGCGAGATGTTAAGATGCACATCTATAAAGCCATTTACCTACCAGTCCTTACATATGGAGGCGAGAGCAGCGGGAAAGACAAGGCGAGTCTGTGTCTGGAATAATAGGATCGGAGAGCAACTCGAGGTAACACCATTGAAGACAATAATGGAAAACAGGCAATTAAAATGGTTTGGGCATGTTTGCCGTATGGACGAAATAAGGGAGCTCAGAAGGACACTGGAAGCCTGCAAGAAGAAGACCACGTGGCCGACCTAGAATTTCCTATCAGGATATGGTCCAGAGGATTGGGAGTAACAGGGGCAAGACCCTTGTAGAAATGAAACGACTCAGCGGAGACCAGGATAACTGGCAGCAATGGATCGAGACTCCTCTACGCCATTAATGGCTCCAAGAGGAAGAGAAAGAAGAAGAAAAAATCAATGTAATATAAATGATAAATAGCATAAAACATGAAGTTGATAAAACAAAATAACACTGTTTATTGTAAAACATATGATAGACAAAATAGAATTACCCGTTAATGAAACATGGCTATTGTAGAGGTCAGTGCAGTCTGCTAGAACTGCCACGGAAGAATTTCGTGACATGATGAGTTAGCCCGTTAACTTCACATCAATATAAAAAAAAAACTGAAATCATAAAATGTATTTTAAACATTGTAGATATATCTTTTTAATAATAAAAAATAAATAATATGGTATATTGTATACATAACAGTTGACCGTGAAATGAATATGAAGGAAGAGATGGTTTGGGTTACAATAAAAAAAGATTAGAAAATAGCAAACAACTATTTATTATCCAACTTTTTCATGTTAAGGGTATTCATCAGGGCTTCTATACAAAAGTCAAGAAATAACAGAACTGTTGTCAACTTTTTCATGTTGAGGGTATTCATCAGGGCTTCTATACAAAAGTCAAGAAATAACAGAACTGTTGTCATCTCATCCTCCATATAAATACTTTAGTTAATATAAGAGTTAAACAACAATAGGATGTTGAGAGTAATTAATTAATATTGACAAATAAATAAAAAGTACCCCTAATTTGACAAAATGCTAGTATTATAACAAATCTGAATAACACACAGATATCTCTGATGGCAAAATGGATCAAGTCAATTAGAAATGACCCACTATAGAAAATATCATTCACATAGAAATGAGAGTTTTCTACACTCTGAAGTGTCCATTTGTTTATGTTTGGAAGGTGGTTCGTTTATGAATAAATGCTTTATTTACATAATATACAAAATAGAAATAACATATATATATATATATATATATACATTTTGTTTTTTAAATCAAAGCCCACAAGACAATGGCGTTAAGTCCTTTTTTTTCTTTTTTTTTTTTTTTTTCCAGTTTTGATGATAATAATTTTTATTTTTAGTAACGTTATGATCTATTTTTATTGATTGTAAAAATTTAATAATTAAAATGTTGGACCAAAAAAATTTCTGTATTTGAATGATTTATTTAAGTATGCTGCAAGGTTAGCCCATTTAATCTATCAATTACTTCTTCTGGAGTTAGCTTATATTTCCTTAAGTTTTTTATCCTGAACTCCTTTAAGACAGGACATATTGCCAAAAAGTGGTCAGTATCCTCCGGCACATTAAGGTTGCACATAGCACAGGGTAGGAACCCTATCCCTTCTCCATGGCTAACAATTAAGTCCCATCAGTTCTCCTCTTGCTTTAAATATCAGAGATTTATTGTAGAGACTAAGTTTGTTGTGGTGGATGTAGGAAATTGCCTTTTCAGGATCAGATTTTGCATAAAACATGTGAAATGGGCTATTGCTGGCTGCGGATATCATTTCTGCTCAGATTTTTGTTTCCATTTTATTAATGAAGTAGTCCGGATTCATTGTTTTAATGCTTTCTTTATAAATTTATATTTGCAGTTGGTTAACTATTTTCATTATTAGCATATACCATGATATATTTTTTTCTATTGTAACTTGTGCTAAGAAATTCGTTAATTTGCTTGCAGGGAGGCTTTCTAACACTTTACGGATATATTTTAGATGTAATTTAAAAGTATAATTGTAGAAAGGAGAGGTTGCAGTTTCTAAATATAATATATAATCAGGCCTGTTCTGTGGGAGATAAAAGAGCCTTTTTAAGAAGTATTTTTGTACCCTTTCTACTTCCGATAAATTCAAATGTCCCCATATCTGAAGGTGGTTCGTTTATTTGGTTGAGTTTTACCATTTTGCTACATGAGCACAGATATAATTGTCATACGTAAAAAGACTGCATTTTTAATATTAATATTTTCAATTTTTAGTAAAGAAGTAAATGCAAAAATGACTGAGCTTTTTTTAAAGTATTATTATTTCTGAAAATGTAAATCCTGGAAAGTAATTATTCCTATGAACAGTTTCATGTTTTAATGTCGAATATTGAAATAATCATTTTAAAAATGCTGTGGTAGTGTTTTGACACAGACATTAAACAGTTTAAGCATGATTGAAATGCAAAGGCAGATAATTTGACTCAACACATTTAATACATTTGTTATATACTAATAAGTGACTAAAAAATCGATAGAGAGGAGTGCTAAAGAATTAAAAATATATATTATAAAATATGAGTACATATGACAAGATTAAAATAAGTTTTGATTTATCTGTGTTTTGACTTCCACTTATTTACATACAAAATATGCAGTAAGAGGAGGTAGGTTTTATCCTCATTACAATTGACAAACAGAGCTTAAATGCCAAAAGTTCAAAATTTTGCCCACTGAAAACACAATTCCTGGAGTAATATAGGTATGTAATACATTATCAGATCATGAAAGCTCAAGATTTTAGCAAAATTATTAATTAACAAACTATGTAGTATTAATGAAATAGCAAACATATCCCATTAACTTGCTACTTATAACTTAAATATCATTTAATGAAGAGAACGTTACAGAGAAGGTGAGTACCAAAATTTATTTTGCCTAACAGGATCACTCACCCAACTTTTTGAATTTATGTATTTTAATTGAATTCATTTATGTAACTATGTTAAAATAAAAACTTTTTCCCCTACAATAAACATTCTTAATTAAAGAGTATTCCAATTAGATATAGATGACAGATATTAGAGATCACTTTTAAAAAATTCAGATTATGGTATAAACAAACAATACTTGTTTTCAGTTTTAATTTTTTAACTTTATAATTCTGAGAAATCTATAAAAGGAATATGAGGAGAATCACAATAAACTGAGAATATAATAATTATTATTGAAAAGGCACAACAATTTGATTAAACAAAATCGTGAGGATTAAAGTAGTGATAATGGTAAGTAATAAATAGTGACACAAAAACTATTAGTCTCTTTGACTATAAGGTTTAAAAAGGAAACAATTAGAGCACTGTTATATTTATTTCAAATGTGATATACTTCAAAACAAATAAACAACCTATATGATTTTCTTAATCCATGGAATATATTATACCGTTTACTTTTCAAAGATGAGAGAAAAAATTAATATAACCACTGAACCATAAAAACATCAAGTAATAAAGCAGATTCAACTACAATTCATTAATTTAATGAAAATAATATTAGTAATCACAAACTGACATGATGGGTGCACTAGAATATTTCAAGTAAGCTTGTTACACATATATAAACATAAATAAAATAAAGAAACTCGACTTACCACAGTTATGCCAAAATGGTGCTATACCAATGCCAAAACATACACAGATGAAAAGTGTAAAGATTTAAATAACTTTTCACATGACTGTAAGCACCTCTGTCTATCACTAATACAAACACAACTATGAGGCCTTTAAACTTTGAGTAGATAGAACATGGCGGGAAAAAATACCGTTGGTCCCGGTTAAATTTGGTGATGGTACATTACTGTTACATGTTTATAATACTGATTTATACAGTAGTTCCATAACTATGTTGAAAATGTTGGCACACTAAGATACTAAGGAATAAGTTTAGTCTTAAAGAACGGACATTTGATGTATATTATGTCAAGAATTTTGAACTTAATTGATGACAGCGCTACCTATGTAAGCTGTCCAGTTTTCAGTCAACGTTCAGAAATAGCGTTGGCGGTAATTTTGAAAAAATAATTGATGTCAAGAGGTTGAATGACACTCTTATTTCATCATTAATTGGTTATTTTGTATGTTTCAAAACAAAATTACTATTCCGAAAATTTGGGGAGGAGATGTTTGATATAGTAGTAATTAAGTAGTAATCAATATATAATACAATTATAAAATTATATTGTAAATGAACATCTTAACAAAAAGATTGCACATTTACTAAAAATTATGCTGTTGATTGTAACATTAATGAAACAGTTGAATCATTTTTAGAAAATGTCATAGTACATAGTCAGCCTTTTTAAGGAAAATAGAAGTCCCACAGTGTATAGTTTGATACAAAATATTTCAATTATTTCTTTATAGAAATGTTTAATGATACCAAACCTCGCCAGATGCTATCTCAGAAAAAAATCGCAAATATATATCATTAAACACACATTAGAGAGAAAAGAGAGATTTATCCTGCACAGGAAACACACTTCTCAATTGTGAATACCTGTAAAATATCTGTTTTCAGAGAGTTTTCTTAAGTTCAAGGAGGCTAATTGTGATAATTATTTTTGCTAATCAAAGAAATAAGATAAAAGGAGGAATGTTCTAAAATTAATTTAACTCGAGATTGAGAAGTTGGTTGGGGAGTTGGGGTCATCAAGAAATAACACACTAATAACAAACACATGATATATTTGTGTGCCAACATTTGAGTCTACAGTGTGGGCCTTCATTGAAGTAATATTTGACTGTACTTTTTATTTAATGTTTAAATTTTTTCTTTAAAACTTTAATTGTTTGCATGATTGTTAGGGCTTATTTTCTCATTATAGTCTTCAAATACTATAACTTTACATTCAGTTTGATGCCGTATTTTATTTTTATTACTGTCATCTTATTATTGTACCCAACTTATTCTTTTTTCTTTTAATTGTGCTGGTTGATATTTTGTTTTTCTAAGCCCTGATGAAGGCCCACAATGTAGGGCGAAATGTCGGTACACAAATATAATAAGTGTTATTATATAATGCAATGATAAAATTGCCATAAAACTAAATGCCATAGTTAATAAATTAATCAAATAGCTTTGATTTTAAGCTTTGAGTTTAAAATTAAAAAAATAGTAACTAACCTTGTTCGCTAAGAGTTTGGTTAATACATAAAGTATGTTGACTTTATTTGTCATAGTGCCAGTAACATAAAGATTGACAACATAGAACAGGACATTTTTGTAGAGATCTGTTAAAGAAAATATTACATAAATAATATGATATAAAAATACTTTTTTTTTTTTTTTTTTATGGTCAAAGGTGATTACAAGTACTTATCAGTGATTATCATTTCTGGTAATAATATTAGTAAAATATCAGTGAATAAAATGAAGAATAAAGTAATAATAATGGAGTAATTATTGAATGTAGAGAAACCAAATTGTTATTCCCTTCATCTTCTTTTGGGTTAAAAAGTTAAAGTTCTTCAGTTCCATTTAGGTTAATTAGCAACCAATCACCTTTTAAGACTGGATTAATGGTGACTGAAACTCATGGATACATTACTAAGATGCAGATAAATAGCAACTATAGCATAAATTTATAAACTTATGAACTATTTACTTCAAGGGAGCAGTGTGGTGTAGTGGGTAAAGCGCTAGTCTACTGTGCTCCGGAGTCATGGGTTTGAATCCCGGCTGTGGAGGAATATTATTTATTTTGTTATTTCAGCCAGGGGTGATCCTGGGGTATGGAGAAACTCCTGGGGCACACCCAGCCTCAATCAAGTGGGACTGAGCGTGATCTCGGCCGAATCACCTCATTGCACGGCCGTTGGCCCAGAAACAGTACGAATCTCTACATGACTGAGCCCAAAACTCTTCATGGGTTGTAGTGGTACAGGTTTTTTTTTTTACATTTACTTCTTTTGATTTATTTATGCGATCTTTGATACTGATATAATTTTCCTGAGCCCTGATAATAACTTATTTTTCGACTGAAACATACAATTTTATTCCAAAAAAGTCATTGTCAAGTTCCAATTATTCATGTAAAAAAGAAGATTCAAACTCTTCTTATTGCATGAAACGAAAATTTTAATACAATGTCATAACTTAATTGCAACTAAATAAATATCACGAATATGAACAAAATAAAAATAATAATAATAATGAAACAAAAAAATATATATAAATAGAAAATTTAACATATAATAATAATAACTGTCAGACTTCTGCTTCAAATCTCTTGAAATATAATTATTTTGCTTATTTTAAATTATCTTAACCCCATAGCATATTAGTAAGTGGGTTGAATCTTTTTCAAAATATAACAGAGAAGAAAAATAATAGCATTGTGAAATTATTAGCTTTCTTCAAAGTAAAGTTGAAACTAATAAGAACAAAAAACTTGGCTATGTGACTGTTGAAATGTGTACGTTTTTTCAATGATCAAGAAATGTGGGTAAGATATTTTAAAAACAAATTTTTTTTTCATAAAAAATTATGTTAAATGACTAAAATAACTTCTAATTAGAATTAATTTAGAATCAGAGATACACTTTAATGCAGGGAACATGTCACAAGGAACCTATGGGAAAACAGTGGTGGGTAGTTATGTAGAAGGCACTAGAGCTCGCGAGACGCTGCGTTATTTGGTGGTTGATAATGCTACCATTAGGCTCCACAACTACATTCCGCTAACAGAATAAAAGCGGATTTTCGTACTTTCCTGGTGACTGGTATCATGGTAACCACTACTTTAAGCCGGGGAAGAAAGGAGATTTCAACGGAGCACTATCGTCCGATAAGCCTTTTTTTCGCACATATGCAAAATCTTTGAGAGGCGGTCCACAACGAACTGATGAGGCACTGCGATGAGGAGAATATCTTTCCACCAGAGCAGACAGGCTTTCAGCGAGGAGTCACCAGTGAGCACCATTTGGCGAAACTTCAGGTACACACCATAGAGCAGATGCGTAACAACAGAGCTAACTACGGCGTTCATCTCCCTGGACTGCACATAGGCCTTTGAGAGTGTGTCCCACACACTTCTACTTCGCCGCCTGTAGGAGTTCAGGTTTCTTGCCTCCCTTTGCCGATTGATCCGAAGCTATTTCAGTGGAAGATCATTCGTCGTGCAAGTTGGCGGAGACCTATCGACTCCATGCGTCACCACCCGCGGAGTACCTCAAGTCCTGTGCTGAGGCCATTACTTTTCGTTGTTTTTACAGCGCCGGTGGTCTCAGTCAAGCATCAGGAGCAGTAGTAGCAGCCTAAGCAGACGATATCAGGATATATGCATCCAGTGTAAACACTGAACAAGCCCTAATGAAAGCACAGGTGGCTTCAACTCCCATCATTGAAAGTCTAAGGAAAAACGTCATCAAGGGGAATCTGAAGGGGAAGACGGAGCCATCGTAATGTCGTTTCAAAGTGTATGAAGCCTCTACCAAGAACTTTCAAGCTGGATACCAAGGAACTACCCGTTTCCCACACTAATCCTCTATCTGGGCATGACGTTATATAATAACATAATATTTTCTTGCTAAGTGCACTTTTCGTTACGATGAACTCATAATCCCAAAGTGATAAACTCTTAATTCATCAAACTGAAGTTTTTTATTCATAAATGACACATTTAAGAAGCAAGGACGAGTCGAGATTAAATGAAAAGAAATATGAATTCTGAATACTTTTGATACTCACTGTAATTTTCCTAAGGACCATGTAGAGGTGGAGGAAAACTTGACCTGGTAACAGCTTGGGAAAATAAGTGTGTAAAAAATAATTGTTCTGATTCCTGCCTACAATTTGCTCTGATGATGAACCATAATGGCGATCGAAACGTTGGCAGACAATAAATAATTAATACTATTTAATATTTCTTTTACTCACTGCACCGGAATAATTCCTTCCCGTGATTCTCAAAGGTCAACTAATTATATCCATTTAGGGTTTTTATTCTGTTTAAAAAATCCCTAGTTCAGCATTAATTTTAGCTATTCAATGTTTCGCGATTAACGTAATCTCCTAGTGCCTCCTGTTTCTTCATTCCGCTACAATATCAGGCCATTTTTAGCACACTGAATCTCGGTATTGCATCTCTAAAGTTAAATTTCATGCACTAAAAATCTAAATTAAAATAAATATTTCGTATGTGGAGGGGAGGTCCTGGCAATATAATAATTGGATAAAGGGATCTGCTAAAAAAAATTGTTGGGAACATGAAGTAATGAAAGCAAAATTTTCTGTTTTTCACTGGCTTATGTATGCAATTATTACCAAACAAACAACAATATGCCATTTTGGATTACAAGTTTTATACTAAAAAAATGTTTATAATGTTAAAATACACTTTATTCACGAACAAAACAAAACGATGCTGCCCAACTTAATTGGGTTGCTATAACACAGCATAACAATTCTTCCCTTTAAGGACTATTCTTAACATTATAAATTATAATTTTAAATCGTCAATTATAAATACAATCATTTTTTTCCCTTTTCTACACTTTTTAATTTTTTTTTTCTTATTAATTTTCCCTGTTTTTTTTTCCTTCTTCATCGTTTCCCATTTTCTTTCAGATACATAGATCTATACATATACACCAATAATTAAAAAAAAAAAAATCGTATATACATCATAAAACAACATATTAAAACTCATACCATCATATAACAAAAGACTTGTATCTAAAATCGATATCTATATGTAAAAAATAAAATATAAACAACTATGATTAAAGTATAAATGCACACGCAGGCCCCTCCAATTATACCTAATAAATAATAACAGAGTAAAATATAAACTAGGGCGTTGGGATGATCTGCTGACTTGCGAACCACTGTGGTATTGTAATCTTGAAGGCGAGAAAACAAAGACCGGTATTTACGTTAATAATTGTTTGTTAGTTTTAATTTAGGTTTAAAATGGATGTGGTATTATACGCAACTAAATTGTTTTAACTGTACGTAATTTACATTCTAATTATATAGTTAACTGGAGTTCTGACAATGGTCAGATCCTCCACTCATGTACGGTATGTTTGTGGCTACAGCGCCCTAACTCGGCCTCCACTGGGTCAGACCAGTGATGCGGCTGAGATAGAGGTGCTGGGATCTCTTGGATTCCGCTTTTTCCTCCACAAGTGGAGGAAAAAGCGCTTGCTGGGGTCCCTTTAGCAATTGTATATATTGTATATAGTTATGATTGTGTGTAAGATGTTTATTTATTTGCCAACTTTTTATTTATCTCAATAATAGGTTTATGTTTCGATTTGTTTTGTTTTTTTATTTATTATTATTATTTTATTGTATATATTTGAATTTATGTTATATTTTATGAAATTTGACCATTATTATTATTTTCTGTATATATAGTATGAATGAGGTCTCTTATCAATATTATTATTGTTCATTTTGTAACAAATTGTAATATATCTCAATAAAAAAAAAAAAAAAAAAAAAAAAAAAAAAAAAAAAAAAAAAAAAAAAAAATTATATAGTTAATTGATAGGTTTTCCAATTACGGTGAGCAAATTACTCCGGTCGGAAGGTAATTGTTGGTAATATATACAATCAAAATAATTAGTCTAATTAATAACAACAATTGTATAACAAACACCACAGACCCAAAATCAATTTCTAAGAGAGTTAGACCAAATGAGGAATTTAATTTTAACTGGATATTACCAAACCAATAATTTAAAAACATTACATTATGAAGAAGAAAGACATGTTTAATATATTTAGCTGGATATTTATTGTTTAGCATTCTCACTGTAGAAGATGGCGGGTACTTAGGCCTTTTTTGGGTGGGGAGAGGGAGGTTTAACGTTCTTAACAATTTTAATTAAGTAAAACAGACATGTTATAATCACAGTAAATCACGGGTACTAAGTGGTATCTAGTATTTTGAATTAGCTGTAATCGATTTTTTTTCCTCGGTTGTCATTTTGACAGGATAAATAATAAAAACTCCCCTTCGTGTTTCAGGTATCAATCATCTAGAATAAAGTTCTGACCATCTGCAGGTCATGTGATGGTCATACCAATACTTGCATATAAAAAAGAAAAACTAACTTTTATCATTCCAATATAGCGACTGGATTATATTGAAAAATCTGGTGTTGATAACACAAAGCATTCACTCACTTTTCTATATAAATATAATAATAAAAGATTAAGTTTCGTTACAAAATTAATAGTAAAATTATAAAAGTCAGCTATGGTTTTTGGCTCTAACAGACTTCTATGACCAAAGTGGTGGGTCCAAATTTTGGCGGATGGTTCTAGGATTTTTTAAAGGGAGTAAAAATCCTTGGTTATGTCGTCCTTCGGATGGAACGTAAAATGGTGGTCCCAAGCCTGTGCTATGTTAGATAATCGTTGATGATCTTTTTCCTGATTAAATCTAAATAGGCTAAATTTAGGACTCCCATCGTCCGATTAGCTGCAAATGCACAAAATGACGTTAAATAAATGAACGGACAATAGTAAAAGTGTTTTAAGACATTCTATATAGTTCCCATTTAAACATCTGGAAATAATCAAAAGGCAAAAAAACAACTATAAATTATGTTTTGGGGTCTTATTGTCTAAAATAGTACATTTCCAACGGTATATTATACATAAATATTACTATTCTTATAAGTGATTTAATCGTTAAAATCTAGGAGCGAGCAACATACGATCTTCACTTAGCTCTGTGTTAAAAAGAACTCAAACACTTTTAAATAAAGTTGGAGTGGAAAAAAAGTTTAAACAATTACACTGTGTTTCGACGGAAACGTTTACTTTAGATTAAATATTCTAACAATTGATACTATCACAACAATCCGCGTTTTATCACTTTTCATTCCTTATACAAATTTGAATATAAGATAACATTTTTCGCGAATCTTTAGATTTCCAGCGGTATATTATACATTTATATTACTATTCTTATGTTAGGTAGCGGTGTGGCCTAGTGGATAGAGCATTAGTCTACTGTTATCCGAGTTTTGGGTTGTAATCCCGGCTGTCGCAGAATATTATTTATGCTGTAGTTGTAGCCGTTGGGCCACCCTGGGATATGGAGCCCCTCTCGGGACACACCCAGCCTTTAAAAGTACCCAAAAGGAGAGAAAACCTGGCTGACGTGATCTAGGCCCAATCACCTCTTTGCACGACCGTTGGTCAAGAAACAGTACGAATCTCTTATGTACTGGGCCTCGATTCTCGTTGCCTGGCGTTGTCTTTGTAGCAGTCCGACTTTGTGGCACAAAATTGATGCGAGGTCGCATGCGGCATTATTTGCCCCACGTCGCATGCACCTTGTCATACATGAGTGTAGCATGCGACAAAGCGATTCCACTTAGGCTACTACAGTTTCGTTAATAATGTCATAACAATCAGTCGCGGCTGCTGCTTATTTGGTAATTGCAAACGAAAACCGGAAAAGGAAAAGAAAATCACTGAAATATTGAAGAAGAGAATTATACGTCGATGGTGAAGCAATCCAGAATAATTTATATAACAAGTTGGTTGTTAACGAAGACAAATTGTTTCAGAATTTTACACGGATGAGTAAAGACTTTCAATTCTTACTTGAAAAGATCTGATCTATGATAAAAAAAATTAGATGCCAACTTTCGGGGAGCGTGAGATTGTAGCTCATAGGCAAACCATTTTCCTTTTTCCTCAAATTCGTGATTTCAATAACTAAAAAATCTGGTGCGGACAACACACGAATTTCACTTACCTCGCCTGTTAAAATCAATTTAAGAACTATTAAATAAATTTGAATTTAAAATTTTTAATCCTAATTTAAATAAAAACTTAATTCAGGTTCTTTGGAAACACATGATTTACATTAAACAATATAGTAATATTAAATAGCCATGGAAATTATCATTAATAATTGTATGCCCTATTTGTCACTTTTTACAACTTTATATACAAGGTAATATTTTTTATAGAATCTGTAATAAAGCTTTCCAACGGTATATTATACATGTACATTACTGTTCTTATGCTAAGGGCTCTGTTTCCTTAACATATTTTTGCACTTTTTTCCTTAAGTTGTCATTAGAATTCGCTCAACTTGCATATTTAGCCGTTATTTATCAATAGTAATAAGGTGATGTTTTGAAATCTACAAAATTATAGGTACTTTAGAGTAAGCAAAATTAAAATATCGGCATTTAGGCCCTTTCAAACTATTTCAATAAGAATGAAACCTACATGATATTAAAGCCCATTAAATTTTAGGTGGACATAGCGAGTTTAATCAAAATCGTTAGGGCCGTTTTTAACAAAATTGTAAAAAGGTGCAAAATACATGGTTTAAAGTGGCTCTTCTGGTTAGCTGAGTTTGATGAAAAAGGTTTTGTAACATCTCAGGCGTATAGTTGTCTTAAATATGAAATTTCAGTTTCATAGGACTTTTCGTTTACGAGCGGGTGTTACCACACACGGACACAAACACGCCCAAACCTTTTTGCGAGACTTGGTCATTTGGACTCAAGAGACCATACAACGTTTGTTTCCGTTGAAATTTGAAATTCGAAAATTTTCACGATCACGATACTTTCCCTTATTATATATTTCACATATAGGTAAGTGAAAGTAAATAGTAAAAATACAACTCATGTCTTGGATATTTCATTTCATATTACGATTTTGAATAATCTCTGCATATTGATGTAAAATTAAATGAGGTTTAATTTCGTGTGGGTTTTATCTTCTTAGAAATATTCTGAAATGGCTTAAAGCACTAATTAGGTAAAACTTATTCTCTTATTTGAGTTCCTTTATATTTGTTAATTAGAAATAGTTAACGTATCTGCATGTTAGATTTGATAAAAAATGCGTAAAAATGAAATGTGGAAAAAAAAATGATTACCAACAAAATTGGAGGCTCATTTCTACTTCACCACTCTTTTATTGAAAATAATTGCACTACGTTTCGGCTACAATGCCATCTTCAGGTGCAATGGAACTAATTTGATCTAATGATGAGCATGGCACATCGACTGATTCTGTTTATTTATAATTTGTATAGAGGAATGATTTTCATTGTTCATGTTTTGTCATGTTTTAGTTATAATTAAAAAAAAAATTTAAATTGTTTTGATAGAATTTCAAGAATTTTACAGTTAATCTCATAGATTATTTATAATTTTAACTGTATGTATATGCATGTATATGTATATATATATATATTTTTTTTTTTTTTTTTTTTTTGTTTTATTTTTTTTTTATCATACATTTTAACATAGTTATATAATTTCATGATAAATTGTAAGATCATTATTTGTGATTTTGACAATATTTTGTACTTTTAGATCAAATTAGTTCCATTGCACCTGAAGATGGCATTGTAGCCGAAACGTAGTGTAATTATTTTCAATAAAAGAGTGGTGAAGTAGAAATCAGCCTTTATATTTTATTCATAGAAATTGACCTTCAACTAAAAGAATCTACACCTTATATTGATTACCAAATTTAGGAGAAACCAGGATACATATTTCGGAGGTAGCATAAACTCTCTCCATCTCCCCCCTATCCCTTGCAGATACCCTTCCAGGAACATCGCGCAGACAAATCGAATCTTATCTGTTCCTTTGCTATCGATATAATAATTCCAGTTTTATCTTATCGAGCTGCCATGCCAGCAAGGTTATGAATAACAAATGGACGGATAAGGAAGCTGGTAAACATATCTTGAGCTCGGCATTCCAACCCGAGTCCTTTTTTTTTTTTTTTTTTTTTTTTTTTTCAATTCTTAATTAACGTCCCTCGAGGATTCTTAATTTATGACTTTTAGTTATATTTTTTTAAGGGCGTATGGCCGAATGTAGAAATAAATATTCGGGTGTCAGTCTTAGAAATTCTGTGTACGCCCTGATTCCCAAATGTTATAAATTGATATTGATTAAACATCAAAGTATTTTCAATCTAGTGGCAGCCAGAGGCACGGGACTCCCTGCCGAAAATGCAGGGAATGGCGAGATAAGTGAAAGTCGTGTGTTGTTTTAACAAAAGAGTGGTGAAGATTTATATCAGCCTCCAATTTTATTCATATAACTGTAATATTTTTTCAACTCTAAATTAATTTAATAGTTCTTAAACTATTTGGAACAGCTGAGGTAAGTGAAAGTCGCGTGTCGACCGAGAAAGATTTTTTACTTTCACTTACTATATATAGTAAGGGGAAGTAGTATTGCGATCGTGAAAATTTTCGAATTCCAGTTTTCAACGGAAATACACGTTTTAGGATCCTCCGAGTCCAAATAACCAAGTCCCGCAAAAAGGTCTGTGTGTGTGTGTGTGTGTGTGTGTCTGTGTCTGTGTGTGTGTGTGTGTGTGTCTGTGTCTGTGTGTGTGTGTGTGTGTGTGTGTGTGTGTGGTAACTCCCGGGCGGAAACGGTAAGTCCTATGAAACTGAAATTTCATATTTAAGACAACTATACGCCCGAGACGTGACAAAACTTTTTTCATCAAAATGAGCCTACCAGAAGAGGCACTTTATACCATGCATTTTGCACCTTTTTTCGATTTTCCCAAAAACGGTTCCGACGATTTTGATTAGACTCGCTATATCGATGTAAAATTTAATGGGCTTTAATATCATGTAGGTTTTATTTAGATAAAAATGGTCTGACAGGGCTTAAATGCCGATATTTTAAATTTTCTTCCCCTAAAGTACCTTTAATTTTGTAGATTCAATAATAATAACTAGATTATCTTGTTAACGCTGATGAAAAACTGGTAAATATATAAATTGAATAAATTCGATGTTTCGAAAATAGAAATTTAATTTGATTAATTCCTTAATAATTTCACGTATTTTTATCTCTAACTGTATTTGAAAATTCTTTCATTGATTTTAAAAATGGAGGTAAGTGAAAGTCGTGTGTTGCCCGCACCAGATTTTTTTACTACAATGATAAGAGCGGATTTGAAGAATCACATGTGATAAAGATTATAATAACCGGTTATTTTATATTTCTCCTCGAAACAAAATTTTCGTAAGAGGTCAGGAGATAAATGTAAATTGAGGCGGTGGTGAGTAGTTTACGGTCTTGGGTTACTTAATGGAGCTCATTAGAGGAGCGGAAGGACGTTTTGGGCTCCCGATTCTTCTACAGTAGTTTAAAGTTTGTCCTGGCAATCGGGGAGCTCTTTATGTTAATATCAACCTTTACAGGTCGTTTCACAGGAAATTTACAGCCAACACCTTACAATCCTGACCTGTTCTCCGAAAGAGGTCTACAATAAAATCAGCGTCTTTATGATTCATTAAAGGAACCTTTTTAGATAAGTTTTCATCCTAGGGAACACGCTAAATATGTTTATTTTTGTCTTTATTTTGTATTTTATAAAGATAGCAGTAATATAAGGACAAATAAATCACAACTAAACTACCTGGCTAACAACCCACAATCCTTCCAATGTTTCGAACTATCTTATTAGAAAAAGTGGACCTAGACGGTGTTTAGGCAGTCTGCGAGGTCTTCCGGAGAAGTTTTTAAAAATTAAATGCTAAATAATTGATAGTTTCTTTATTTAAAGTCACCTTATGCAATTGTGGCTAATCGAAAGACGCTACAATGGAAGTCCTAAATTTTGCCTATCTAGGTTTAATTAGGATAATCCATCTTTTTTATATGATTAGTAGCAGAAACGGTGGCGATCTTGGTGATATTGATATATCATGGCAGACTTTTGAACACGTAGAGAAATTCAAGTATTTAGGTTCAATGATAACAAGAAAAAATAAAATCCAGGAAGAAATAAAGGCCCGGTTAAAGGTGAGAAATGCGTGTTATTATTCAGTTGCTAAGTTACTTAGCTCACGGCTTCTGTCTAAAAACTTAAAGGTTAGAATTTATAAAACTATTATTCTTCCAACGGTTCTTTACGGATGTGAAACGTGGCCGCTTACTTTGAAGGATGAACAACGGCTTAAGGTTTTCCAAAATAAGGTACTGCGTAAAATATTTGGTCCGAAGAGAGATGAGGGCGCTGGGGAGTTTAGAAGGTTGCTCAACACGGAATTGCGGAACTTGTATCCTGTGAATATAATTGAGTTGATAGCGTCGCGGAGACTCAAATGGGCGAGTAAAATTGTTGGGCTCGGTGAGGAACGGATTCCGAGAAAGTTGGTATTTGCTGATCCAACTAGTAGGGGTCCGAAAGGTAGACCGAAGCATCGATGGGTGGATTGCGTTAAGGCTGATCTTGGGGGCTTGGGCTTGAACGGAGAAAATTGGACGAGTCTCTGTAGACGGAATATGGTGGTATCGGCATCGAACCTTCGGGTTCGGTAAGCCTATTATTATCATTATAATCCATCTTTTTAAGTCTCCTCCGAAGTGCAACATAACTAAGGATTTTTTACTAAAATTAAAAAATCCTAGGGCAATCTTCCAGGGTTGAACCCGCGACCTTGGACGAATAAGGCTGTTAGGCTGGGCACTACACCAGAGGTGACCTCTGGTAGTTGATCAATAATATAATAACTCACCTTAGTTTCAAGATAGATATAATATAGTTCTAAATTTTAGAAATATACTGAGCACTTGATATGTTTCGCGTATTGAAGTAAGTTCTTAGAACCTAATATTATCATATACTTGCCCTTTTCTGAAATATGGGTTAATTTATGTTTTTTTAAATTTATTTATTTTCTAAGGTAATCTCTTTATAGACAATATATATATAATGAATCGCCTTTTTCCTTGGTCATCGCATCACGCGTGAACTATTTCGCTAAGTTTTAGTTAGAACAGGACATTGTCTGTCGGGTCAGCTAGTATATATATGTATATATTTATATAGGTCATATAAAGGAAAAAGGCGATTCATTTTTATATATGTAGATATAGAGATTATTATTGACTTAAAATAATAATATATATTATTAAAAAAAAAACTTTTCTCATCATTGTCGTAATTGTTCTTTTGTTTGAATATTTGTTCGATAAATATTAGGCCTTTTACAAAAAATTCTTGGATATATTTTTTTAAACAATTTATTTAATTTCCAGTCATCATATTGACTTAAGTAACTTTTTCTTATTTTTTTAATCATAAGATCCTTCTCCTGACTGTCATAAACACAACCAAAAAAAAAATTAGGGAAATCGGTCAAACCGTTCACGCGTTATGCGATGACCAATGGAAAAGGCGGTTTATTTATATATGTATACACGATATATCATATAAATTGATTAAATGCTGAGATGGTTCAGGCGGCGGTCAAAATGATTAACACCGCACCTAGCAACAAGTGAGAAAAAAAAATTCTGGCCTCTTCTAACAGATTATTTTAGTTTTCTTTTAAACATCGTATGAGATTATCTCAGTTTTGTTCCATGTTCTTTCATAGAAGAGTACCTCGAAATTTCTTTGGCTTCAAATCCTCAACATCGAAGTTCGAGGAGCAAATTCTCCAAAGAATTCATTTTAGTACGGCTGTTCACATGTAACAATGAAAAGACAATCAACAAACGTTTTCACTTCTTTACAAGACTTTTCCAAATCTTCTAAAATGGAACAGAAACTTAATACATGCACCTTACATTAGTTACTTAAACTATTATGGAGATACTCATCAACATATACACGGTGTGGCAAAAACGACTTTTTTTTTTTTAACTTCTTTATTTAAATCAAAATACAGGCATTTTACAGTGCAAGTAGAAGTCACTATCACACTAAGGCGAGCCCGTGTGTGGGAAAGCAGTTCACTGCGGCAATTCAATAAAGTACAATAACAAACAGTAACACAGTACACAGTAAGATACAATAAAATACCTTAAATAATATAACACAATTTTTTATAAAGAAACAGTAACACACTAACAGTAAAAAACAATATAATACTTTAAGAATATAAAAATACAATTATAAAGAAACAGTACACAGTATGAAGGAGTAATTGACTAAGTAAAAAGCTATAAGGAATACATATACATGTATACAAGATATAAAATTTAAGGCACCCAAATACAAAATTGAATTATATAATGCCTAATTAATAGAAAAAAAATATAAGAATCAATAAAACAGTACACAGTAATAAACAGTAATTGACTAAACCAAAAGCAATAAAGAATACATATACTTGTATACAGGATAAATATCAGAATAAGTGACGCAGGCTGGCATTGAGGGACATGTCTATAGTGATATGTAATTTGCATTAAATAATTCAGCAATTTTTTCTTCACTGTGGGATTTCGCCCATATTTTAACATTGCAGTAATAATTTGAATAATTTGGAGGATTCGTGTGAGAAAATTGAAAATTTGGAAGAATATTATGGTAAACAGTGGTAATGGAATAACAAGTCTGGTGTGCAAAAACTTACTTGCAGAAACTCTAAATCTTCATTAAGGTTTCTTTAAATAATGTCCTACCGCTTAGAATGAGTTTCGTTCAGTAAATTTAATTAATTTATAAGTTCAGAATTGTCTGGAATTGCTTATAATAAGGAACTTGACAACCTCTTTGTAAGCGTGTCAGACAAGTCCGATACCATTAGTAGGAGACAGGAAGAACGGTCGGTACTAACAACACGAGGGGACATAACGCGGCCATATTGGAAGCACTCCGGTTAAGGAAATTGTCTCCAAGGCAGTGAGGTTATGCCGCCCGTAAACTGGGCCCCCAACCTCTATACCATAACAGTTACACACACTATGACAGATGACAACAATGCTCTCGGCTATTAGCATATAAAAGAGACAGAGAGGTATTGTATTACCTCTATGTCATACCTCTGAGTTCTACCTCTATGGCACACCGAATACATTAGCTCCTTCTCAATGACCACAATTTGTGAAATATGACGAGGTCTAATGAAGTGGTACTGTTATCTTCTTGATATTTCTTTGGTTTATTATTGTTTACACAACTGTTAAACTTTTGATGAATGTAATGCTGATGAATTGATGTCGACAAGATTCTAAGGTATAGGTGTGTTGTATGTTGTTTGAGTATTTTTACTTTCACTAATTTTGTATTCAATATGAAATATGAAAAAAAAAAAGTAATGAAAAATGTACCACTACAACCCATGAAGGGATTTGGGCTCAGTACATATAGAGATTGGTACTGTTTTAAGACCAACAGTCGTGCAGAGTTTTTCCCTTAATTTTGGTTTATTATTTTCAATAATGAACCTTTGTAATTGACCATAAAAAAAAAAAATAAAAATAAAAAATAACCCTCCCCCCTCAAAATTTGACACAATTTAGCCGTACGCGGCATTTCTCCGAATCTACTGGACCAATTTTTTTAAAATTCGCCACAAAAATTATAGGCCATGCAACGCTGATCATAACACCCAGATGTTGATATCAGCTGTTCTGTTTTAAAATGACGCCTGATATAAAGTGATTTAATTCAATAACCACGTTATTTTTGCAGATTAACAAAAAATTCATTATTGTTTTTTAACCAAAAAACCGCGAAATTTAATTATATAAAAGAGCAAAAAGAAAAGAAAAAACAATGAAATTTTACACACAAATACACTTATAACTCAGTTATTTTAGCACCTACACATACACACAAATTATCCATCATATACTGCAACAAAATATGGAGCTAAACAAAAAAAAAACTTGAGAATTTTCAGCAGATAAATTAGTCCATGTGATTAAAATATATTTGTATTTTACCTATTTTTAAATTGTTATATGTTGAAAAATAAGCCTTTGTAAATATAGTTAAAGCTAATATTTTATCTTTTGTATTCGTATTCGTATTTACAAAACCTGACATTCTCGAACGCATTCGTATTTCCGAATGCGATTTTGCCCATCTCTGATATACACGCACTAATCTTTTTGCGGGACTTGGTAATTTGGACTCAAGAGACCCTAAAAAGTGTATTTTCGGTGAAAAAGTGAAATTCGAAATTTTTATTATTGAAATACTTTCACTTAGTTTATATTTCATATTATTGATTTGCAATATCTGTGGCACTACGGCGATTTTTTTCCCTTCGGAGGAGGGCCAGAAGAAGGACGACCCAACACCCAGAGAGCACAGATGTTGGGCCCAGGCACTCAACTTGTTGGCAAAACATCCTTACCTGCCCCCCACCGATTGTTTCCTGAAATAAATTAGCCCCGAAGCAGGTAGCGGTAAGCATCGAAACCTCTCATCTATGGCTGTCGGCCTCTGCCATTTAGAATCAATTTCCTACCACCCTCTGGGTTGGAGTGCTAGGGTACCCATCCTTACCTGTCGGCACGCGACACCTCCTCCTCTGCGGTTTTGTTTACAATATCTCTGTATATATACATTGATATGGAAATGCTCATTGGTGGAGCGGCCGAATGGGTTAATGTGTGCGGACAGCCCGCGCGTAGTCTAGCAACCTGGTAATCGAAATTGAGGAGACAAAACAGATTACGAGTTCTCAATTCGGTGCCGAGAAGAAAGGGAGGATTTTAACTCTGTTTGTTTGTTTAGGTTTTAAGGCGTAAAACCCTAAGGTCATCAACGCCTAGACACTATATGCATATTCAACCTTTATAAGAAAGAACTATTAGGTAATGGGTGATTGAGAGAAAGAAAGAAAAAATAAAAATAAAATAAATAAATAAATAAAAAAAAAAAATAATAATAATAAAAAAATAAAATAAAGAAAGAAAAAAAATATTTTTATGTAAACAATAGTTTAAAAAGCTAATACTAGTAATGCTAACTGACTAGGAATGGTCTTTATAATTTCGATAATAATGACTGCTCCTTAAGAAAATCAAAAACTAATTCAATGGTTTTCTCTCTATCACCCAGCACCGCTGAAATATTCGGGCTTAGTCCAATTTTATTCAGGTGTGATGAATAATAAGGGCATTCTTGAAAAATATGTCGAATGGTAAGGGTTCCATCACAGTGCTGGCATCGGGGCACCGGCTGCCTAGCAAAATGATTAGAGTGCGTCAACCGCGAGTGTCCTATCCTTAGCCGGGTCAACGCGACCTCCTCCCTCCGGCTGTTACGGCTAGATGTAGACCAGGGTTTCACTGTTTGTTTTATATGCTTCAGTTTGCTTACCTGGCTATCGTCCCACATTTTCTGCCATCGGTCATCTTCTTGCTTTCTGAGCGGTTTAATTGTTTAATAAAATGTTTAATTGTTTAATTGTTGCCATTTATTTGAGACGTTGATTTCCAAAAGGTACTAAAGGACATTTTTTACGAAATTGATTTTTTGTCATGTTTGTATTCTCATCATTTAGTTTTATCTAAATATTCTATTTGATGTTATCTAATGAATTCTCAAGTCCTTAAAAAACGTGATTTAGAGATACGGTCATGTTCTAAAAGTACTAATTACGCATTTATTTTCGTTCCAAATCATTCTAAAAAAAATCATTTCATAACTTTAATATGATGTTATTATTATAGTAAAAAAATAATTCTAAATTTTAAGGCAAAAAGACCCAAATTAGCAAGTTTAATAATATAGTAATGAGAGATTTTCGCGCTTCCTGTAAAATTTCCTAGAATGGATATAGTACCTTTTGGAAATCAACGTCTCAATTGTTAAAAAGATTTTAACTCTGACATTAATCCCTCTCTCTCTCTCTCTCTCACCATTTGATTCCAGAACCCCTCCCTCCCCCCGTATAGTCCCTTTCTTTCAGTTTTTATCATATTTTTTTACTGTTTTACTCGAATAAAGTCGCTCATATAATGTTTATATAATAGTAATGAACCACGTTACTTGCTTTTCGTTACAATTCCCCCATTTCGTTATTTTTACTAAATTCGCTTAGACATGTCGTTGTATTTGTCTATTGATAAACTGAATGCGAAATAGCTATCGATACCAAGTAACATAAGATGAAATCACTTTATGAAGATGAAAGAATAATTGACAGTAGATATAATATTTGGAAAAGTTAGTCAGGAAAAGCGGTCATTAAAACACTCATAAAACTTACAAAACTGACGTCCAAATTTTAGACCATCTTCAGGGCTATTAAAAAAAAATCTGGTGCGCACATCACACTTTCACTGACCTCCGTTTTTAAAATCGATTAAAGAATTTAAAATTGTTAAAGAATTATTTAAATTGGAATTAAATAGAAACATGTGTTTTATTAAATAATCTATTATACTAATATCTACGACAATCTTAGATATTAGTATAATAGATTATTTAATAAAACACATGTTTCTATTTAATTCCAATTTAAATAATTCTTTAACAATTTTAAATTCTTTAATCGATTTTAAAAACGGAGGTCAGTGAAAGTGTGATGTGCGCACCAGATTTTTTTTTAATAGCCCTGAAGATGGTCTAAAATTTGGACGTCAGTTTTGTAAGTTTTATGAGTGTTTTAATGACCGCTTTTCCTGACTAACTTTTCCAAATATTATATCTACTGTCAATTATTCTTTCATCTTCATAAAGTGATTTCATCTTATGTTACTTGGTATCGATAGCTATTTCGCATTCAGTTTATCAATAGACAAATACAACGACATGTCTAAGCGAATTTAGTAAAAATAACGAAATGGGGGAATTGTAACGAAAAGCAAGTAACGTGGTTCATTACTATTATATAAACATTATATGAGCGACTTTATTCGAGTAAAACAGTAAAAAAATATGATAAAAACTGAAAGAAAGGGACTATACGGGGGGAGGGAGGGGTTCTGGAATCAAATGGTGAGAGAGAGAGAGAGAGAGGGATTAATGTCAGAGTTAAAATCTTTTTAACAATTGAGACGTTGATTTCCAAAAGGTACTATATCCATTCTAGGAAATTTTACAGGAAGCGCGAAAATCTCTCATTACTATATTATTAAACTTGCTAATTTGGGTCTTTTTGCCTTAAAATTTAGAATTATTTTTTTACTATAATAATAACATCATATTGAAGAAAATTGAAGACGATAATTTTCCCTTTTTTTTTCTTCTCTTCCCCTTTTCCTTCTCCTGAAGGATTCCTGAAGATAGCAGAAAGTTTAAGGGCCATTGCTAATTGGGACGTTGATTTCCAAAAGGTACTAAAGGACATTTTTTTCGAAATTATTATTTAGACATATGTGTATACTTATGGTTTAGTTTTTATCTCAATCCGTCTTCAGATTTCATCTAAAAACATAGAAATCCTTTAAAAACGTATTTGGAAATTGCATTTCATTCCAAAAGGTACTAAATCCTCATTTCATTTCAATCCAAAAGGTACTAACATTTCGTGGATGTAATTAGTTGACCGTTGAGAATTACTGGAAGGAATTAGTCCGGGTGGCGGTCATTAAATGAAACAACTAAATAGTTTCAACTATTTTATTGTTTGCCAACGTTTCGACCCCCTTTGTGGGTCATCATCAGGGCTAAAAAGATACAAAAGAATATAATTTCAATGACATTACATACAATATTATATAACCTATTTAGCTAGAGAACGTCGGTATTGAAAAAATAACAGAAGAACTGTATATGTAAAAAAAAAAAACTTAATTAAAATACAATGACCATATTACAATAATGAAAGTGTTATACAGAAAAAATAAAAATGTTCACTAAACAAAATTTACACAGGTATCAATAATTTACATGAAATATGAAATATAAAAATATGAAGTAGAGTGGAGATACGTACCGCATGGTGGGAGAATGGAAACTAGGTACTGTTTGGTAGATGGGGGGTAGGTAGGATGGAAAATACGTAGGAAAAGGTGGAATGGAAAATACGTACTGATTTATGGACAGGGCCTGACAACAATGACTAAAATTCTTAATACTACCATACAAAGAATCAATGAAATTTAACTTATGATTATAATAATGATACAGGATAAAAAATTATGATTTAATTCTTGAAATATCACCTATATAATAGTAAGAGCAGTGATGGAAGATGTATATGGAGAAAAACTGACTGTACCTCCCAACTTAATCATCCCTAATTCTATTTCAACTGACTGGTACACCAAATCCACCTATTGAGGTAGACTGCTCAACTTCTTCTCCCAACACCCATATCATCAGAAATTAAATGTTGCCAAGAATCTCGTCCACCGTTGCCTATCCTTGTCTGATCCAAAGTACCATCCTAATAATATCGAACGTATTAAAAAAATACTAACCTTAAACAGCTTCCCAAAAAAAGTAATTAAAAACCTTATAGATTCTTATAACACAAAAACCACCGTTACTTCCCCTACAATTCCCGACCATGATTCACCCATGATATTTTTATATAGATCCCTACCTTACATTCCGCACCTTTCTGAAAATATAAAAAAAATCCTTAAATTTTCCTTACCTTCCTTAAAACTAGGACTAAAGACCCAGAACAAGCTTTCTCACCTTTTTACCAATACAAAAGACCCGATCACTCCTATATATCGTTCCAATATTGTTTATAAAATTTCATGTTCAGATTGTGATGTATCCTATGTAGGAGAAACCAAAAATTACTTAAAAACCAGAATATCGCAACATAAACTCTCCGTATCCTCTCGAAACCCTCTAGCCTCAAAACTTTCTGAACACTCCATACATTTCAATCATTCCTTTAACTTTGACGACTGCTCCATTTTAGATTATGTTCCAAACCATAAGAAAAGACTAATCGCTGAATCCGTCCACATCCACCTCCAATCCAATCCTGTTAACCACAAAACCGATAAACAATGCATTTCCTCCACATATAGCCACATATTAAACTCTATTAAGTAGCATATTTTCTCTGTCTATCCCACCATATATATTGTTTTGTTCTTCATTATTATTGTTTGTTGGTTTTTATTAATATTTTTAAATCTATTTTAGGTATCCATATAATTCTATATATGTATTTATTTTGTTTTGTTTATGTATTTAAAATTTTCTAAATGTCTTCACTATTCAATTTATTCCAACTTGTATTTATGTTTATTTAATTTTTTTATCAACCTGTAAGATTTGTCAATTAATGGATTTTACAATGTTCCATTATTATTTTTTCCACCCTGTTATCTTTGGATACCTAAAACAGAATTAGGGATGATTAAGTTGGGAGGTACAGTCAGTTTTTCTCCATATACATCTTCCATCACTGCTCTTACTATTATATAGGTGATATTTCAAGAATTAAATCATAATTTTTTATCCTGTATCATTATTATAATCATAAGTTAAATTTCATTGATTCTTTGTATGGTAGTATTAAGAATTTTAGTCATTGTTGTCAGGCCCTGTCCATAAATCAGTACGTATTTTCCATTCCACCTTTTCCTACGTATTTTCCATCCTACCTACCCCCCATCTACCAAACAGTACCTAGTTTCCATTCTCCCACCATGCGGTACGTATCTCCACTCTACTTCATATTTTTATATTTCATATTTCATGTAAATTATTGATACCTGTGTAAATTTTGTTTAGTGAACATTTTTATTTTTTCTGTATAACACTTTCATTATTGTAATATGGTCATTGTATTTTAATTAAGTTTTTTTTTTTACATATACAGTTCTTCTGTTATTTTTTCAATACCGACGTTCTCTAGCTAAATAGGTTATATAATATTGTATGTAATGTCATTGAAATTATATTCTTTTGTATCTTTTTAGCCCTGATGATGACCCACAAAGGGGGTCGAAACGTTGGCAAACAATAAAATAGTTGAAACTATTTAGTTGTTTCATTTAATGACCGCCACCCGGACTAATTCCTTCCAGTAATTCTCAACGGTCAACTAATTACATCCACGAAATGTTAGTACCTTTTGGATTGAAATGAAATGAGGATTTAGTACCTTTTGGAATGAAATGCAATTTCCAAATACGTTTTTAAAGGATTTCTATGTTTTTAGATGAAATCTGAAGACGGATTGAGATAAAAACTAAACCATAAGTATACACATATGTCTAAATAATAATTTCGAAAAAAATGTCCTTTAGTACCTTTTGGAAATCAACGTCCCAATTAGCAATGGCCCTTAAACTTTCTGCTATCTTCAGGAATCCTTCAGGAGAAGGAAAAGGGGAAGAGAAGAAAAAAAAAGGGAAAATTATCGTCTTCAATTTTCTATTAGGTGTAGGAGAGGAGATGAAGAACCAGTTGATGCACAGCAAAGAGGTAGGAGGGAACTGTCAGTTGCAGCTTCTTCGCCCCCTTCCTACCTCTTTGCACCAGCTATATTTCTCTCTCTATCTCATAACTTGAGTATTCTCTTTGACGGCGGGCCTAGAACCCCATTCTATTATTTATTTTTCGTTTCCTACCTCTCTCAGTCACTCCCAGCCGAGTAAAGATGACATTCGCTATGTAATTCTGTCTACATCTCTTATTTGTTTAACCTTGTGCCCTGTTTGTATTTCGACAATTTTCCCTCCATAAGATGATATGAGTTATCTTACAGGTGGAGAAAAAGCAAATTTTCCTTTATATTTATGAGAGTTAAATAAAATAATAACAAAAGCTATTGTTTTTTGAGGTTGAAAAATTAGGACTGATTTTTCATTTTATCCAAAGAACCTTTTTATTTACAGAGCTATCGCAAATCAACGTTTCGGAGTATCTCACCCATCTTCAGTATCTTATTTTTACAACCCAATATTATACATCAATATTACTATTCTAACCCGCGGAGAGGGGTTACCTGTAGCATGGTGGTTAGCATAACACCTCCAATGCCCAAGGTCCCGGGTTCAAACCCACAGGTAGCCTCAGGATTTTTTACTGAGAGTAAAAATTCCTTAGTTATGCCGTCCTATGGACAGGACGTTAAAAGGTGGTCCCGACCCTGTGCGATGACAGAAACTCGTTAAAGAGCTCTATCCTCATTAAACCTGTATAGACAAAGTTTAGGACTCCCACTGTAGCATCGTCAGATTAGCCATAGTAGCATAAACTGACATTAAATAAATAAACAACCCGTGGAGGGAAAAATTCATCCTGAAAAAAATACTTCTTTCCTTCAGTTTGTCATAGGATTCTTACATATTTCATTTTAAACCACGATTATCAATTTTAGCATCGAGAAATGAATAATTATTACGAATCAACTAAATTAAAGATACTACAGACGAAGGAATTTAGGCCGTCAGGCTATTTAAGAGAAAATAAAACCAACAAAACAAAAAAGTTTAATTAATTAAAAGGTCCAAAATACATCGCAAAAAGTGGAATTACTAATGTTAATGTTCGTGGAAAAGTTGCTGAAACATCTCAGGTATTTACGATTTTTCGTCATTAAGCTGTACTTACCACAATCATACATACACTCATCATCATATATATACCCTCGGGAACATAGTTTTCACGATCGCAATACATTCTTTTATTATATACTTAATATATACAGTGCGTGTCAAAAGTATTCGGAATTCACTACCATTCCGTAATTTACTTGTTTTTAACTTATTTTTAATGTTTTTAATCACGTTATGATGTTAGAAGGAAGGCATACAATAGCTAAAAACAAAAATTAAGACAACAATCATTTTATTTTTAAATTTTTGAACATTTATTTACGAAAAAATTAAAAATAGTGTATGTCAGTGGCGTCAGAAGTTGAAGCACTTATTGTACATCCAGACATTTTGGTAAATTCAGAAATAACCTAAGGTTTAATCATTTGATGTATTGTTTTCTTATTTGATGAATAATCAGTCTTTCAGTTTTAACATTTAATATTTATAGATGCTCATTTTTTTGCTTTTATATTTTATTATTATATGATCTACACGATAAATAGCCATCCAAATATTTTCATCAATTTTTTTTAACAATCAAACTATTTGTCTTTTAAAAATTAATCGAAGCCGTTTTCATTTTAGAGACATAATTTAAAAAAAAAATTCTTTCCAAGGTTTGGTGTATGTTACATGCAAGAGAATAATTGTTTAGAACATAAACTTATGTCGAATATAAGTGAGAACATGAACATTGGATTGAACGATTTCCGAATACTTTTGACACTGAATGATCTTGTAATTTTACATTATTAATTAGAAATTTTAAAAAATAATAAACTTTTCGGTTATCTGGTCAGTGATTTTCCTTTATGGGAGTATCTTTTAAGGATTTGTGAGTCATAAAGAATTATATAAATTCATAGTTGTGAAATATACTTATTAAATGAAAATAAATACGAATTCCGAATACTTTTGACACACTGTAGGTAAGTGGAAATAAAAATAGGGAAAAATACGATACTACTAAAGTATTAATAGTTGTTCATAACAATTAATGAGAGTTGCATTTAGGTTTAATACTTAAGGAGATTCTTTGTTAGCTCTAAAATAATTTTTAATTAATTTAATTTAATTTTTAATTAATTTAAATTTTAATTAATTTAATTTAATTTTTTAAGAACATTTTTAATTTATATGTTCTAGGTAGTAAGAATGCTTATGAAGGAACGCCCGATGGATAAAAACAAAGGAGAGTGGGAGTATAAGATGATAGGGCAAGTCTTCAGGTAACAGAATAATTATCAGCCATAGCGAAGAACAAGATGGCTGCCTTCGGTCGAGGAGGCACTGGCCAAAGAAAACTTAAAAAAATGTTATTATATGAAGCTTAGTTTTTTAAATAGCGATCTTAATAAAAATTCACGCTGTTCTAGGTTTTATGAAACGGGTAAAAATCCATTTCTGTCTCCTCATTCTCAACTTTTAATCAGTACAACAGTCATTTATTTTTAACGAATATATATATATATATATATATATATATATATATATATGTATTATATATATCATACAACTAAATACAAGTGTGTTAATAAAAACCGGTAAACAAATAGGTCTCGAATTAAATACCGATAAAACGAAATATATGATTAGTAGCAGAAACGGTGGCGATCTTGATGATATTAATATTTCAGGTCATACTTTTGAACACGTAGAGAAATTCAAGTATTTAGGTTCAATGATAACAAGAAAAAATGAAATCCAGGAAGAAATAAAGTCCCGGTTAAAGGTGGGAAATGCGTGTTATTATTCAGTTGCTAAATTACTTAGCTCGCGGCTTCTATCTAAACACTTAAAGGTTAGAATTTATAAAACTATTATTCTTCCGACGGTTCTTTAGGGATGTGAAACGTGGCCGCTTATTTTGAAGGATGGACAACGGCTTAAGGTTTTCGAAAATAAGGTACTGCGTAAAATATTTGGTCCGAAGAGAGATGAGGCTACTGGGGAGTTTAGAAGGTTGCACAACGCGGAATTGCGGAGTTTGTACCCTGTGAATATATTTGAGTTAATAGCATCGCGGAGACTCAAATGAGCGCGTAAAGTTGTTGGGCTCGGTAAGGAACGGATTCCGAGAAAGTTGGTATTCGCTGAACCGACTGATAGGCGTCCGAAAGGTAGGCCGAAGCGTCGATGGGAGGATTGCATTAAGGCTGATCTCGGGGGCTTGGGCTTGACTGGTTAACATTGGACGAGTCTGTGCAGGCGAAGTTTGGTGGTATCGGCATCGAACCGCTTCTGCTAATTATTAAGGTCATTGGGCCCATATCTAAACAACTTCATTCATATACCAAACATTAAAATTAAAAATAGATTTTTTTTTCCTATTGATTACTTTGTATTTCTTTTTCCTTTCACTTATTTAGTAATGTTAAAACGGAGTAGGCGTGTGTGTGTGATACGTATAGCTAAAAAAAAAAAAAGTACGAAAATGATATGATACCATTATGATAGATATGTTGTAGCAACATCTTCATTAAAATCGACAAAACAGAAATTACAACATACATACATACATATATATATATATATATATATATATATATATATATAATTTCCAAGTCTAATTCAACTTTTTCCAAATCATATTCAACCTTAGTTGAATATTTAGCTATGTAAGTAGTGGATATTTGAAAGGCATGTTTTTCTATTATGAGCGCAATAATGAGAAAGTATAGTTTTAACTTATATTTACTAAATATTATGAATTCAGCAAATGCATTGATATCATAAACTACGAAGAAGCAACATTTAGGTATATAAACTGATAATTTTAGTTGATTGGTTGGATTAGGCATGTTTTTCATTTAAATATTAAGTAAGCCATGAAAATGTAAAATCTTCTTCATTAAATTCTAATAAAATATGAATCCCTGAAACCAGATTGTTGAGGTGCTATATGGAAGAAGAGAAAACAATAAATTAATGGTAATGTGGTGTGTAAAAAAAATTAGCAGTGGAGATACGACGTTGGCAAGGAAGAGGGCTCAACCATCCTAAAGAATGGATCAGCGTTTTATATTGTTATATTGTTATTATTTTTTTTTTTTTAATACTCCACAATAATCTTTTACGGGAGATAGGTGCCCGTTTATTTTTAAAGAAAATATAGTAGTTTTTGGAAGAAAAGATAATTTTTTATAATATTGAGTTTCATTTTTATACAACACTTATCGTTATCAAGCAAGACTCAACACGTACACACACTGAGACCACTTTGCGGGACTCAACTGCGGTATTTCCAGTGATAACTCGAAATCGAAAATTTTCACATTCCCAATACTTCCTCTTAGTATATATAAATTTCATATAAAGCAAAAATAATCAAGTAAATATGACACAATAACTATTTAATGACAGGTTTCTGTGTTTTCAGAAAAAAATCTGGTGCGGGCAACACACGACTTTCACTTACCTCCATGTTTAAAATCAATGAAAGAATGTTCAAATACACTTAAGGATAAAAACACGTGAAACTATTAAAGAATTGTTTGTTTGTTTATTTATTTAACGTCACTTTATGCTACTATGGCTAATCGGACGATGCTACAGTGGGAATTCTAAATTTTGCCTATCCAGGTTTTATTAGGATAGGGATCTTTAACGAGTACCTGACATCGCACAGGCTCGGGACCACCTTTTAACGTCCCCTCCGAAGGACGGCGTAACTAAGGATTTTTTACTCCCATTAAAAAATCCTAGGAGCACCTGCGGGTTTGAACCCGTGATCTTTAGCATGGGAGGCTGTTACGCTAGCCACCCAGCTACAAGTGATCCCCCTATTAAAGAATTAATTAAATTGAATTTATATAGAAACATGTGTTTTATTAAAAAATCTATTGTATTATTATCTAAAATAATTAGTTCTATCTGCTTTTCATCACTCTTTATTAACTTTTACAAGCTCTTGTGTATTAGATAATATTATTTTTCTAAAATCTTTAGCTTTCCGACGGTATATTATAAGTGCATATTACTGTTGCTATGTTCAAAATAAAAAATGACATTAAAAAAATATTTTTTTCAGTTTTCTCCTTTACTTGTTTTTTAAATTGGCACAACTTACATATTTAGCTGTTATTTATCAATGCTAACAAGATAATTTGGTTATTTTTATAGAATCTACTAAATTAAACGTACTTTAGAGGAAGAAAATATCAAAATATCGGCATTTAAGCCCTGTCAGACCATTTTAATCAGAATGAAACCTACATGACGTTAAAGCCTATTAAATTTTACGTCGATATAGCGAGTTTAATCAAAATCGTCGGAACCGTTTTCGAGACAATCGAAAAAAGGTGCAAAATGCACGGTATAAAGTGGCTCTTCTGGTAAGCTCATTTTGATGAAAAAAGTTTTGTAAGTATATTTGTCTGAAATATGAAATTTCAGTTTCATGGGACTTTTTGCGGAACTTGGTTATTTGGACTCAGGGAACCCTAAAATGTGTATTTGCGTTGAAAACTGGAATTCGAAAATTTTCACGATCGCAATGCTTTCCCTCACTATATATATATGAAAGTAAAAATCCCTGGAGTGGATATAATACGTTTTGGAAATCAACGTCTCTATAGGTTTATTTTTAAGTTTCGGAAGATCGAAATTAAAAATAAACTGATGTATAAAAAATTGAAACTGAAACATGGATAGATGGGAATAAAACTATGGATGGCTCTCTCTAATACAACACTGGCGAGTAAACAAGTAGAATGCAAATGGCATGCAGTCCCATCCCAAGCTGGGAGGTGTTTGAATAATGTCATCATATCCTCTCGGGAAACAGTTCCAGTCGATTGAGGACCAGCAGCAATATATAGCACAGCGGGGCTACCGAGCTCTTGTATTATCCAGGGAAACTAACTTTATCCCTTTAAAATAAAGCTTCATTTTTCATTTTCTTTTTACTGTCACTTACCTCTATATGGAATATAAAGTAAGAGAAAAAATTTGGTGCGGGCAACACACGACTTTCACTTACCTCCATTTTTAAAATCAATGAAAGAATTTTCAAATACAGTTAGAGATAAAAATACGTGAAATTATTAAGGAATTAATTAAATTAAATTTCTATAGAAACATGTGTTTGATTCAAAAATCAATTATATCATTATCTAAAATAATCAGTTATTTTTATGTTCATTTCATCACTCTCTATTAACTTTTAAAAGCTTGTGTATGAGATGATAATTTTTCTAAAATCTTTAGCTTTCCAACGGTATATCATACATGTATATTACTGCTCTGATGTTCAAAAACGAAAAATTGCATTAAAAAAATATTTTTTCTGTTTTCTCCTTTAGTTGGGTATCGAATTTATTCAGTTTATATATTTACCAGTTTTTCATCAGCGTTAACAAGATAATCTAGTTATTATTATTGAATCTACAAAATTAAAGGTACTTTAGGGGAAGAAAATTTAAAATATCGGCATTTAAGCCCTGTCAGACCATTTTTATCTAAATAAAACCTACATGATATTAAAGCCCATTAAATTTTACATCGATATAGCGAGTTTAATCAAAATCGTCGGAACCGTTTTTGAGAAAATCGAAAAAAGGTGCAAAATGCATGGTATAAAGTGCCTCTTCTGGTAGGCTCATTTTGATGAAAAAAGTTTAAGTTCGATTTAACTCGCTATATAGATGTAAAATTGGACGGGATTAAAAATAATGTAGTTTTTATTCTGATTGAAATGGGCTTGAAATGCCACTATTTCTTCCTCAAAAGTATCTTTAATTTTGTATGTTTTACGAAATTGACCATATCATCTGATTAACATTGCTAAAAAAACAGGTAAATATATAAGTTGAACGAATTTGATATTCAACTAAAGGAGAAAACTGGAAAAATATTTTTTTAATTCAATTCGTATTTTTTGAACTTAAGAACAGTAATATACATGTATAATATACCGTTGGAAAGCTAACGATTTTAGAAAAAATATAATCTTATACACACTATTTTAAAAGTTAACGGAGGGTGGTGAAAAGCCGATAAAACAAACTGATTGTCGTAGATAATAATATAATAAATTATTTAATAAAACACATGTTTCTATTAAAATCCAATGTAAATAATTCTTTAACAATTAACTTTATTTAGTTTATAAATTTCTTTATAAATTCTTAAATTGATATAAATAACGGAGGTAAGTGATAGTCGTGTGTGTTGTTGTTAAAATTAAAAAATTTTAATTTTTTTTTATTAATAATATATGTTTTTTCTGGTGTTCCAATTTTATTGAAGGTCGGAAATTAGCATGGCAATATGATGTCTGTTAGCGGCTCTGAATAACTCCTCACTACTATACTAACTCTTGAGATTTCTAATCCAGTTCATCCCTGGACTTATGGTAAAATTACAGTCTTTGGCTCCGTGGCGTTAACGAAAACCAGTAAAGAGATAGGGCTTGAAATAAATACTGTTTATACGAAATATATCATTATTAGTAGTAACAATGGCGATTTTGGTGATATTGATATACCAGGATATATATTTGAACATAAAGATAAATAAAGGTATGTATTGCAATAGCTTTTTCTGTCAAGGAACTAAAAGATTAGAATTTACAACTCTATTATTTTCCCGATGCACAGTGGACAATATGACCGATTTAGGTGGACAAAATTCTGCCACTTGTCTATATTTAACCTTTGGGGTCCAAAATTGTAAAAACTAATTAATTTTTTTAAAAGATTGGCAAGCGCACAGTGGTCAAACATCAAATTAATTTGCTAAAATCTAAAACTTCCCTACATTTTATGTTTTAAGTCCCGGAATACGGGAAAAATAATACAAAAAATCTAATTATGGCTTGGAGTTGCTGAAACCTGCTAATAGATGTATTTTATATCATTAAGGAAACTCTTGAAATTATAGATTGTAAAACTTTTGATTCGGAGTGTTGTGTCTGAAAAAAATTATGTATCATCCAAAACGCAAAAAATCGCAAAAATTCTTTGTAATATCTAAGGACTAAAAGGATTGATGAAACAAATCCTTGGGGTAACTTGGGGGTTATATAGTTTTTCGTTATTGAATATGGGCATACATTTACAAATTGCTAAATTAACTCTACAGGTGAAATTGCAATGTATTTTAAATAACGAGTTTAGAAATATAATGTTTTACCTGTCTCAGCAATGTCCATTGTTAAATAAAAGCCAAAATACTTTGTGCTGAAGACATCTTGAACACAATAAATGGCCATCGAATAAAGATAATCCCACTGCCGGTTATTAGGCACTTGTGCGAACAGGAATGATTCATTCATTTACTATTTATTTGTAAACACGGTATGGCGGGAAATATTAGTATTAAGGGTCTTGCAAACTAATAATAAAAAGGCGAAGCTCTGGATAATTCCAAATTTTCGACTTGACTTTTGTCCACCTAAATTGGTGATTTTGTCCACTGTGCGACGGTCCAATTCGAGTGTGAAACGTGGTCGCTCACATCGAAGGGTAAACAACGCCTCCACACTGAAGAAATGTAAAGTGCTAAAATATACAAGCTTACGTGTTAGATTTGGTCTGAATTCATTTTAAGCTATTTGTGAAAAAATGATGAAATGAACGAGAACGACTAACCCACCTCGAGTTGCTGGTTCGTTAAGAAATGGGGTACAAAGGATTAATAATTAAATTAGTTATAAAAATTAAAAATAACGAGTTAAAGAAAATATGTATTGATATAACTAGGACGAAATATACATCTCTCAGTCATTTTAATTGATAGTTTTCAAATATCGATAGAAATTAATATATCTACATTATATCGATAGTAATTAATATATAAATATGCGGTGTTAGCCTTCTGGATTGCCCCCTGAAGCCAGGCAAGTGCCGAAGCCTACGGATCGGGTTACCTTAACCTTATCCACGGGTGAGCTTTATATCCGGTTACTCTAGGTATTAGTTATATCGGCCACCTTCCCCTGTAGGGCTCAGAAATGGCGTCCTGGTACGAAGAACAGCACCTGACAGAAAGATACATAAGTTAAACTTTAGTCTATAGACCAAGTATGCTGATGACCTCCAAATTTACCTTTCCTTCCATCCCTCTGAAATGCCTGAGATGGTCCAAAAATTACAAGAAGACATTGACAGCATCAATTTATGGGCCATCAATAATGGTCTAAAGATTAATGTCGACAAAACCAAAGCCATCCTCATTGGTTCCAAACATCTCCTCAACTCCCTCACCTGTCACCTACTACTCTACCTCAATCATAGACCCATCATCTTCCACACATCTGTTAAAAACCTAGGTATATTCCTCGACCAAAACCTATCCTGGAATAATCATATCTCTCAAATTTCCAGAAAATCCATAGCCATTCTCAAACAGTTCCTCAGATTCCGTCATCAAATTCCTCTTAAAACCCGCCAGCTCCTAGTTTCCTCTCTTATCTTCCCCCACTTCGATTATGGCTACCTGGTGTTTGGCGGACTGTCAGAGACGCTTGAGATGAGACTGAAGAGATTAATGAACTGCTTCATTAGATTCATCTTCGGAATCCCTCGGCGCTCTCATGTCTCAATGCCTGGTATGCCGAGTTGAAGTGGCTTTATCCGAAATTCCGACGGCAGTACTTCCTAGGAACCCATCTTTATAAATCCCTTAGAACCAAAAAACCCCTCTATATCTATAACATGTTCACTCCACTCTCCTCTGTCCATTCTATCAACACAAGATCCCAGTCGCTGAACCTGTTCATTCCCCCCTACAGAACTACTTCCTTCAAGAGATCTTTCGTTATTCGTGCTACTTCATTTTGGAATTCCTTACCCATGCCTATTCGTACATCCCAATCCTTAACTTCCTTCAAGCATAAACTATTTATCCATCTCCTTGAATATCAGTCTACCGCGCCTTTATAAGTTTTGGCTATTTACACTGTTTATTTATTTATTATTTTTTTATTTTTTATTATTCAATGTTTCAGTTCATTTTATTTCTTTTATCAATTATAAGGTTGCAATATTACCTTTTACATATATATGCGTGTGTTTAAGTGTATGTATGCATTTTTAAATTTTTTTTTAATTTTTTTTTTATTTTTATTCATAATATGCAGTATAATTTGTTGTATGATGTATATTTTGTAGACGTAATAGCCAGAAGATTAATACTTTAATGTACATTTATATTATTCTTAGGGGACTAGCTGTCCCAGAATAAAAAATTATTTTTTCATTTCATTTCATTTTCATTTCATTTCATTTCAAGTAATAAATGAAACAACTTAAAATGTTCATATTTTTCTATCAAACGCAATTTATCTGATAAATCACACACACACACACACACACACACACATATATATATATATATATATATATATATATATATATATATATATATATATATATATATATACATATATATGCTTGTAGCTCCATTATTTTCGAAGATAGAGACAAAAATCTGGAGAGTTTTAGAATCAGTAAAACGTAAAAATCTGTCATTTACTTATTACATGACCAATTTACTTAATTATTTTTGTTAATAAAATCTAAAGTTGATTGTTTAGTGTATTAACAGCTAATTTTACAAATTATTGCACTTTTCCCACGACTTTTTAACAATATAATGTGGATATAGTACTTTTTGGAATGAAACGTGGATTTAGTACTTTTTGGAAGAATATAACGCGAGATCGCAGTCATCATAACTAACGTTTTTATTATGTTAATTACTAAGTGGTGTATATTTCCTTACGTCACTCTGAGAAATATTTTTTTCTTAAATATCTTGTTGGTTAACTAGATTTTATTGTCTATTCTTCATAAAGAAGGGAATATTCAAAGGACCTTCTATTTATTTTTGGCACTATAATAAGAAAGTATGTAATTATGAAATTCGTTGAACTTTTATTTATTCTTTCTGTGAATATTACAAGTGTATTTATATTATTAACTACGTGCAAACAGTATTTAACCATTAATACTGATAAATAATTTTTATTTTGGTCTTTTACCTTTTTTTTTTTTGTAAATCTGTTCGGTTAGATCAGGCATGGTTTTACTTCTCATATTTAGCTATAAAGGCCGCAAAATTAGCAACGCACCTGTTCATTTTTGATCAGTATATTTGTTGGAGAAGCAACGACTAATAAACTGGATTTTTTTTTCCTCTGGCGTGACAGCCCGTGTAGGCCATTGTACATGTGGTGTATTCTCCTGGGAGAATGTACTCACCACGTATCTCGATGAAATTTTACAGGTTAGGGTCATCACTCCCTACGCCTATTTTAGTGAATGACCACCAGTAGGCTGACGGGTCTCACGTACCGGGGGAGAGGCTGTTAAATATATCCTTATAAAAGTCCCGCCAAGACTGGGATTCGAACTCACAACCTTTAGCGTGCGAGAACAGCGCACTAGCCACTCAGCCACGGTCTCTCCAAAGCTGGCATTTAATTAGCGAAATTTTAGTTCTTTTTTGTTTTCTCAGAAATATTCGTACTAAGAGTTAATTTTATTATTAGTCGTTACTCCTAAATATTTCTATTACATTTCTCTTTGTTTTGTTTCCTTTGCTGGTTTTATGTGATAAGCATTGTCTGGTAAAAGTAAGGGATTTTTTGTCCAAATTACTTTGAAATATGTTAGTAATATCCAAATTTTTTTTTTCTATTGCCCGTACCATGTCTCTTATCCGGAATAGTCTTGGCAACAGTACTCTGCATTATAATACATTTCAATAATGTCTGAGATGTTTTATTATAATGATTTTTTGCCTTCACTTGTAAGTAAAATAAAAAAGCAAACCATGAATGGTCTTGATTATGAAATATGTAGTCTTTCCATTCAAGGAAAATATTGTGATGGTGAAGATTTTCGAATTCGAGTTTTCAACGGAATTAGGTCTTGTAAATAGGGTCTTGCAAAATGCTCTCTCTCTATATGCGTGGGTTTGCGTTGGCTATATACATTAATTTACCACATTAACTCAAATCAAGAAGACACTTACAGAAATGAGTTACATTTTTCAGATTGGTATTGCTAGTCAAGTTAATGAAGGTGTTGGGAGAATCAGAGATCACTAAGGCGATTGAAATTGGTTCCAATCCCCTCCTAAACCCTTTCCCCAATCGCAATACTGTTTCTCAATAATAATCCAATGAAGTTCCTTATATAAATTATATATTTTCCTTATTATTAATAAATTGTATGTTATTCCTTTCATCAATGTTATTCTTAATGGACTCAGTCCCATAATAAAATTGTTTTGTAAAAAACAAAAAAAAAAAAACTTCCTGTTAATCAAAAGACTGACAAACATAACTTGTCACTAGCTTATTCCCAAATATTAAATTTAATAAAGCATCCCTAGCTCATTTTTTAAACAACCATCTGATCATCTCTTCATAATTTTATTTTTATTTATTTATTATCATTTTTTTTTTATTTATATATTTATTTAATTTTCGTACTCCCCTTTTTTATTTATTTATTTGTTTACCTACTAGATTACTGTTTATTTATCATTTCCTTCGACAGCTCCTTATCGTCATTCGTTATTACCTTATCATCATTCATCATTTATCATCGTCATCCGTTATTACTTAAAATCTTTTAATCTTTACCTCGTCACTATTTCTTACAATTTTATCAAATACTCATAAGTAATAACTCAAGTACTCTCAAGTAATGACTTTTGGCTATTTTTTAACAATCGAATCAGTAAACATAACTTAGCTTCTTGGAATTTTCCTAACGGACATTCTAGTTCTCATATTTTCCGTTCCACGCAATGAGCGTTTTTTAAACTGGGAAACATCACTTCTGTAGGCAACGCTTGCACGTCGTCATGTAAGTATTTTTTCTTATTGATAAGGGTCTTTTTTCATCGCCCATTTCTTTCTCCCCCTTTCCATACTCATATCTTTCTCCGTTACATATTATTAGTTTAATATTACATTATTTTAAAATTTAAATTATTATTTTTTATTCATACTGTTTCTCTTTTGTAATGACTATATTTTTTTATATATTACCTATACTCTTAACTATGTTTTTAATATATTACCGTCATATATCAACTCAAAATTGTTAATATTTAAAATTTTAATTGTTCACATATTTTTCCTTTATCATTTTTTTTTCATTTACTTAGTCTCTATTTATATATTCTCATTACAATATTATCATCTCAATTATGTCTACTTCCATACTTTATAACTATCATCTTAATTTTGTTTATTTCCATACTTTATAACTGTCACCTTATTTCCATACTTTATAATTGTCATCTTATTATCATTTTACATTTAATATTATTTATGTTCCCATAATTTATTACTGTCATATTATTATTATATACCTAACGCATTATTAAGTCTATAATTACATTGGTTGTTATCTTGTTTCTTTTAGCCCTGATGAAGGCCCACATTGTAGGCCGAAACGTCGGCACATAATTAAAATAACGCTTATTTTTAATTGTGTGTTTTTAATTTATGACCGCACCCCCAACCATCTTCCTCATCTAATTTCTCTACGGCCAACAAAACTCCATCATTAAAAAAAAAAAAACAATCTCGGAAAAACCTTTCATCAAACGCACAATTTTCCACTTTAAAACTCCTAATTTTCTCTGTCACGTTCTTCTATCTTGCTTTGTCCATTAATATTACTTCCCTTGACTACTGCTCACACATGATAAAATCCTCAGCATAGATGGACAAATTCAAGTCAAAAGTTTGGAATTTTCGAGTGCTTGAACTTTTTATTACTAGTTGGTGAGACGCTTAGTACTAATATTTCCCTCCGTACCGTGTTAACAAATAAATAGTAAATGAGTGAATCATTCCCGTTCGCACAAGTGCCTAATGACCGGCAGTGGGATTATCCTTATTCGATGGTCATTTATTGTGTTCAAGGTGTGTATAGTGCCAAGTGTTTTTGCTTTTATTTAACAATGGACATTGCTGAGATAGGCAAGTCATTATATTTCCAAACTCGTCATTGAATAAACATTGCAATCTACCTGTAGAGTTAAATTAGCAATTTGTAAATTTGAAAATCTATATAGCCCCTATTTTATCCCAAGAATTTGTTTGTAGAATTTGTTTCATCAATCCTTCTAGTCTCTAAATGTTAGAAAGAATTTTTGCGTTCTGTGTAATACATCCAAAGTTTTACAATCTATAATTTGAAGAGTTTCCTAAATGATATAAAATATATATTAGCAGGTTTAATCAACTCCGAGCCATAATTCGATTGTTTGCATTATTTTCCCCATATTCTTTAGTTTTAGATTTTAGCAAATAAATTTAATGTTTGGCCACTGTGCGCTCGTGTCTCAGGGGATCTTAAAGCAACACTAAAACGAATGTTTTACTGCTTGATACATTTTATCTTAAGGGTATCCAAGGGGACACTTCTGTTACCCGATTCTACAAAGAGTTGAAGTTCCTGGCATCCTATAATCTCAAAGCCCATTATTCATTGCGGGTATATTTTCATTTAAATCCTCCGTACATTCCCGTTCGCGTCCTTCAGACCTTTATACAGAATCGCAGCTTTCGAAAGCTTCTTATACTCATCTCTTCAATACTCTTTCGACCTTAAAGCTCGTCTATCCGAATCCAAAAGGATACTAAATAGATTTGCCTAATTCAATAAAAATCAGTAAACAAAGCCGAGAGAAACTATTATTTATTAATTATATTTTGTTTGTTTGTTCATTTAACGTCACATAATGCCGTTGGAGTAGGGTAGGGCGGGGCTAGTTGAACAATTTTTCACTTTCACGGATATAGCTTCTCAATTATAAGTCTCAACGAGGTTTTAAGCGGCTTGATGGATTCGTAATATATCCCTTAGCAAAAGTTTCCATAGTAATTTTTGTGTAAGAAGTCGAATTTAAAAGCTACAGCTATTTAATTCCAGGAAGTCCAGTTTGCTCAATGCACCACATAGGTGAGGTAAGTTGAGCAAGGGTATGGGGCAAGTTGAGCACTAAGTATGTCTAACCAAACCATGGGTTCGATTTAAACTAGAAATAGAGTAAAATATGTGTTTAACAATCAGCTCTTTGTTTATCGTCTTTAAGTGACAGAACGACGAAATTTATAGTAATTTCCTTTGAATCATTAACCTAAACTAGATACGTTAACTTCAATAAAATATTAACTTATCTTAAGATTTACTTCAACATTAAATTCAGTCTTGCTTTTTGAAATCAGACTTAAATGTTTATATTATTACTCATATAGTTTATATCTTAAAAAAATATTAATTAGATCTTTAGAACTTAATGATAATTGTCACTGTTGCAATTAAGAACATCTTGTATTCTTCCTCTTGTAAGTCCACATCCTAACAAAAAATAAAACATTCAATACTTAAGTTGTTAGAGTCGTGAGGTAAGTTGAGCAACTATAGCTAACTAACCCCAATCCGGAATTAAAAAAAAAAATCATAAGAATTATACCCAGAACCATTCCACATACCAAAAGTACAATAATTCTCTGAAAGATTAACACTTACCTAATTAAAAACAGATAAGAATTAACTAATAACGAACTAACTAAAGACGAAAACTTGAGATGAACGACGTTTTTACTTTTTGGTCACAAAATAAACAAAACACAAGAGCGCTTCACTCGTTCACCCAGCCGCAAATAGCGATCGCGTTGTGGTTGTCCTTCCCACAACTGCTTCTTTCTGCCGTAAGATGCCTATGCATACGGTGAATAGTTTGCGAGATATATAAATTGCCCAACTTGCTCCTATGCTCAACTAGCCCCGCTCTAACCCACATATTTTTGTATTGTGTTTCTTGTCTACTTCCTTTATTTTCTAAATTATTATTATTGTCGAAGCTACTTGTTAATTTATTGCTATTATTCATTTTGTATTTGTTATTTATATATTTTGTGACTTTTTTTTCTCAAGATTTGTTCCAGAATCTGTAAAGAATTTATTATTAATACTTTGGATTAGTCGTATTTTCTATTCTCTTTAAGTGATGAAATATTAAAGGAAAAAATATTTTAGAATGATAATTATTTCTAAAAAAAAAAAAAAAAGGACAAATAATCATAAGGAAAAGGTGTTTCACAAACATAAAATATATAAACATTTAAAGAAGGAAAAGAGAAGAGATAAATTAGTCATTGAGTAAATCCATTAAAAGGAGATTCTCCTCTTCTTTTTTCCTAAACCTCTTTGATGGAGTTCGACCAAGCTCAATCTAAATAAAAAGTGGTTCTCTCACTTTTTTTTTTTTTTTAACTGAAGATGTTTATACTTTGAAGGTTGGCTTAACATCATATTCATGATTGTTTGCATCCCTCAATATTTTTACTTTCACTTACCGATGTATGAAATACACAGTAAGGAAAGTATGACAACCGTGAAAATATTGGAATCCGAGTTTGCAAAGGAAACGCTTTTTATATGGTACTTTGAGTCCAAATGACGAAGATCCTCACTAACAGTCTATGTATATATCAGTGTGTGGTAAGTCTAGCACGAAAATAAAAAGTCGTAAGTAATTGGAATTTCATATTTAATACTTCTTTAGGCCGGATATGTTACAGCAACTTTGTCATCAAATTAACTTCAAACTGGTTTCAATAATTTTAAGTTTATGGATTAATTATTAAATTGATTTTAACAGCCGTGGTAAGTGAAAGTCGTGTGTTTTTTCTGAAGAAATAAATTTAATTGAATCCTCCATTATTTGCTATGACTCTCGATATATCGGGGATGAGTGTCGATTTTAGTGTTAATATTGCTGTACCATCCCAGCTTTAGCCTACCCTAAATATGTATATTCATTTTACTTTCACTTACCTATATATGAAATATATAGCAAGGGAAGTATTGCGATCGTGAAAATTTTCGAATTCCAGTTTTCAACGGAAATACACATTTTAGGATCCCCTGAGTCCAAATAACCAAGTTCCGCAAAAAGGTCTGTGTGTTTGTGTGTCCGTGTGTGTGTGGTAACTCAAGTGCAAAAACGAAAAGTTGTACGGAACTGAAATTTCATATTTAAGATTACTATACGCCCGAGATATTACAGCAACTTTTTCATTAAAATCGGCTGACCGGAAATCTTACTTTATCCCATGCATTTAGTACCTTTTTACGTTTTTCTCAAAAACGGCTCTAACGATTTTGATCAAACTCGCTATATCGATGTAAAATTTAATGGGCTTTAATATCATGTAGGTTTGAAATAGCCTTAAATGCCAATATTTTCTTCCTCTAAAGTACCTTTAATTATGTGTATTCTATAAAAATAACCATATCATCTTATTACCATTGATAAAATACAGGAAATTATATAAGTTGAACGAATTCGATATCTAACTAAAGGAGAAAACTGAAAAAATATTTGTTTGATGCAATTGTTTCACGGCTTGTCCACTGGATGGCGCTGTCATCGCCTGACGCTCCAAGTAGTTTTATCACGGAATGATAGAAAAAAAAAACTTACTGAATTTCGTAGATAATATTATAACGTATTATTTAATAAAACACATCTTTCTATAAAAATCCAATGTAAATAATTCTTTAACGATTTATTTTCGTTTCTTAATTTGTTTAAAAATTCTTAAATTGATATTAATAACAGATTTAAGTAGTGAAAGTCGTGTGTTGCGCTCACCAAATTTTTTTTTAGAGCTAGAATTACCACTTACACACCTTAACTACACTTATAATTCGAAGCTTAAGCCCGGTCACAGTATTTCAATCAAAATTAAACCCACATGACATAAAAGTCAATTTATTATATGGTTTCTATAGTAAATAGTCACTTATGGTTAGTCGATTTTTTTTGGAGAGGGGGAATGCAGCTGTAACATTCCAAATAGTTGTTTTAAATATTGATTTTTAGTTTCGTAAGAGTTTTCTGTTTTGAGTTAGATGAACTCATACATAGATCATTCTGTTGGACTTGGTCATGTGGAGCCTAAAACGTGTTTTTCCGTTGAAAATTCAAATTCGAAGATTTTCACAATCTCAATACTTCCCCATACTATATATTTCATGCGTACATAAGTAAGTGAAAGTATAAAGGAGGAATGAAAACAGAAATATTGGATTAGTGTTTTTAGTCTTGTTTACCGCAAGAGGGAATGGCTCGGGTCAAGAAGTTTGCAAGGCTTTCAGTAGGAGCTGATTGATTCTCTTCGGTCTGTTCTCCAATTGTGTGTTACTTTAGGCTACCACAATGGCTGTTTTCTTCCAATTTAGGTCATACTTGTCGATTGTTTGAAATTGGGTCTCTTTCTCCAGAAGTTACAAAGATGGAAAAATCAATCATTTTCTTTTCATCATAAGTAAAATTCTGGTGCGCGCAACACACGACTTTCACTTACCTCCGTTGTTAAAATCTATTTTAGAACTTTTAAATAAATTTAGAAATGAAAAAAATATAATCAAATTGAGTTTCGACAGTAATATATAAATTAAGAGAGCACTTGTTGAGTATGATTTACCATGGATGAAATTAGGACTCCACAACCATAATTAACTATGTAATAATATACCAAACATTAGAGATCCCAATTTACCTAATGAAAGACTAAATGTTATTTATAAAATAAATTATATAGATTTGGATAAGAAAATAACTCTAAAAAAGGAGAAACCTCTAAAAAGATCACTAAATGAGTGAAACAACACAGAAGTAATTGCAAAAATAGTAAAAATATAAACACCACAGCATTCGCACAACACAGCATATCACCAATTTGATTTTGAAAAACTAACAATTTTAGAAATAGAAAAAATCTGGTGCGCGCGACACACGACTTTCACTTACCTCCCTTATTTATATCAATATATGAATTTTTAAACAAATTTAGAAACAAAATAAATTGTTATAGAATTATTTACATCGGATTTTATAATAGAAACATGTGTTTTATTAAATAATAATATTAATATTGATATCTACAACAATCAGTTTGTTTTATCGGCTTTTAATCGCTCTCAGTTAACTTTTACAAAAGTATGTTTAAGATTATATTTTTTTCTAAAATCATTAGCATTCCAACGGTATATTATTCACGCATATTGCTGCTCTTAATGTTAAAAAAAAAAATTGCATTAAAAAAATTTTTTTTGCAGTTATCTTCTTTAGTTGAATATTGAATTCGTTCAACTTATATATTTACCTGTCTATTAGCAATACTAATCAGATGATATAGTAAATTTAATAAAAACTGCAAACCTACATGATGCTAAAGCCCGTCCAATTTTATATCGATATAGCGAGTTTAATCAAAGTCATTAGAGCCGTTTTTAAGATCATTTTCACGATCGAAATACTTCTCCTTACTATATATTCCATATATAGGTAAGTGAAACTAAAAAGTTGGTTTGGAATATTAAATAGTAATAAATCGTATAAAATATGGAACGTTTAACTTAACAAATAAATAATCTGAACCACGTCTGAATTTTTGAACAATTTATGATTCCAATTTCTTCCTATGATTAGAATAAGTGCTTTTCATTACTATGGACCCATAATTCCAAAGTGATAAACTCTTATTTTATTAAATTGAACTTGCTTAAACATGAATTACACCACCACCATTCGTTATCGGCGCGACAGACACATAAAGCGGTCCCTGGCCAGCTCAACTGCACTTCTCCAGTCCTCCCTGTCGGTAGCTCTTCAGATTCTCGGAGACGCTGTCCCACCTCTCCTTCGGTCTTCCACGAGGCCTTCTTCCGTCGGGCTTTCCATGATACAGTTTTCTCACTGTCCTTTCTTCACCCATTCTGATTATGATTCTGACCCACCCACCTAATCCGCTGTACCCTTACAAACTGGGAAACACTCAACTCATCATAAAGTGTGTGCAGCTCTCTGTCTTTTTGAAGTCCATACTCACCGTACTCCTCTACAGGCCCGTAAATACGCCTAAGAATCTTTCTTTCTAACCTGTCAATGCTGATCCTTTGCTCGAAGTTCAGGTTTCAGATGCATATGTTAACACAGGTCGGACGAGCGCTCTATACAGTCTGATCTTGGTTGTTCGACTGAGCAGTCTACTTTTAAAAAGTTTGGATAGACTGAAACAGGATCTATTTGCTGTCATTATCCTGTGCTTTATTTCTTCTTCCTCATCCAAGGCAGCATTGATCATCGATCTTAAGTATTTAAAACTGTTAACATATTGAAATCTATAGTCTCCACCTATGTAGTGTCTCTGTGGGCGAGCTGGCTTGTTCTTCCTCAAAATTAGGATTTTTAACTTGTCTTCATTAATCTGAAGACTCATTCTTCTTCCTTCTGTCTCAAGCACTGTAAATACCTCTTTTATGTATTTTCGAGTCCTTCCTGCTATGACAATATCGTCTGCATATGCCATGACTTGTGTTATCTTTTTATAACCGCATTTAGGACTATTTTGAACAATCAAGGTGCTAGTGAATCCCCTTGTCTCAGCACTGAGCTCACTGGGAATGAGTCTTTGATTGCACCGATGCACCATCACATTTAAATTGGACCCTTGCGAACCAAATGTGGGTCGCTAGTTAATAATATAACAATAATAACAATGTTCAAATTAAATAATGAAGGAAACTTAAATCTTTAATTTTTTTCTATTGTATCCACTGTTAATAATATATATATATATATATATATATATATATATATATATATATATATATATATATATATATACTTTCTAGATAAAAAGTTTGTTTGAGACGGACAAATATGTGATGTTTGCCGATTGGAAGGGAGAAACGAAATTGGTCACGCGCCACACTTAGCTACTTCAAACACCTCTTTTATTTACCTTCTACTTTAAACATTGATGTTATGTTCCTCTCTGTATTCGTGAATTTTAACGTATGTTCTATAGAGTAAATATATTTCTTTAAAATAGTTTTAAAATTTCACAATGTGGTGTATTCAGAACTATAAATAAAAAATCTGTTGCCCGTAACACCTCAGTTTTTAGCTACCACAATTGTTAAAATCAAGTTTTAAATAAACTGTTTTGGTGGAAACATTCATTTTACGTAAAATAATATATAAGTGAATGGAGATAAAAATAAGAAAATAACTTTTATATGATCTTGAACAATAAGGTAAGTGTTTCCGGTTCCGAAGGAGAAATGTACATTGACCATGCTGCCACCTCGCGGCCTGTTGATGTTGTAGAGCGCCCCTAGTGACAGGCAAGTGACATTTTTTTTTCTATCTTCGAAAATAATGGAGTTACAACCGTAAAGGTAGCCAAGATTTCAATTGTTTCGCAAATTACTGTTTATAAAACTTTCAAAATATTTATCTTCAAAAATAATTGAGTTATGGGCGTATTTATGGGTAGAATACCAATTTTTTAAATAATTGTTCATGTTTATTTTGTTAAAAAACACTAATAATTTTTCTCTGTATCTTTAATAATAACTGGGTTATTGAATTAAATCACTTATAATCGGCCGTCATTTTAAAAATAACCACCTGACATCAACGTCTAGGGCCCGGTTGCACCAACAGCCTGTGTTAAAGTAACTTTTGCTGTTAACTAACCCGGGTTAAAAGCTAATCATGATTAAAGTTTTTGTCCATTTGCACCAACAAATTTTTAATTCGAGTTAGTTAACATGGGTTAGCGCGGGACGTCATCATATTCGTGACGTATTTAACAACTCCAAACCCTCTAGACAGAGACAGTTAGGTTATATTGAAATGATTGTTTTACTCTGCCGATTAATATATATTAATACAATAATGGATATAATTAGTTGACCGTTGAGAATTAATAATGAAACATTTTAAGATCTATTGAATATCAAGGAAGCTGGATTGTATTGTGAAACCAGACAGACAATGAGTATCTAAATGGAATAAAAACTATAGTATATAAAATGTTATTAGATGTATTCGAAAAAAATAATAAATTAAATCAAGTACAATGAAATTAAAAATGAACCCAGGACAAAAAACCTTAACGTTAATAACAATAAATTGATCAATAATAAACCAAAAATTGATGACAATATGAACAATAAATAGTAAAACCTAAACAAAAAACTATAACAGATCTTTACCAGAATGAAAATAATAAAAAAACAATTATAGGTAATATCAATAATGCGATAAATATAGACATGATAAGTGGAAGAAATAGAAATATATACCATTATCAAAAAATGCAATTTATACCTCATCTATCCAAAGAAATTAAGAGAACACTTGTTGAATTTAATTCACCACATACAAAATTAGGACTATATAAACATAATAAACTAAGTAATCATTTATCAAACATTAAAGATTTTACCACACGAAAAACTGAATGTTATTTATAAAATAAATTTTATAGATTGTGATAAGATATACATAGGAGAAACCTCTAAAAAGATCACAACTAGAGTCAAACAACACAGCAATAATTGTAAAAATATAAACACTACAGCATTTGCACAACACAGTCTTCAGCTTAATCACAATTTTAATTTTGAAAACACAGAAAGCTATTATATTCCTTACCTATATCTACAACTGCATCCTACGCACCACCTATTTTCCTCTCTTGTGGAAACATTCCACAATCATTCTCTTCCTAAAACCAGGTAAACCTTCCAGCAACACTTCATCCTACAGACCTATTAGTCTACTCCCTATCCTCTCAAAAGTCTTTGAAAAACTCCTTCTAAAACGAATCCTGCCTATATTAGAATCACAAAATCTTCCTTCCCATCAGTTTGGTTTCCGTGCTCATCATTCCACTGTTCAACAAGGACTCCGAGTTTACCATACTCGAGTAGACCATATTTCCTCAGCCCTTGAATGCAAAGAGTATTGTTCTGGTGCGTTTCTGGACATAGCGCAAGCTTTTGACCGGGTATGGCACACCGGATTACTTTTCAAGCTTAAAACGCATTTACCCCAGTCTCTATACCTCATTCTCCGATCCTATCTCTTAAACCGCTCCTTCCGAGTTCGCTGTGGTGTAGAATTTTCTAACTTTTATCCCATTGAGGCCGGTGTTCCTCAAGGCAGCGTCTTGGGACCCGTACTCTATATCCTTTACACTGCTGATATTCCTAATCATCCTGACACCTTTTTGGCAACATTTGCAGATGACACCGCCATCCTATCATCCAATTCCGATCCTGAAATAGCATCCTTAATCCTGCAAAGACACCTTATCGAGGACTGGTGTGATGCTTGGCGTATTAAGGTTAATGAAAGCAAATGCACCCACGTCACCTTCACCCTTCGACGCAAATCCTGTCCAATGGTTTATTTCAATTCTATACCACTTCCTTCCTCAGACACAGTCCGGTTTCTTGGCTTACTACTAGACAAAAGATTGACGTGGAACCCACATACAAGACTTAAACGAAAAGAACTCAACAGACGATTCGGACAGTTATACAGACTACTAAATAGAAAATCTAAGCTTACAGTTGACAACAAATTATTACTTTACAAGACAATACTGAAGCCAATCTGGACCTACGGACTTGAACTGTGGGGGACAGCTAAACGTTCTAACATCAAACGCATTCAATCCTTTCAAACCAAAGTTCTCCGAACAATAGTAAATGCTCCTTATTATGTCTCCAACTATACCTTACACCACGACCTTAATGTTCCTTTTATTTCAGACCTGATTCCATCTAAATTTTCCAAATTCCACCAGAACCTCATTCATCATCCTAATCCTCTAGCACAATCCCTATCCAGCTCCACTCATCCATATAACCCTCCTAGAAGGTTGAAACGGCAGTGGCCCCGAGACATATTGTAAACGTCTATTCTGGAGTTCTGACACTGGTCAGATTCTCCTCTCATGTGCGGTGTGATTGTGGCTCTGGCGCCCTTACTTAGCTTCCGCTGGCTCTCACCAGTGATGCGGCTGAGAGGGAGGCGCTGAGATCCTTTTGACTCTGCTTGTCCTTCCACAAGTGGAGGGGACAAGCCCTGTCCGGGGTTCCCGAGCTGATTGTAAATATTGTACATAGGTATGAATGTGACATGTTTTGTTTATTTATTTGTTAACTTCAATTATTTGTATTTATTTTGTCTATAAATTTTGTTATTGTATACGTTTATTTATTTTGATTTTATTTTATGTAATTTGACTTTCTTTTTGTTTATATTGTAAATATTGTATGAATGAGATCCTGTAGCACTATTATTATTGTCTATTATGACAAATTGTAATAAATACGAATAAAAAAAAAAAAAAATAAAAAAAAATTTGAAAAACCTACAATGTTTGTATTAGAAAAACAATATTGGATATAGAAAAACAATCGAATCTATAAATATATATACAAAAATATAAAAGATACCATAAATTATAAAACAATTGAAAACACTCTCACAAGCAGTTCTTGCTACAATTGGGAAATTAAAATTTGTAAACCTTACCTTAGTGACCTATATTTAATAATAAATCAGTGTATACTTACTACAGTAAATAGTATGACCCTAATTCATCAGGAGCCAAAGAACATGTCAGTTAAATGGGTATTTTTTCCTTAGTGTTAATTTAAAAAACAAACCAATTTTATGACATAAATTTTTGACAAAATTTTAATCAAAAATGGATATTTTTTTAAATTTTAAATGAATTTCGGGTAAATATAATTTTTTTTGTAACATTGTTATGCATATTTTTGGTAATGTTTTTAGTTAATATTTAAAAAGTTATTTTCTAATGTTAATTGATAATTTTTTGATGTATTTTAGTGAGTCCTGATGATGGGGAAGGCCCTCGAAATGTTGGCTCGTTTTAAAGTTAATTGTAATAAACTGTTTTTGGAAGATTTAGAAACCTACAAATTATTTATTATCATTTTTCATTCTTCCAATTAACCTATTTTTATTATTAATCAATTTACTGAATTAGAGGAAAAAAAATATGTAAATAAAATACAAAAATCAGACTTTATTGATAAATATAAACAAATAAATTACCACTTGACAACAAAAGAGGGAAAGGTTAATTGATTTAATAACACACATTGCAATTTATACAAAATTATGTCATTTCCTTTCATCTTGAAAAATTTGTGTCGACGAAAGTGCTCTGTGAAAAGCTATATCACTTTCACATATAATTTCTGATGGTGTGAAACAACATCAGGAAAGTAATCTTCTGGTTCTGGTACGTTGTAGATGTCCTGGGTTTCTATTGCAATGTTGTGGAGGACAGCTACAGCTACAATAATATTTAGGGCTTTTTTTGGATCCATTCGAATTCCATTGGCAAGGCAAGGAAATCTTCTTTCCATAAAACTGAACGCTCTCTCAATGATTGTTTGATTTTTTGTGTACAATTGATTTTTCTTCAGCAGCATTTGTTGGGTTTAAAATTGGTGTCAGTAAATATGTTTTGCAGCCATAACTACTATCATCTAGAAGCCAAAAATCTCCAAATTCTCTTGACTCAAATCTCACTCGTAATGCACTTTAATTGAAAATCCAACTGTCATGCACAGAGTCAGGATTTTCAAATTCCCATCGCACAATACTTGTATATTTTAATGAAAACCACCCTTTTCTATTTCAAAATAGTTTTGTATTAGCTCCACTTAGAGACTGGATTTTAATATAAGTGCAGTCAATCGCACCAATTACTCAAAGAAAACATTTGATCCTGTAGAAATCTGACACTGTTTTGTTTTTATCAACTTCTGTTACGAACGTTTTAATTAAATCACTTGACTTCCTGGCTATTAATGCTGTTATGCGTGAAATAATTCTATAAACTGTAGATTTATCAATATTAATGATGTCGCTAAGAACCTGCTGGTAACTACTAGTAGCATAATACCTCTTGAGGTTAAGTAGAATATGATGCAAAATCATTAATATTAAAAATGTCAATCATATTTAGCACTGTTTCTTTTTTAAATCTATACCTTCTTATGAATTCCACATCATCCTAAATTTCAAAGAGATTCCTCCTTACTTTGTAAAGCTTGTTCCTAGGAAGTATATATATATATATCAGTTGCATTATATCTTCATCTGATGTTGAATATTTATCTGAAGAGATTGTGTTCATTTTTCCTCCGTGTATTGGGATAAATGTTGCGAAGATATTAGAAAAAAAAAAACTAAAACTGACACAAACAATGTTTCAAAGAGTAACTGGTTTGAAGGTGTTATGGATGTTCCTGTTTGTAGGATATGATTCAAAATCATTAATATTAAAATTGTCAATCATATTTAGCACTGTTTCTTTTCGAAATCTGTACCTTCTTATGAATTCCACATCATCATAAATTTCAAATGGATTCCTCCTTACTTTGTAAAACTTGTTCCTAGAAAGTATATTTACCAATTGTATTATATCTCTATCTGATGTTGAGTATTCATCTGAAGAGATTGTGTTCATTTTTCTTCGGTGTATTAGGATAAATATCACGAAAATATTCAGAAAAAAACAAACTGAAACTGACACAATGTTATAAAGCTAAAGTAACAGTAGAAAGGTAACATTGACATCGGATAATCGAGGTAGGAAGGTGAATTAACTTAACACCATCACTTAACATAGAGTTAGGGCTAATTATGATTGGTGCAATGGAATTTCTGCTAACCCGTGATTTACTTATCCAGATTAGTAAAGTTAAAGTTAAACACGGTCGGTGCAACCGGGCCTAGGTGTCAGGAGCATCCTTGCATGCGTTAGTATCTTTGTGGCGAATTAAAAAAAAAAATGATCCAATATTTTCGGAGTAAAGCCGAGGACGGCAGACACAAACGTAATTTTTGGTTTATTATTTTCAATAATAAACCGTTATAATCGACCAAAAAAAAAAAAAAAAACCCTCAGAATTTGAGAGCTTACGTTTCAAGATGCGTAGAATCGAAATAACGAATAAAAAAAAAGTTTGTCCGAATAAATAAATTAATAAATACCAAACAATTTTATTAATGACCAAATGAAAAAAGAATCGTTGAAATTGGTTAACAACTAGCTCAGATATTGCGTTTTGAATTAGTTCTTTCCATATTACCTAATTGCCTATCTAGAGCCATATAAACAGTTATATCCTAATAATGTTATTTGGAAATAATAAACCATTGTGTAATAATTTGCAGCGTTTTTTATTCGTTATTCGGTTTGTACGTATCTTGAAAAGTAAATCCTTAAATATTGAGAGGGGGGGAGATACTTTTTTTAGATCAATTAGGTACGTAGGTTCATTATTGAAAATAATTAACAAAAATCAAATCACGACGTCTATTTTATTGTGCTCATGTATAAGTCATTTCTTGATTTATTCATGAGAAATAAGACTTATTTTCAATACCTGGTTTAAAAAGTTAACACTTTTTTCCGCTAATTTTAATCTGGCCGAAACGCGGTGTACATGGCCCTGTGGATGCTGTTGAAATATTAACTAATTCCCCTGAGTGGTCCACTTTATTCTTGCAAGGGACGATAAAGAACAGGACGAGAAAATGGGGGTATAATTCTCACTAGAGGGGCGCAAACAGCCCCGGGAACTGAGCCAACTCCCTAATATCCGATTATAATTTTTTTCTCCTCCAGCAAGGAACGAATCCCCTCAATGGCCTTGAATAAGGATTCCAGGACTTCTTTTTAAAGGCCACTTTTTAAATTATGGCTAGCCCGAATTCTACAAAAGAGGCTTTAAAAAGAAAAAGACATTTCTTTGATAGGATTTACTACCGAGTTGAAACGAGGCTCTTCTGCTTTTTATACATTTCTTTCAAAGACCTTGCAATAAATTTTGTTTCTTTTTATAATTTATCACATGTGACCGGACTGATTTCGGTTTATTATTTTCGAAAATTTAGAAAATATATGAAAATCACGTATTTTCCATCCTTGTGGTCCAAGTCATCATGGTACTAAAACCAATGAAATCCTCTGACTGTCTAAATTCCTATCATCCAGTCAGCCTAATTACTCCCTTTATCGTCTTAATTCTCTAGAAATATTCAAATTTGTACTCAATCATCAGTCAGGTTTAAAAAAAAACATCATTCTACTGTTTAATAATGTTACCGGCTAGTTTATTTCATCTTTCATATTTATTTTATTCATTAGAATAAAAAAAATATTGTCCAGGCGTTTTCCTTGACATAGGCCAGGCTTTCGACAAGATTTGGTATAAAGGATTGCTTTGCAAACTGAAAATTTTACTTCCACCAACCTTCTATTTCATATTACTTTCATACCTTACAGATAGTAATATTTCCGTGAAACTAAGGAGTGAACCCACTGGCATTAAGCAAATTAAGGTAGGATATAGGCATATCAGACCTGCCACAGCACAATGTGACTCTATTGACTACTTTTGCTGATGACACAGCTATCCTGTGTTCAGATAGAAATCGTTTTCAAGCAGTAATCACTCTCCAAATTCTCGTCGATGAACTTGCTGCCTGGACTACTAGATCGAAAATAAAAATGAATGAGCCCAAGTGTGTAGTATTCACTCTTAACCATTAGTTCCATTCTCTCCCCATTTATTTTAATAAAATCTAAATCCTTCATCCGGAATAAAATGATAAACCATTGTGTAATAATTTGCAACGTTTTTTCTATGTATCATAAAACTTACTTGCCAGTTCCACGAATTAAACTGTTTGTTTATTCATTTAACGTCACTTTATGCTACTGTGGCTAATCGGACGATAATACAGTGGGAGTCCTAAATTTTGCCTATCCAGGTTCAATCAGAATAGGGATTATTAACGAGTATCTGACATTGCACCGGCATAGGACTATCTTTTTACATTTCTTCAGAAGGAAGGCAACTATGAGGATTTGTTCTCCTGTTTAAAAATCCAAGAGTCATCTGGCAGTTTTAAACGCGTGAGCTTAAGCACAGAAGGGAAATGCTTGCCACTACACCTCAGGTGATCTCCCGCAAACCTGAAACTAATAAAATAAATTATTGTATAGCTCCCATTAAAATTCAAAAGAATACTAGCTGTAACACTTGGATTTAATTGGCTTAAATTTACAAAAACACTATTTTTTAAAAAGAGTAAATCTAAGTTTAATTTCATTATCCGTCAATCAATTACTAATTTAACCATTTTTATTTTAACTTACATATACATAGAATATATAGTAATGGAAAGCATTGCGAACACTTGAGGATGGCCCTAGAGGTAACGTTGTAAATTATGAAATAAAATTAATTTCATTTGGGGATGGCCAAAATATATATAAATAAATATATATATCACTTAAATAAAAATATATAAGTTTCTTCTTTATAGATTTATCCTTTTTTTTTTTTTTTTTTTTTTTTTTCTTTTTTTTTTTCTACTTAATTTTAACATTCTAACATATCCTTGTGTTAAGCCTTTTCGAGTGATAAATGTCCATTTAATTGAACTAAACAGGGCTAAATTGACCAAAACTAAGAATTTTGTTTTGATTTTAAAAATCACATAAGACTGAAACGACAAGAAACTGCTCGAAGATATCGATTACTACAACACTTACAGACAAACGTTCAAAACTTCCAGTATATTACAAAAAGCTCATTTACATTACTATTATCAGACCTATTTGGACATGTGGAATCGAGCTTTGGGGCTCTACTTTTTTCCTACAATTAATTCCTTACAATCCAAAATCCTTTGCAAAATCCTGAATGCCCCTTATTTAGCCACAAATCAACTCCTCCATAATGACCTCAACATCCCATTTGTTGCAGACATAGTCCGTGACAGATACACCTCTTTTCATTCTAAACTCCCTGCCCACACAAACCCACTTGTCGGTAATTTATTTTCCTTAGATATCCCTAATAACCCTCCGAGGCGATTGAAAAGGTGGGGATTTAAGGGTCCTACTGATTTAAAATAGTTAGTGAAGTGCTACCACAGGATAGTTCTATCTTAAGACATTTTCATGAATTTTCTTCATACTGCATATTTACTCATTGTGTTTTTAGTACAGTTGTAAATTACAATAAATAAATTTAAAAAAATATACTAAAAAAATGAAATATTATTTTTTCGGTACAACATTTACAAAATTAAATGTACCCTTTCAAGATCGACTTTTCTTTTTCCTCTTGATAAAGCCTGCTGAATATGTTTTAACTTCTAGTGTTAGATTATATCAGAACAATTTTTTCACAAATGAATACTTTTGTTCACGTAAAAAACCTTGATGATTGCAATCAATATTTGTTCATAATTGTTGAATATTGAGCTACCAATTATAATGGAAACGGCAGAAATAACGACCAATTATTATTTCGTTCATCAAATAACCGATTTAATTAAGACTTTCTCCTGGTTTTAATTTTAATTGCCTAAAAGGCAAATCCAAATCTTTGATATGAATTACCTCAGTTATTTTTACATTATTTATTTTTAAATATTTATGTAATGATTCTTTGAAATTGGATATTGTTCTAAAGTTTAATCAAAAACCCTTTCAAGATACATAAAGGATTGTATTCTGGAATAAATGAATAAAATATTGATACCATTTTTTGACATGGACATGTCTTTTAGCTGGTTCTATACTTTTTATTTAGTGACTTTTTTTTTTATCCTCAAAAATGTAGCAGGTTTGTGTCGCATGTCACTCTGATTCTGTTGCTGTCTACAGTGTTTTGCGTTTCGAAGCAGAACTTCTGTGATTTAATATTTATATAGATTCTATCTAATCTGAAATGCTATTTTATGATTTACAATTGTATCTCGCTTCGGGGCAGTACTTCATTATGGTTTGTCATTTGGAAAAAATAAATTAGACATAAAAATAATTTTATATGTCAATTTTAATCTGGTCTTTCCATTGAAGAAAGTATATAGCCAACAATGCGTATTACTTTACCAAAAGCGTTATTATATACTTTACTAAAATTTTATAATAATATTGAACGATCAAGAAAACTATCCGAATATTTTCAGCAAGGTATATTAAAATATCACTGTGAAACGCTACAGAGAACTCTGACACCCTGCCCTTACAAAGGTAAAAGAGTCACTTTAGCGGAAAGTGGTCCATCTTTATGAAAAGGCGATAATACAAAATGTTAATACGAAAAGCTGCTAGCCTTTGAACTGATACTGACCAATGGGCGGAAGGCTTTACAAGAAGCACCTTTCCGCTATTTCGGCTTCCTTTCGTGACGCTCGAGAATCGATTATCGTGAATATCCGGTCAGCGGCTCCTTTATTATTCGAGGAATATCCCACGTCATCGGATGACGCTATTTACACGCCATGTCCCCCCTAGGCACCTTAGGTAATGGGCCACGGCTTAATCCACATGCACGACAAACCCAACTCGCTCAAGTAGTTAACTAAACGTTAAATAAAGCATTGAAGTATGTATCTGTAAAGAAAATATGGTACAGGCATAACAATAACAAGACAAATAGATTTCTTTGATTTGCTAAAAAAGAAATCTGGTGTGCGCAACACATGTCTACCACTTACCTCCGTTGTTAAAATCATTAAGAACTTTTGAATAAATCTAGAGATGAAAACAGGTCGATGAAAGGGATCACTTGTGGCTAGCATAACAGCCTCCTATGCCTAAGGTCACGGGTTCAAACCCGCAGATGGTCCTAGGATTTTTCAATGGGAGTGAAAAATCCTTACTTATGCCGTCCTTCGGAAAGAACCATAAATGGCGGTCCCGAGCCTGTGCGATGTCAGGTACTTGTTAAAGATCCCTTTCCTAATAAAACCTGTATAGACAATATCAAGAACTCCCACTGTAGCATCGTCCTCTTACCTATATATGAAATATATAGTAATGGAAAGTATGGCGATCGTGAAAATTTTCGAATTCCAGTTTTCAACGGAAATACACGTTTTAGGGTCCCCTGAGTCCAAATGACCAAGTCCGGGAAAAAGGTCTGTATGTGTGTGTTTGGTAACTCTAGGGCAAAAACGAAAAGTCCTACGGAACTGAAATTTCATATTTAAGACTACTATACGTCCGATATGTTACAGCAACTGTTTCACTAAAATCGGCTGACCGGAAGTGCTACTTTACACTATGCATTTTGTATCTTTTTATAATTTTCTCAAAAACGGTTCTAACGATTTTCATTAAACTCGCTATATGGACGTAAAATTAAATGGGATTTGATATGATGTAGGTTTCATTCTGATTAAAATAGTATGGCAGGGCTTAAATGCCGATATTTTAAATTTTCTTCATCTAATGTACTTTATAGATTCTATAAAAATAACTATATTATCTTGTTACCATTGTTAATTAACAGCTAAATATGCACGTTAAGCGAATTTGATTAACAACTAAAGGAGAAAACTGAACAATGAATTTGTTATGCATTTTTTTGTGTTTTTGAACAAAACAATAGTAATATATATGTATAATATACCGTTGGATAGCTAAATCTTTTAGAACGAATATTATCTGATACACGGAATAGTAAAGGGTAATGGAGAGTGATGTTATGCCAAGCCACCCAGCTACAAGTGATCCCGCAACAAGGTATGTGGTGTGTGTGTGTGTGTGGTAACTCTCAGGCGAAAACGAAAAGTCCTATGAAACTGAAATTTCATATTTAAGACAACTATACGCCCGAGACGTTATAAAAACTTTTTAATCAAAATCAGCTTACCAGAAGAGACACTTTATACCATGCATTTTGCATCTTTTTACGATTTTCTCAAACGATTTTGATTATACTCCCTATATCGATGTAAAATATAATGGGCTTTAACGCTATGTAGGTTTAATTCTGATTAAAATAGTCTGACAGGGCATAAATTCCGTTATTTTAAATTTTCTTCTTCTGAAGTACCTTTAGTTTTGAAGATTCTATAAAAATATTATATTGTTAACATTGATAAATAACAGCTAAATATTCAAGTTGAGCGAATTTGAAAACAACTTAAGGAGAAAACTGAAAAAAATATTTTTTTAATGCAATTTTTTTTTTGAACATAATACATAACAGTAATATACATGTATGATGTACCGTTGGAAAGCTAAAGATTTTAGAAAAAATATCTTATACAAAAGCTTTTAAAAGTTAATAGAGAGTGATGGAAAGCCGATACGACTAAGTGATATTTTAGATAATAATATAATGAATGATTTTTAATAAAATACATGTTCCTATAGAAATTCAATCTAATTAATTCTTTAATGGTTTCACTCATTTTGATATCTTTCAGTATTTGAAAATTCTTTAATTGATTTTAAAAACGGAGGTAAGTGAAAGTCGTGTGTTGCCCGCACCATATTTTCATCAAAATAACTAACCAGAAGAGCCACTTTATATAATGCATTTTGCACCTTTATACTCAAAAACGGCTCTAACGATTTAAATTACACTCATTATATGGATGTAAAATTTAATGAGCTTTAATATGATGTAGGTTTCATTCTGACTGAAACTGTTTGACAGGGCTTAAAGCCGATATTTATATTTTCTTCATCTAAAGTGCCTTTAATTTTGTACATTCAGAAATATTAAACATATCATCTTAATGACATTTATAAAGGACTGCTAAATATATAAGTTGGACGAGTTTTATGACCAACTTAAGAATATGAGAGCAAAACTATTTTTATTGTGTGTGTTCATAATAAAACTATTATTGTGTGTGGTAAGTCTTGCGCGAAGAAAGAAAGTCATACGGAACTCAAATATTCCCTGACGATTTTTATTGAACTCGCTGTATCCTTGTAAAATTAAAATAAAAGTCTGACAGGGCTTAAATGCCGATATTTCAAATTTTCTTTACTTAAAGTACCTATAAAATTGTACTTTTTAAAAGATTAACCATATTATCCTAATGACATTGACGAAGGACGGCTAAATGTACAAGGTGGACGAACTTGATGAACAATTAGAGGATAAAAGAGCACAAAATATTTTTTTAATAAATTTTTAGTTTTTCGATAATAAGAACAGTAATATGGACGTATATTATACCGTTGGAAAGAGAAAGATTTTAGAAAAAATATTATCTGATACACTAAGTTGTAAAACGTAATATAAAGTGACAAATATGGAATAAACTTATTTATGATTAACAATTTAATTTAGTTACTTTATTTAATCTAAATCAAATGTTTCCAATGAAAAGGAATACATGTTTTATTAAAATCAACTTATAATATTTTTGAAATTGAAGTTCAGTTAATAGTTTTTGAATTAATAACAGTGGAAGTAAGTGAAACTCGTGTGTTGCCTGTGCCAGATTTTTTTAAAATTGTTTTTTTATATTTTTTTGAATAAAATAAAATTACTAATGTAAAAATGTATAATTGAGGTGATTAAAAATAAATTTTGTAAATAGATTATTTCTTTCTTAACATTGTATACTTCGTATATCGATGAAGTATCGGGTTCGTCGAGTATTGTAATAATCGATATCTGAGAGCAGTTTCCTGTGAGCAGTACTTTAAGCGATTGGTATATATTTAGTTATAAAAGAATTATTATATTTTAATATTGGTATTTATTTATTTAAAACTGGTCTTAAGCGAGTTAGGTCAAGGGAAGGTTGTGTACGCATAAAATATTTTAGGACAAAATATTACTTATAATAAAGATATTGTGCTGCGTTATATAATAAGAAATAAAGTTGTTAAAAAATTGATTCTAAAAGTGAAGATAGATCTAATTATGATGTTTCCATGCCTGCTCACTCAATATCCTCACAGCCAAAACAAGCTCCTAATTAAATTATAGAATGTTTACATTTCGCATTATTGCTGTCTCCCTTCTTTCAGCCTAACATCATTTAGTTGAGAACTGGTGTCCGTGCGGTTAGGTCCACTCTCTGTCCGTTGTATTAAATTAATCGTTACAGTGTTAATTATAGTTTATTAATTTTATATTTATTTAGTTTAGTTTTATTTTAAAACATGAATATATATATATATATATATATATATATATATATATATATATATATATATATATATATATATATAAACCGCAATCTTACAGTGCTTAGTGAATAATTATATTGCTTCATGAAACTATGGGGAGCTGCGTTCTAGCGGATAGAGCGCTAGTCTGCTGTGCTCCGGGTCCTGGGTTCGAATCCCGGCTGAGGCAGAATATTATTTATTCTGTTAATTCAGTGGGGGAGGGGGCGACCTTAGGGTATGGAGACCCTCCTGGGGCAGACCAAGCCTCTATAAAGTGGGTAGGTAATAACATGGCGGCTGAGCGTGATTAAGGATTAATCACCTCATTGCACTGCCGTTGGCCTAGAAACAGTACGAATCTCTATATGTACTGAGCCCAAGACCCTTCATGGGTTGTAGTGGTAGTGGTAGTTTTTTCCATGAAACTGTTCTGAGATTAAATATCAAGTTCTTTAAATAATTTTTTAAAAAAATTAAATACATATATATATATATATATATATATATATATATATATATATATATATATATATATTATGAATGAAAGTATAAATAATATGAAAACGAATATATTTATTGAAAATTGTTATAAATTTTAATCCATTATTAAGGTATGAGCATGCATTTTGCCCCTAAAATAACAAATTAAAAACACTCTTTCAACCGCATATTCATAAATTACGTTGATTAATAATATGTTTAATAAATACCTGTAAAACGAGTCTAGATATCACTGTAGTTGAGATAAACGAGACTGAATATTATTTCAATTACTATTTTGGACTCAGTAGTCAGCCAATCAGAGGCCACCGTTCTCTCTAAAGTTAAATGGGCTTCACTCACACACACTGTCTCTTTATCTTCAGTAGATTCAATCTTGTTCGTTTCGGGTCCGTGTCAAGTGTTTAACAATGTTTGATTTTCTGCAAAATGTGTTATAAATGTGAAAATAATGATTTGTTTTAGTTTCTTAATGGATCGTTCTTTTTATAACTTATTTTCGTTTCGAAATATATTGGTTTCAAAGTACAAGGAAGGTATTGATGAAGAAAGAAGGCCATTTTGAATCTTTCATCATAAAGGTAAGAATTTAAAATTATGCATGAAAGTTTGTATTTACTTATTATTATAAATCTACTTCAACATAATTTATTATATTATTCACTAAATGACTTTTGAAAATCTTAATGACTACTAAAATATAATAAATTTATTTACAATATGAATAATTTAATATTTGCTTATTATAACAATGTTCTTTTGTGCCTAGCCTAATCTGCATTATTAATTCCATTTTAGATATACAACAAGAAAAAAACTAATTGAAATAATAATAATTTTTACTATGCGTTTCTTGAACATATTGATAAATATATTAATTATACTTATTGAATATTAAATAGATGACAGTTTGATAAATATGAACCATGACATGATTCGAGTGATGGTAAAAAAAAATTAGAAAATAATGAAAAAAATATTTAATAATTATCATTTCGATTAACGCTACTGGTCTCAACGGAGACATTTACTAGATCTAATATTTTTTTATAAAAAACTTCAAAATAAACTAGCTATGATCATTAAATATTTACCACATTAATTTATAATTAGAGTTATGTTGGCTGAAATATTTTCATTCCTTCCTGTATCTTATTCTGAATTCTTTTAAAGAAATATTGGAGTATGCATCCAAAATTTTACAAACGAAAGTGAAATAGTTAAACAGTTCCAAGTTTGATAATATTTCTAATTATAAGAAAATTAAAAAAAAAAACCTGAAATAGAGTTTACCACTTTTTATATTTATTCTCATCTCAAAGCCTATCATATCTATATATTATTTTATATATTTAGAAATATATACATTAATATTTCAATATATTGGTTCAAAATTATGTCTATCTTATTTTATTAGTAAAGGTAGTAGATCTGGCAACATTGCTAATAGCGAAATTAAGAACCAACAAACACTGAACTAGGATCTAAAACCTACATAGATTTATTAATATAATAAGGTTATATTTATATATAAAATAGTAAATATATTTATAAAAAAATTATTGATTTCAATATATGGATTTAAATCTATGTCAAACTTACTGTGATAATATAGGTTGTTGATCTGGCAACATTGCAAATAGCTAAATTAAAAGACGCCAAGTCCCCAAGCAGTTAACTTATTACCTTTCATCACAAATCTTATTATATATTTCTTTTTATATATTTATTTTAAACAGTTTTTCTCGCACTTTATGTATAAAAGTATTCGATCTGAATGTTTCATATAATAGGGTTATGTAAAATCGAGCCATAAAATATTTAAAATTCAGTACCAAATAATTTTAAATGTTTCAATAATAGCGAAATTAAGAATCCGTCAAAGCCATAGTGGGACACTGAACTTTTTAACTAGCATCTTAAGGCCTAATATATATTTATTTTAATATCTTGATTTTAAATTTTAAATGTTTATTTCATTATGTTAATAAAATTCAACATTTAAATATTTTAGTAATCATTTACTTACTTAATTTACTTATATAAAAAAATCAGATGATAAAAGACCATGTGAAATTCAGTACCAAATATAAATATTTTGCATTATTTCAATGTACAAAAATTATTTTTTAAAAAAATGTATATTTGGCTATCTACTTTAAAGAGGGTGACGTTTTAGAAGCTTAAACTATTTTATTCTAAATTAAATGTATTTTTTTTCCCAGTTCCACCATCTATTATAAAACCTATTTAAGGACAATTACACCACTTTACTATTGAAGATTTAAGTATTTTAAATACCAATTATCAGAATTGTCAATGATTCTTCCTAGAGATTTCAATATTTATTTCCGTTCAGAAAAATCTTAAACATCGATAGATGTTTTATGAGATAAAATGAATTTAACCATTAATAATTCTCCCGTTCGACGAACAACAAGATATGCTATGAAAATCGATGCGGTTTTTATAAAGTTTAGACAATTTTATAAGTAGAGATCATGTTTCTCATTTCAGTTACCATAAATCTTTCATGTCATATTTAAAGTATATTACTGTTGGCATGTTATCAACATATAATTTTTTGGTTTATTATTTTTAATAATGGACCTTTTTAATTTGTAATAAAAAAAAAAATATTTCCCCTTCTCAAAATTTGAGGTCTTACGTTCCAAGATATGTATAACCCGATCTTTTGCATCTTTTTATGATTTTCTCAAAAACGACTCCAACAATTGAGACGTTGATTTCCAAAAGGTACTATATCCATTCTAGGAAATTTTACAGGGAGCGGAAAATCTCTCATTGGTATATTATTAAACTAGCTAATTTGGGTCTTTTGGCCTTAAAATTTAGAATTATTTTTTTACTATAATAATTACATCATATTAAAGTTATGAAATAATTTTTTTAGAATGATTTGGAACGAATAAAGCGTAATTAGTACTTTTAGAAAATGACCGCATTTCTAAATCGTGTTTTTTAAGGACTTGAGAATTCATTAGATAGCATCAAATATAATATTTAGATAAAACTAAATGATGAGAATACTCATATGTAAAAATATCAATTTCGTAAAAAATGTCCTTTAGTACCTTTTGGAAATCAACGTCTCAATTTTGATTAAAATCAATCTAACATTTTAATTGCTTTTGTAAAACAGCCTGAAAGGACCGATATTTTAACTTGTCATCCTCTAAAGTGCCTTTAATTTTGTAGATTCTATAAAAGTATACATATTCTCTTTTTACCATAGATAAAAAACGGATAAATATATAAGTTGAACGAATCCGATATCCAATTAAAGGAGAAAATAGGAAACATTTTTTGGGGGTGATTATTTTCATTTTTTCCGAACGTAAGATTATAAATATAAACATATAAATCCGTTAGGAAAGCTATAGATTTTTTAGAAAAAATGTTATGTTATATATCAAGTTTTAAAGTGACGAATATGGCATAGATGTATGTGGTTATTTTACATAAGTTGTACGAATTCGATATCCAACTAAAGAGGAAAAATACAAAAACAAATTTTTAATGCATTTTTGTTCGGTTTTTAACATAAGAACAGTAATATACATGAAAAATAAACCGTTGGGTAGGAGTCAGTGGCTGAGTGGCTAGCGCGCTAGTCTCCCACGCCAGAGTTGTGAGTTCGAATCCCAGTCTCAGCTGAACTTTTATAAAAATATAATTAAATGGGGATTCACTCACAGCCTCTCCCCCGGGTATGTGAGACTCGTTCAGCCTACTGGTGGCAACTCGCAAAGAAAATAGGCGTATGGAGTGATGACCCTACCCTTAAACATTTTATTGAGAATCGTGAGTATATTCTCCCAGGAGACTATACCACGCGGTCAAGGGTCTAAACGGCCTGTCGCGCCAGAGAAAAAAAATATATACTCGTATATACCGTTGGAATGCTAATGATTTTAGGAAACATATTATCTTATACATACTATGGTAAAAGTAAACATTGAGCGATGAAAAGCCGATAAAACAAACTGATTGTCGTGAGTGGGTGATAAGGATTATATACGGAACGAATTTCAACGAAATTAATTTGTAGATGAGTCTTGCATGTCGTACGGTATCAAAAGCTTTTTCTAAATCCAGAAAAAGCATACCGGTACGATTACGTTCGTTGAATGATTTGGTTTTAGGGTCTGTGAGGCGTGCCAGTTAGTACAGTGGAAAGGACAACTCTGAAACCAAACTGTTCGTCAATTACTGTGGTGTCGCGTATGTGGTTGCTTATTCTGACAAAAATCAAATTTTCCAAGATTTTTGATAATATATTTAATAAACTTATAAGCCTGTAATTTGCGACGTTGCCTAGATCATTGTTTGGTTTAGGGGTAACTGCGATTTTAGATGTTTTCCAAATATTAGGAAAATGCCTGCGTTTTAGAATTGAATTAAATATTTTTATTATGAAATGAATCGATTTTTGGCTTAAGTTTTTAATCACTAAGGAGGGAATAACGTCGTCACTCAGGGTTTTCTTTGTTCTTAATTTTCTGTGTTTTTTGGCAGTTTCTTTAAGCGAGATAGAAGAGAAGTTATTTTCAAAAGGGGCTTCTAGATAATCATGAACGGTTTTCGTGATTTTGAGGTTGTGATAATTTGAAACTAAGTTAGAAGTTTGAAAATATTTGTTACTAGACTTTATTTTTGTCCGTATAAGCATAATTGTTTTGCTGGTTTAACTTTCAGCGTTTGTTTTGTAAATGTTCTGTGAATTTTCCACAAGTTATTATCGCCTAGTTGGGCTAAAATTGTTTCCCAGTTTTTATTTTTCCATGTATTGATTCGAATTATGAGGTATTTATTTCATTTATAATAAATCAGTTTAACCTATAGGTTGTTGGCTTTATAGTATTTTCACTTAAATCTGTTTTTTATTTTTAATAGAGCTAACAAATGAAATGGTAGGTTAATCGAGTACGAGGGCAGCTGTGGATGTTGTGGAATTGACAATACCATTGATTGTTTTTTTCTCTTATGTCTGGATTGAACTTAATTAATTCGCTCTGAAAGGTACAGTTAGGCTTTTCTGGTTGGCGGTGTTTGTGAGGGTTGAAGTCAGTAAAAAAAACAACACTAAAATGATGATGATAAAACTAACTATTCTTTGTGATTTCCATCATCGACCGCAACTTAAACCTTCGGTTCAAGTATTTAGCCAAATATTCTTCCACTAGTTGTGCATTTAGTTAATATGCTTTAAAGGTTAAAACTATTAATGAAGAGCTGGTGACATATTAAAAAAAAAATCTGGTGCGGAAAACACACGACTTTCACTTACCTCCGTTTTTAGAATCAATTAAAGAATTTTCAAATTCAATTATAGATAAAAATGAGTGAAACCATTAAAGAATTAATCAAGTTGGATATTTAAATAGAAACATGTGTTTTATTAAAAAATCAATTATATTATCATTAAAATAATCAGTTAGTTTTATCTTCTTTTCATCACTCTCTATTAACTTTTAAAAGCTTGAGTAAAAGATAATATTTTTTCTAAAATCTTTAGCTTTCCAACGGTATATCATACATGTATATTACTATTCTTATGTTCAAAAACAAAAAATTGCATTAAAATAATATTTTTTCATTTTTCTCCTTTAGTTGCTTTTCAAATTCACTCAAACTTGCATATTTAGCTGTTTATCATCAGTGGTAACAAGATAATATAGTTTTTTTTTTTTAAATATCGGCATTTAAGCCCTGTCAGACCATTTTAATCAGAATGAAACTTACATGATATTAAAGCCCATTATATTTTACATGGATATAGTGAGTTTAATCAAAATCGTCGGAACCGTTTTTGAGAAAATCGAAAAAAGGTGCAAAATGCAAGGTTTAAAGTGGCTCTTATGGTAGGCTCATTTTGATGAAAAAGGTTTTGTGACGTCTCGGTCGTAGATTTGTCTCAAATATAAAATTTAAATGTTAATATAAATGTTACACACACACACACACTACACACAGACCTTTTTGCGGGACTTGGTTATTTGCACTCAGGGGAGCCTAAAATTTGTATTTCCATTGAAAACTGGAATTCGAAAATTTTCACGATCGAAATACTTTCCCTTACTATATACAGTAAGTGAAAGTAAAAAAAAAAAAAAAAAAATATATATATATATATATATATATATATATATATAATATATATATATAAACCTTAATAGAGATAAGATTTGATTTAAAAGTTTTTTTTCGAGGGTGGAAGGAGAGGGGAGGGGGTGTAAGTGAGAAATATGGGGGCGGTTAGTTAGCACACCAGCGAGATATAAAATTCCATCGAGGCCAGAGATCATAAATAGCCAACCAACGAGGTAGAAATATCTGGCTTTCCGTTCGGTTCCATATGTCCTCCATAATTCTTCATACTCCAGAACAACCTCACATGTTCGAATTTAAACGAAAATTCCAGCTATTAACTAACTTTCACGCTAAATATATAAAGGATCCTTATTACTATTTTTGCGGAGGTTCCCATGGAAACACTTTTTATTAAGCGATAACAAAACATTTCGCTATTACAACCGTCGAATTATTTATTTAAATCTATAAAATATAAATGCAATTAGGCTATAGGTAAATTCATGCTCACCTCTAGCAAGGTGTTTACATATAGAGAGGTGGGCTTGATCTAAAATTGGTATTAGGCGGAAAATCCTGAAACACGTCATGGTCCTTGGTTCTTTGTTATTGTTTATGATTGTGCTTATTCTGAGTAGTAGTCAGTGCGTTTATTGGTGTGTTGAGGATTTGTTTTCTGTTTTATTTAATTATTTTGTAGTGTTCTTTGACAGTGTTAAACTTAAAATACGTCTGTAAAACCTTATGCGGTTGCGATTTGTAAAAAGGATGATAAATTATCAAGTAGAACATATCACAGGTAAGGTTATAGCTGGAATAGAGTAAATGTTTATAATTGATTGTGCATAATAATTTATAGAAACTATGCACGTTTAGAATTATTTAAACAATGTAATAAGATGTGCGGATGATAAAATAAATAGATTCTTTGGTCAATTTAAAGATGTATACACTCACATCTAACGTTTTTGTTTTATATTAAATTATATTGTTGAAATAAAGAAGTACATAATTTTTATATCATCCCCTATTCAACGTCGATCAAATATATTCCAATAGCCATTACTATAACTGTGAAATGAAGTGCTATTTATTTGGAGATTTTATCCTATTTTACGCAGTCATTTGTTCTTGTGGTGAAATCAGATGTAAAATTAGCTAGTAATTATTATTGTCATATTTACTCTTCTTTATTTAAAACTATTGAAAGTAGGTTTGAATATTAGTGTTTCCCATAAGTTGTTCCTCATAGAATATTTTGAAAGTGTGTCTCAACGATTTTGGAAAGAGGGCATTATGAGGCTTCCTAATAAATAGAAGTTTTATTGAGCAGATGGCTTTATTTATAGTAAAGTTAATCAACTTTACTTTAAACAAATATTGCCTATTGATTTTAAAAAAAGAAAAGGAAGAGACTTGTAGAAAATCCTAATATATTTAACTATTAACTATGTATTATTAATGTGTATGTGAATTGAATAAAAAATATATTATCAATTGAATTAATCAATTATTGCCGTTCTGCTTTTGGCTAATTTTTTTCAATTCCAAATAAACAGTTCTTATTTACATCATGCATTTTGATTAATCTAGTCCTTTTTTTCCTATTAATTTTCTTGTTCCACCCAATAAAGGGGACTAGTTTTCATTTATTTATTGATTTTTCATCACAAAAGACTCCTAACACATTGATCCAAGTAATATAACGTGGACCAGTGACGTTAATAAATATGTTTTGCGGGTTTGTAGATCAGAATGAGTCCACCTCTCTATACATAAACACCTAGCAGACCAACATAACCTAAACTCATCTACAGTTGTCATCCGGTCTTTACTTTTTTAACAAAGCATTTATAATGCAAAACATTCTTGTGTTTGATATCGATTTTTTGGACTGAAATGAATTATTAATAAAACTATGTGTGATTAAAATTGTTTTCTTTTGTATACATTAAACAAAAACATTTGTTAGGCGCAACACACGAATTTCACTTACCTCCGTTGTTGAAATAAAGTTAAGAATTTTGAAGTACATTTAGAGATTAAAATAAATTTGTTAAAAAATTAATTATATATATATTACTGTTTTTAAGTTCAAAAATACAAAAAATATTTTTGCTCTTTTCTCCATATCCTCACACAAGACTGAAACGACAAGAAACTGCTCGAAGATATCGATTACTACAACACTTACTAGACAAACATTTAAAACTTCCAGTATATTACAGAAGACTCATTCACATTACTATTATCAGACCTATTTGGACATGTGGAATCGAGCTTTGGGGCTCTACTTTTTTCCTGCAATTAATTCCTTACAATCCAAAATCCTTGCAAAATCCTGAATGCCCCTTATTTAGTCACAAATCAACTCCTCCATAATGACCTAAACATCCCATTTGTTGCAGACATAGCCCGTGATAGATACACCTCTTTTCATTCTACACTCCCTGCCAACATAAACCCACTTGTCCTTCCCTATCAGAGCTATTTTGACATATGGAATCGAGCTTTGGGATTCTACGAAACCATCTAATTCATCCCGCATCCAATTCTTACAACCCAAAATTCTTGCAAAATCCTGAATGCCCTTATTTTAGCCCAAATCAACTCCATAATGACCTAACATCCCTTGTTCGACATAGCCGTGACAAAACACCTCTTCATCTACACTCCCTGCCACTAAACCTTGCCTCCCTATCAGAGCTATTGACATATGAACGAGCTTGGATTCTACAAACCATCTATTCATCCGCATCAATTCTTACAACCAATCTTTCGCAATCCTGATGCCCTTATTTTGTAACATCAACTCCTCTATAATGACAACATCATGTGCATACATTACGTACGATATCCTCTTAGCTTTCCACAGTATATTAACATGTATTTACTGTCTATGTTCAAAATAAAAGAAATGCATTAAACAAATATTTTTTTAGTTTTCTCCTTCAGTTGGATATCGTATTCGTTCGACTTATATATTTATCAGTTTTTTACCAATGCTAAAACGATGATTTATAGAATCTAAAGGTACTTTATAGAAAGAAAATTTAAAATTGCCATTTAAGTTCTGTCAATAGGTCCTATCCTCTACTCCCTTTATACAGCTGACATTCCACTCCATCCTCATACTGTCCTCAATACTTATACTGATGACACGTGTGTCTTATCTGTCCATAATGATCCATCTACTGCATCCCAAACCCTTCAGTCCCACATCACAGCCATTGAAGAATGGTGAAAAAATTGGAGGATTAAAATAAACCCCAACAAATCCCACCAAATCACCTTTACCCTTCGTCGCAAACCGATGAGTTCCTGCCCCCCAGTATCCTTTAATAACATTACACTTACTCCTGTTGAGCAAATCCGATACCTAGGTCTCCATCTTGACAAGCGCCTTACTTGGAATCTTCACACAAGACTGAAACGACAAGAAACTGCTCGAAGATATTGATTACTACAACACTTACTTGACAAACGTTCAAAACTTCCAGTATATTGCAAAAGACTCATTTACATCACTATTATCAGGCCTAATTGGACGTATGAATCGAGCTTGGTGCTTTACGAAACCATCTAATTCCTTACAATCCAAAATCCTGAATGCTCCTTATTTTGCCACAAATCATCTCCTCCATAATGACCTAAACATCCTCCCGCATTCAGTCCTTACAATCCAAAATCCTTCGAAAAATCCTGAATGCTCCTTATTTTGTTACAAATAAACTCATTCATAATGACCTTTACATCCCATTTGTAGCAGACATAGCCCGTGATACTCTTTTCATTCTAAACTCCCTTCCCATACAAATCCACTTGTCCGTAATTTATCTTCCTTACATATCCCTGATAACCCTCCAAGGCGACTGAAAAGAAGGTGGTCTCGGGACGTACTGAGTTAAAATAGTTAGTAAAGTACCACTGGGTAGTTCTTTCTCGAGACATTTTCATGACTTTTTTTTTTTTTTTCATTCCTCATATTTACTTATTGTGTTATTTAATACAGTAGTAAATTACTATAAATAAATAAAAAAAAAATGTTCTGTCAGATTATTTCAATTAGAATGAAATTTAGGTATATTATATTAAATACCTTTAAATTTTATCGTTGAAGTCGTTTTTGATAAAATAGTAAAAAAAAAAAAATGCAAAATGCATGGTATATTGTGGCAATTTTGGTACGTCGATTTTGATGAAAATTTGCTGTATTATCTCGGGTTTATGGTTGTGTTAAATATAAAATTTCAGTTTCGTTCATCCTTTTGTTTTTGAGCTAGACTAACCACACACTTCTTTCTTGTTCTCTACATTTTTTAAAAATTTTTATACTAAAATAAAATTACCGTGTAATGTGAAAATCAGCTTTTCATGAAGATTTGTGATATCAAAGATAAAACTACGTTTTATGTGATATACATTAATTGTAAAACTTCCAGTAATAACAAAAAATTATTTAAGCATCAAAGATTTGAGATATTAAAGAGGAAAACCCGGGTGTCAATCGAAGTGGAAAATTTGATAGTGGTTTCCCCGGCATAAACCTCTCGATGTTATAATTTAATCTTAAGCCCCGGAAAACTGGTTCATTGAAGACTGATCGTGATAGACTGAACATACCAATGGCGCATGTTTATCAAAAATCTGGTGCGAAAAGTAGTCATGTATGTCAATAACTGAATAAGAGAAGAAATAAATGAAAGTAACTTTTATTTTTGTCGACATTCTTGTCTTTTTCTTCCTCCTCTGAAGTACTTTTAATTTTGCAGATTCGAAAAGATTAATCATATCATCTTAGTAGCATTGATAACCAATGAGTAAATAAACAATTTGAACGAATTTTACAACCAACTTAAGAAGAAAAGAGCAAGAAAAAAAATGTAAATTATTTTTAGAAAATATATCTTAGACGAAAAGTTGTTTAAGGTAATGGAGAGTGAATAAAAGCGGATAAAACTGAGCGATTTTTGTAGATTATTAAATGAAACACGTGTTTCCATAGAAAATAAATGTTATTCCTTAACCTTTTTTCAACTCTAACTTTATCTAAAAGTTTTTGAATTGATTTTAACAACGGAGATCAGAGGAAGTCTTGTGCACGTGCAAAATTTTTAAAATTTACACTACTTTCACTTACCTATATATGAAATATATATGAAGGGAAATTATTGAATTTGTGAAAATATTTAAAATTCCAGTTTTTAACAGAAATAAACGTTTTAGGATCCTCTGAGTCCAAATAACCAAGTCCCGCAAAAAGGTCTGTGAGTGTGGTAACTACAGCGCGTGAACGAAAAATTCCTATGGAACTGAAATTTCATATTTAAGACAAATATAAGCCTGAGATGTTACAAAAACTTTTTCATCAAAAAACAGCTTGCCAGATGAGCCACTGTATACCATGTATTTTACACCTTTTCACGATTTACTCAAAAACGGCTCTAACGATTCGATACCCAACTAAAGGAGAAAACTGAAAAAATGTATTTTCAATGAAATATTTTGTTTTTGAACATAAGAACAGTAATATAGCTGTATAATATACCGTTGGAAAGCTAAAGATTTTAGAAAAAATATTATCTTATACACAAGATAGTTAAAGTTGATAGAGAGTGATGAAAAGCCGATAAAACTAACTGATTGTTTTAGATTATAATATAAAATATTATTTAATAAAACATATATTTCTATTAAAATCCAATGTAAATAATTCTTTAACAATTTATTTTCGTTTCTAAATTTGTTTAAAGGTTCTTTAATTGATATAAATACCGGAGGTAAGTGAAAGTCGTGTGTTGCACGCCCTAGATTCTTTATTTATATGTTATTGCGATAATAAACTCATACGAACACTGGGGATGCGCAATAACGCATCGGCTGCCTGCCCCCAGACGTGGCGTACTTTTATCAACACTCAGTAAGTAAGGAAATATAATAAAAACTTCATTCATTCCCGATTCATTCCCGCAACACTCGTGCACGGCCTTCTGATTTGTATATTCCGCCCCATCGAACCGCAGCTTTCGACAGATCTTTCATTATCCGATCATCTTCCGTATGGAACTCAATCCCTTCTCATATCCGTAACTCTAATACCCTTCCAACCTTTAAATCCCGTCTATTCAATTACTTCCTATCCATTCAATTTCCTAGGAATCTCGACAATAACCAATTTTAAATGAGAATGTTCAAATAAAAAAAATAAAAAAAAAGTCAATAAATAAAAAAAATCATAGAAGTGTTAACATAGAAGCTATTTTTATTTTATTTTTCTCCTGTTTTTTTTTTGTTTTTTGTTCTTTTAATTAGATAGGAATTGTATATAATTATTTTTTTTATCAAAGCTCTGCACAGGAACAGAAGGATAATTTTATATTTTATTTATATTTTTTAACTATCATCTAAACTAGTTTTATGTACATATATATTATTTTTTATTATTAATTTTTTTGTTTCTCTAACTCATTAGAATGAAAAGTCGATTTATTATATCCATCACTTTTATATGTTATCTTTGTTTTCTGTATTTATTTTTTACTTTATCACTGTATTTTTTTTTTCTTCCATTATTACTCTAAGGCATCTAAGACTTTATTTACTTTAATATGTATTATTCTGAAAGGACTTGTCCCAGAATAAATAAAGAAATTATTAATATTATCATTATTAAAAACTAGTCGTTGAGAATGAATAGTCGGAAAGATAGCTAGCTCTCATACTATAATGCAGCTGGTACTGACGTAGTTTAATACTGGAGCAGACATCGGGGATGTTAGAATAGAGAGGACTGTAGCAATAGGTAGAGCCTTCCGCTCTGCAGCGACCATCAACTTCGTTCCTATTTATCTTGATTCTTTTATTTCTCCTTCTCCTCGCTACATCCTTGTTCCATTATCCCTGACCTCGATATCTGCTAACCCTATTCCCTTCTGAACTATACGCTAAGTTTAATCTTAGTAATTCCATAGAAGGAATTTCAGCTTTCTTAGGAAATCATAAGGTCTGATAACAATATAACTGAAAGATTCCAGACGTGAAATCTTGAATCCCCAACTAATGAGCTAGTGTTTTGGAAAACTATGATGAAAATAAATTTTATACAGGAAATGTTGGTTCCCTTAATATATATAGATTTTTAAGAGGTACTAAATACATTGTAGGAAATTGTTCAGGAAGTGCGAAAATCTCTCATCAGTACTTTAATTTACCTATATATAAAATATATAGTTAGGGAAAGTATTGTGATCGTGAAAATTTTAGAATTCCAGTTTTCAACGGAAATACACGTTTTAGGGTCCCCTGAGTCCAAATAACCAAGTCCCGCAAAAATGTCTGTGTGGTAACTCCAGCGCGTAAACGAAAAGTCCTACGGAACTGAAATTTCATATTTAAAAAACTATAAGCCCGAGATGTTACAGAAAGTTTTTCGTTAAAATCAGCTGACCAGATGAGCCACTTTATACCAAGCATTTTGCACCTTTTTACGATTTTCTCAAAAACGGCTGTGTAAATCGATGTAAAAATTTAATAGGTGATAATAAAAAAAAAACAAAAAAAAAAAACCTGTACCACTACAACCCATGAATGGTCTTGGGCTCAGTACATATAGAGATTCGTATTGTTTCTAGGCCAACGGCAGTGCAATGAGGTGATTAGGCCTTAATCACGCTCAGCCGCCAGGTTTTTCCCCAATTAATTTTGGTACCCACTTTATAGAGGCTGGGTCTGCCCCAGGAGGGTCTCCATACCCTAGGGTCGCCCCCCCCTGACTGAATTAACAGAATAAATAATATTTCTGCCACAGCCGGGATTCGAACCCAGGACCCGGAGCACAGCAGACTAGTGCTAATAGGTGATAATATAAAATAAAAATTGTTTGCCCATGATTCGCTCTGAATTTCAGGCCTTCGTGTGTTTCAAAATACGGATTGTATTTATGGCTGTATAAAATAAAACTGCATTCCTTTCCTGCCTATTCATACAGGTATAGCATAGTTAGTATTTCATAAGGGATAAAAAATAAATGAAGGAAAGTAAGGAGTAACGGAAAGTAGGTAAAGACTTCCGGAAGGAAGAGCAAAAAATGAAATGAAGATTAAGCAAAGGGAGTGCAACAAGGAAGTCATTCTTTGGCTAATGGTATTCAAAGTGGATGGAGAAACGAGATTAAGGGGTTGAGGAATATTGGAGGGTTTATTAGTTCTTTGGGAGTGGAATAGAAAGCAAACATGAGGAAACGCCATCTGAGATTTAATCCCATTTTAAGATCGTCAGAAAGTCCCTCGTCCCTCAAACACTACATATCTTTAGTAGAAGATTGAGAGGAAGAAAGGGTAAGAGGGTGATCCGGCGAGATATTTATTTCGTTTTGAAGCTTTCATATTGACTTTAAAGACGTTCTAATATACTGATAATATTAGACAGGTAAAACATTATATTTCCACACTCGTTATTGAATATACCTTGCAATCTACCTGTAGAGTTAATTTAGCAATTTGTAAATGTATGCCCCTATGCAATAACGAAAACTAAATAACCACTAAGTTACCCCAAGGATTTGTTCTATCAATCCTTCTAGTCTTCAAATGTTGCTAAGAATTTTTGCGTTTTGGGTGGTACTAAATTTTTTTCTGACACAACATTATAAATCAACAGTGTAACAATCTATACTTTGAAGAGTTTCTTAAATGATTTAAAATACATCTATTAGCAGGTTTAAGCCAATATGAGCCATAATTAGATTTTTAAAATTATTTTTCCCATATTCTGGGACTTCAAACGTAAAATGTAGGGAAGTTTTAGATTTAAGCAAATTTGAGTTTTGATCACTGTGCGCTCGCAAATCGTGTTAAAAAATTAATTAGAGTTTATCATTTTTAAAATATTTTTTTCCGTAATCTGGGACCCCAAAGGTTAAATATGGACAAGTTTCAGAATTTTGTCCACCTAAATCGGTCATATTTTCCACTGTGGGACGTATAATTTTTAAATATTAGTTTATTCTTATTCATTTAATGACACTTCATGCTACAACGGCTAACCGTTCGATATTATAGTGAGAGTCTTAAATATTGTCAATCCAGGTTTTATTAGGATGGGACTCGTTAACGAGTAGGGTAGAGCGGGGCTAGTTGAGCATAGGGGCAAGTTGGGTAATTGAAATATCTCGCAAACTATGCTCTCTTATGTTTAGTTTATTTTGTGACCAAAAAGTAAAAATGTCGTTCATCACAAGTTTTCGTCTGTATTAGTCAATTTTTATCTGTTTTAAAAAGGTAAGTGTTAATATTTCAGAGAATTATTGAACTTTTGATATGTGGAGTTGTTCTGCGTATAATTCTTATGGATTTTTCAACCCTCTTTCAAAATCCATAGAGCCATCTGTCAGGTTCGACATTAAAGTTAAGTTATTCGTTGCTTCGTCGACTGAAGTAAACTCTTCGATTCTGGTTCTTTTTTCTTCATTTCTATTTCCTAAATTAGCCATTTCTATAACTATCCCATTAAAAATCTAAATATGTTTCTAATATTTTGGACTTGATGCCGTATATTCCTTTACAACCACAATTCAACAAGCTGCCTGGACTGCCTCCTCTCCCAAACAATCCCAAAGAATTCCTAACAAAAGCCATTTACCACAACACCTGAAGGACCTCATCAACACCAAACGCCGAGCCAGATCATTATGGCAACGCACCCGCCACCCAGAAGATCGCCGCTCTTACAACTTTCTTTGTAGAAAATTAAAGCGGGAGTTGGCGATATTCCGTTCCCAATCCTACAATTCCTACCTCTCCTCTCTCTCGACTCGTGACAATTCCCTATGGAATGTCACGAAGAGAATTCTAAAATCCCACACCATTTCCCACCCTCTCCGGCGCTGTGATACTTCCTGGGCTGCTTCCGACAAGGATAAAGCCGAGGAATTCGCACAGCACCTTTCCAAAGTTTTCACTCCTCATCCTGAGCTCAATCCAACCCATACTGCAACAGTTGAAGAGTTCCTTATGTCACCAATACCACTATCCTTACCACCTAAAGCAGTTAATCCATCTGAGGTTAAATATCTTCTTAAAAAGCTTCCTCTCCGTAAATTCCCAGGATACGACCTCCTTACTCCTCAGATCTTAAGACAACTTCCTCCCAAAGCCATTACATTTCTTGCATATCTCTATAACTGTATCCTACGCACTACCTATTTCCCTCTCATATGGAAACATTCAACTATCATCCTTTTCCTAAAACCAGGCAAACCTTCCCACAGCACTTCATCTTACAGACCTATTAGCCTGCTCCCGATCCTCTCCAAAATCTTCGAAAAACTCCTATTAAAACGAATCCTAGCCAAATTTCACAATTTTCCTTCACATCAGTTTGGATTTCGTCCTCAACATTCCACGGTTAACCAAGGACTCCGAGTTGTAGACCACATTTCCTCCGCCCTTGAGTGCAAGGAGTATTGTTCGGGTGCCTTTCTGGACATAGCTCAAGCTTTTGACCGGGTGTGGCACCCGGGACTGCTCTTTAAGCTCAAAACCCATTTACCTCAATCCTTATACCTAATCCTCCGATCCTATTTATCAAACCGCTCCTTCCGGGTTCGCAGTGGTTCCGAATTTTCCAAACATTATACTGTTGAGGCCGGTGTTCCTCAAGGCAGCGTCTTAGGACCCGTCCTCTACATCCTCTATACCGCCGATATCCATACCGATCCCGATACCTTTCTGGCAACATTTGCTGATGATACCGCCATTTTGTCATCCAATTCCGATCCTGAAGCAGCATCGCTAAATCTCCAAAAGCACCTTTCCCTTGTCGAAGACTGGTGCAATGCTTGGCGCATCGTACTCACGTACTCACCCTTCGACGCAAATCCTGTCCAACGGTTAATTTCAATTCCATACCGCTTCCTTCCTCAGACACAGTCCGGTATCTCGGCTTTTTACTAGACAAAAGACTGACGTGGAACCCACATACAAGACTAAAAAGAAAAGAACTCAACCGCAGATTCGGCCAGTTATACAGACTACTAAACAGAAAATCTCATCTTACAGTTGACAACAAATTACTAATATACAAGACAGTACTGAAACCTATATGGACCTACGGACTTGAACTGTGGGGGACAGCTAAACATTCTAACATCAAACGCATCCAATCCTTCCAATCCAAAGTCCTCCGAACAATAGTTAATGCTCCTTATTACGTTACCAACTGTACCCTACACCATGACCTTAATATTCCGTTTGTTTTAGACCTGGTACCATCCAAATTTTCCAAATTTCATCAGAACCTTAGTCATCATCCTAACCCTCTAGCGCAATCCCTATCCACCACCACCCATCCCTACAATCCTCCTCGAAGATTGAAACGGCATTGAGACCTATTGTAAACATTTAAACTGGAGTTCTGACAATGGTCAGATCCTCCACTCATGTACGGTATGTTTGTGGCTACAGCGCCCTAACTGATGCGGCTGAGATAGAGGCGCTGGGATCTCTTGGATTCCGCTTTTTCCTCCACAAGTGGAGGGAAAAGCGCTTGCTGGGGTCCCTTTAGCAATTGTATATATTGTATATAGTTATGATTGTGTGTAAGATGTTTATTTATTTGCCAACTTTTTATTTATTTCAATAATAGGTTTTTGTTTCGATTTGTTTTGTTTTTTATTTATTACTATTATTTTATTGTATATATATGAATTTATTTATGTTCTATTTTATGTAATTTGACCATTATTATTTTTTTCTGTATATATAGTATGAATGTGGTCTCTTATCAATATTATTATTGTTCATTTTGTAACAAATTGTAATATATCTCAATAAAAAAAAAAAAAAAAAAAAAAAAAAAAAATATTTGGGACTTAATGGGTCCTTGCCATTGGAATCATTTGATGAAGAGGTCCTCTAAAATGTTTTGTTAGGAACCACTGTCTAGTTGGTCATGAAATTCGTTAAACTTGTATATTGTGCCGTTGTTATCAATATTAATAAAATTATATGGTTAATGTTTTGGATTCTACAAAATGAAAAAAACTTAAGAGAAAGACAATTAAAAAAATTGGCGTATTAGCCCTGTCAGATTATTTCAAACAGAATAAAATCTACATGATATTGAAGTCCATTAAATTTTACATTTATTCAGCCAGCTTATTCAAAATCATTAGCTCCATTTTTGAGAAAATCGTTAAAAAGTAAAAAATGCATGGGATAAAGTGGCTCTTCTGGTTGACGATGTTGATGAAAAAGTTGCCGTAACACCTCATCACGTATTTCATATAGAGGTAAGTGAAAGTAAAAAATCTGGTTCGCGCAACACACGACTTTCACTTACCTTCGTTATTAATATCAATCGGAGAATTTTCAAAAAAATGTAGGAACGAAAATATATTGTTAAAGAATTATTTACATTGGATTTTAAAAGAAACATGTGTTTTATTAAATAGTCTATTATATTATTATCTACGACAATCAGTTTGTTTTGTCGGATTTTCATCACAAAACGTTAACTTTTACAATAGTATGTATAAGATTTTATTTTTTTCTGAAATCTCTAGCATTCCAACGGTATAATATGCTTGTATATTACTGTTCTTAAGTTCAAAAACAAAAAAAAATAATTAAAAATATATTTTTGCAGCTATCTCTTTTAGTTGTATATCTAATTCGTTCAAGTTATATATTTACATGTTTTTTAGCAATGCTAATCAGATGATATGGTCAATTTTATAAAAAATACAAAATTAAAATTACTTTAGAGGAAGACATTTTAAAATATCGGCATTTAAGCCCTGTCAGACTATTTCAACCAGAACGAAACCTACTTGATATTAGCCTAGCGAGTTAAGTCAAAATCGTTTGAGCCGTTTTTGAGAAAATCGTAAATAGGTCCAAAATGCATGGTATAAAGTCGCTCTTCTGGTTAGCTGGTTTTGGTGAAAAAGTTGCAGTAACATCTCGAACGTATAGTTGTCTTAAATATGATATTTCAATTTCATAGGACTTTTCGTTTTCGCGCTCGACTTCCCACACATATACAGACCTTTTTGCGGGACTTGGTCATTTGAACTCAGGAGACCCTAAAACGTATATTTCCATTGAACACTTTCACGATCGCAATACTTTAACTTACTATATATTCCATATGTAGGTAGGTAAAACAAAAATATGTGATGGAATGCGTGAGGTCGTGCTATTAAAAATGAATACAATAGTTTAAATTCGCCCCCTTTCACTTAAACATATCATGCAATCGAGTGTTGCGCTGGTTTTGATATTAACTCAAAATGTTGACCCAGCCCTGACACTGGCTAATACTTCAATGGGTGGCCTCCATGTCCCACTGACAAAGTGAATACCTAATCCATCCTGCATTGCTAAATCCCCTTGTGCCCTGCCATACCCCGTACTTCGGCGCAGATAATCCTCCCATCTGCCAGTTCGGTAATTACACTGAAGGCCATCTGGTTTTCGAGCTACCACAGCAGGAGGGAGCAATTGGGTACATATATATTCATTGTTATATTTATTGTGATGTTTAAATCTAGTTTCAATTAACCACCTGCTAGCTGTGCGATAAGTTTAATCATTTAACGTCATACAGTGGGAGTCATAAATATTCCCAATCCAGATTTAATTAGGGTAGGGATCTTTAACATTTAGCACCTGAAATCGTACAGGCTCGGGACCACCTTTTTACGTCCCTAAAACGTGTATTTCCGTTGAAAACTGGAATTCGAAAATTTTCTCGATCGCAATACTTCCCCTTAATATATATAGTAAGTGAAAGTAATAAATTAAATTAAATTTCTATAGAAACATGTGTTTCATTAAAAAATCTATTATATTATTATCTAAAATAATCAGTTAGTTTTATGTTCATTTCATCACTCTCTATTAACTTTTAAAAGCTTGTGTATGAGATAATATTTTTTCTAATATCTTTAGCTTTCCAACGGTATATCATACATGTATATTACTGCTCTTATGTTCAAAAACGAAAAATTGCATTAAAACAATATTTTTTATGTGTTCTCCTTTAGTTGGGTATCAAATTCATTCAATTTATATATTTACCTGTTTTTCATCAGCGTTAACAAGATAATATAGATATTTTTATTGAATCTACAAAATTAAAGGTACTTTAGAGGAAGAAATAAAATATCGGCATTTAAGCCCTGTCAGACCATTTAAATCAGAATAAAATCTACATGACATTAAAGCCCATTAAATTTTACATCGATATAGCGAGTTTAATCAAAATCGTCGGAACCGTTTTCGAGAAAATCGAAAAAATGTCCAAAATGCATGGTAGCACCTTATACCATGCATTTTGGACATTTTTTCGATTTTCTCTTCTGGTAAGCTCATTTTGATGAAAAAAGTTTTTTCACGTCTTGGGCGTATAGTTGTCTTAAATATGAAATTTCAGTTTCATAGGACTAACCGTTTCCGCCCGGGAGTTACCACACACACAAACACACACACACACACACACACACACACACACACACACACGCACACAGACCTTTTTGCGGGACTTGCTTATTTGTACTCAGGGGACCCTAAAACGTGTATTTCCGTTTAAAACTGGAATTCGAAAATTTTCTCGATCGCAATACTTCTCCTTACTATATATAGTAAGTGAAAGTAATAGGAGTGTGCGCACGAAAAACAATTTTATTTAGTATATGGTTCTAATGAAGGTTGAAAAATAATTTTGGTTAAAAATTACCCTATTTCAAAGCGGAATAATTAAAAAAATATTTAAATTTTGCGACTGGTAATAATCCTATAAATATACATAATCTCGTCAAACCAGTACTTTAAAGAAACCTTATGAAAAGTACTATTTTGACAAGATTACTTATATTTTTAGGGTTATTACCAACCGTATTTTACAATGTCTAAATATTTTAATAACTTATTTTTTAAATTATTCCGCTTTGAAATAGGGTAAGTTTTACACTAAACTTATTTCTGGAGACCCGTTTTTGAGAATATCGTAAAGAGGTGAAAAATGCATTGTATAAAGTGGCTCTTGTTAGTTGATTTTGATGAAAAAATTTCTGTAATATCTCGGCCGTATAGTTGTCTTAAATATGAAATTTCAGTTTCATAGGACGTTTCGTTTACGCGCGGGAGTTAACACACACACACACACACACACACACAGATCTTTTTGCGGGACTTGATCATTTGGATTCAGGGGACCCTAAAACGTGTATTACCGGTGATACTGGATTCTAAAATTTTCACGATCGCAATATTTTCTTTTACATATATTTCATATATAAGTAAGTGAATGTAGAATAAAATACATTTAATATTCAACATTAAATATAGCAATACAGCAATAATAGTTTTCAAAATCATATGATATATAGCTTTGTATTCACACTCGATTCTCTCTTCGCTCAGCCTTTGCCCCAGCAAGACCTCTTCTACATTCTTAAATTAGTACACAGTGCAGTTTTTTTACTTTTAATACTGAGACAGTAAAGCCAACCCAGCCGGGCCCGGCCTACAATATACATCGCCACAGTGACCTTTGGAAGTGCAGGAGTGATCCACCAACCATGAGTATCAACCGTCATCCTTGATCAGTATAGACATTTTTTTTTCTCTGTTTATCTTTTGCCGACAAAGCTTATTATTATATTTATTTAATTAATATAATAATTATACAATCCTTACTACCTTCAGTATCCTCAATACATTACAATAGTTACTTGGAAGTAATAATAATAATAATAATAGGCTTACTGAACCCGAAGGTTCGATGCCGATACCACCAAACTTCGCCTGCACAGACTCGTCCAATGTTCGCCGGTCAAGCCCTAGCCCCCGAGATCAGCTTTAACGCAATCCTCCCATCGCCGCTTCGGCCTACCTTTCGGACGCCTACCAGTCGGATCAGCAAATACCAACTTTCTCGGAATCCGTTCCTCACCGAGCCCAACAATTTTATTCGCCCATTTGAGTCTCCGCGACGCTATTAACTCAATTATATTCACAGGATACAAGCTCCGCAATTCCGCGTTGTGAAACCTTCTAAACTCCCCAGTGCCCTCATCCCTCTTCGGACCAAATATTTTACGCAGCACCTTATTTTCGAAAACCTTAAGCCGTTGTTCATTCCTCAAAGTAAGCGGCCACGTTTCACATCCGTAAAGAACCGTTGGAAGAATAATAGTTTTATAAATTCTAACCTTTAAGTTTTTAGATAGAAGCCGTGAGCTAAGTAACTTAGCAACTGAATAATAACACGCATTTCCCACCTTTAACCGGGACTTTATTTCTTCCTGGATTTCATTTTTTCTTGTTATCATTGAACCTAAATAATTGAATTTTTCTACGAGTTCAAAAGTATGCCCTGATATATCAATATCATGAAGATCGCGACCATTTCTGCTACTAATCATATATTTCATCTTTTCGGTATTTAATTCGAGTCCTATTTCTTTACTGGTTTTTATTAACACACTTGTATTTAGCTGTATGGTTTCCGTGTCTTCACCTAGCAGTACCAAATCATCGGCATACCCCAAAACCGGAATCTTGTCACCCATATTTAAGCCTTTCTCGGTACTCCACCTTTTCTATGACATATTCTAAAGCTATATTAAACAAAACAGATGAAAGGGAGTCACCCTGTCTCAAACCAGATCGAACCTCAAATCTCTCGGAGTAATTATGACCGATTCTAACTTTATGAAATGTTTCCGACAAACACATCTCTACTAGGTTTACTAACTTTCTAGGTATTCCCTGTTCAATCATGATGTTATATAGCTTCTGACGGTCTATTGAATCATACGCCTTTTTAAAATCGATAAAAAGTTGATGGACTACACCGTTGTATTCCAGTTTTTTCTCTAATATTTGACGTAAGGAAAATATTTGATCAATAGTCGAGCGATTCCGCCTAAAACCACATTGGTAATCTCCGATAATTTCCTCTGCGTATTCCGTGATTCGACTAGTTAGTATTGACGAGAATATTTTATAGCATACTGGGAGAAGAGAGATCCCACGATAGTTGTATACAATCCGTCTTCGGTCCTTTTTTGTGAATCGGAATAAGTATTGATTCTTTCCATTCTTCGGGCATTTTTTCATTTTCCCAGATATGAAGTAATAAACCATGAGAATTTATTTATTCATTGCAGAAATAAATTGTGTAATGAATGATATGCAGCGTTTTTATTATTTTTATTTTTATTATAAATTAATTAATAATTATATTTCATTGTGATTTTTAAACCTTTTGAATCAGCATCTATTCTAAGAAAGAAGGATAGTGATTGCTATTTTGAAATATCCCCTTCCCCTACAATAGGTAAGAGAACGTTTTCTGTTGCGTGCACCAGATTTTTTAAACTATATTCCATTTTTATTACATACCGGAATTTGATAAAGAATAATATGACGGAATAATTTCCAAGGAGAGTTAGCGCACAAAACGACCCTCCGACAGAAGAAGGATACAATGAGGGCTGAAGACAAACAGACTATTACATAAGGTTAATGAATGGAGTTGGTTCAACAAGCGGAAGGGGGCGTCTGCGTCTTTTAGCTCCATTGTTATTTTTTAATGAAGTGAGCCGGCAAAAGGAGGTTCTTACCTAATTCTTTTGTTAATATCAGAATGGCGGGCAACGCTCTTCAAGATGTCGTCAACGTAACACGGAGGCTTCTATCTATTTAGGAATTTAATTAATTATCGATTGTTATAACATGCTGAAAATGATATTCCTTTTACTTTCACTTACCTTTACAAAGTTTCTCATAAATGTCACGTTATATTGTGAGAGTAGATTCTAGACTTTTAGTGTACCAAAGAAGTTCATACGACCCATAGTCCGATTGTAAACAGTTCGGGAGTTATATATAAACTTTGAGATTTTTTGATGTTTAAATGAAAACCATGGATGAAGCACAAACTTTGACATATATTCAACGTAAACTATCTTTATTTATTTATTTTATTTTTAATTTCGCCTCCTTGTATCCTTGTTTGGCCTATGAAGGTAGGTTTGTTTTGTACAATATGAAATTAATTGAATGAAGAAGTTTTTCTGAGATACGGCTAATCTAAAACCTAACGACGGTAGAGTAATAATAGCTCCTTGAAATGTCCTTAATATTCTTAGATATATAATTTTTTTTTTGTTTTTTTATGGCGTTATGCGATACTTACATTCTTATTTTGAGAGTTTGACCTCTTAATACGCTTAAGCTCTGTTCGGATCGAAAATTTTATGAGTTTCCTTATTAGAAATTTTATGGAACATATTATTTTACTTTCACTTACCATATATGAAAATATAGTAAGAGAAAGTATTGCGATCGTGAAAATTTTCGAATTCCAGTTTTCAACGGAAATACACGTTTTAGGGTTCCTATGTCCAAATGACCAAGTCCCGAAAAAAAGGTCTTTTTGATTTTTGGAATTTCAATTTTTGATTTTGAACATAAACATAATATACTGTTGGAAGCTAAAGATTTTGAAAAATATTATCTAATACACAAGCTTTAAAAGTTAATACAGAGTGATGAAAAGCCCGAATATTTTATATAATAATATAATAGACTTTTTAATAAAACACATGTTTATACAGAAATTCAATTTAATTAATTGTTACACACATATTACTTTCACTTACTATATATAGTAAGGGAAAGTATTGCGATCATGATAATTTTCGAATTCCAGTTTTCAACGGAAATACACATTTTAGGGACCCCTGAGTCCAAATAACCAAGACCCGCAAAAAGGTGTGTGTGTGAGGAAACGGTAAGTCCTATGAAACTGAAATTTCATATTTAAAACAAATATACGCCCGAGACGTTACAAAACCTTCTTCATCAAAATCGGCTAATCAGAAGAGGCACTTTATACCTTGCATTTTGCACCTTTTTACGATTTTCTCGAAAACAGCTCTAAAGATTTTGATTAAACTAGCTATATCGATGTATAATTTGATAGACTTTAATATCCTGTAAGTTTTATTCTGATTGAAATAGTTTGATGGGGCTTAAATGCCAATAATATTTTTATTTTCTTCCTCCAAAGTACCTTTAATTTTGTACATTCTATAAAAATAACCATATTATCTTGTTACCATTGATAAAAACAGGTAAATATAAAGTTGAACAAATTTTATATAATACTAAAGGTGTAAAGTTAAAAAATATTTTTTTAATGCAATTTTTGGTTTTGAACATAAGAGCAGTAATATACATGCATGATATACCGTTGGAAAGCTAAAGATTTTTGAAAAAATACTATCTAATACACAATCTTGTAAAAGTTAATAAAGAGTGTTGAAAACCCTGATTATTTTAGATAATAATATAATAGATTTTTTAATAAGACACATGTTTATACAGAAATTCAATTTAATTAATTGTTATCTCTAATTGTCGCTCACGAATTCATAAGAATCCTGAAGGAGGTTTTTCGTAATGGTCATCAGTATTACAATATATGCCTAAAGGCATTTGTATATTACTTGTTGTTAAATAAATAAATAAAAAATTTGAAAATTCTCTAACCGATTTTAAAAACGGCGGCTAGTGAAAGTCGTGTGTCGCCCGCACCAGAATTTTTTATGTAACATTCGTCTCTAAGACCCAACTATTAGGAGCTATTTTGGTTAGAAGAGTTTACTTAAGTCTAAATGTGCATAGATAATGAAAAGTAAATATTGTACAGTAGATTATTTACTTACCTTCTACAGGTTATCAATTGATCAGTCCTGGCTGGGAAAATCAGGAAAGTTTGTTCGTTAAAGCATGAATCGAGTTCTTTGACTCAGTTTTTTAATACAGGATTTAGAATACCAAAAAGAGCCTACGTGTTATTTGAAATACCTGACGAAGTGAAATTTTAAACGGAATAAAGACAGGAAAAGCCTAGGTGGTAGGTAATGGTGATTCCAGTGACACTGGAACTCCAGTAATGTGATAAGAACATTTAGTTTTACATTGTAAATTCATAAAATCACAAGACTAAATTGGTGCACGCCTCAGAATATTTTAACTTAATTTCTGCCTTTGAATAAATTGTGTATATTTAAATTTAGCAGCAAAAATAATAGAAAAAGTTTTTAACGAAATTCTATCTAATTCCCATGAAAAAAAATCTGAAAATAATCTAAACCTACAATTATTAAATACAAATAAAATGTCTACAGTTTTGCGCTTTTCAACGGGCTTTAAAACAAAAAAGTTCGTAGCGTTGTTTTTTGTTTACATGGACAATAATGTTTACATGTTCTAAAAATCTGGTGCGGGCAACACACGATTTTCACTTACCTCGATTTTTAAAATCAATGAAAGAATTTTCAAATACAGTTATACAGAGATAAAAGTACGTGAAACTATTAAGGAATTAATCAAAATGAATTTCTATAGAAACATGTGTTTTATTAAAAAATCTATTATATTATTATCTAAAATAATTAGTTAGTTTTATCTTCTTCTCATCACTGTCTATTAACTTCTAAAAGCTTGTGTATGAGATGATATTTTTTCTAAAATCTTTAGCTTTCCAACGGTATATTATACATGTATATTACTGCTCTTATGTTCAAAAACGAAAAATTGCATTAAAAAAATATTTTTTCTGTTTTCTCCTTTAGTTGGGTATCGAATTTATTCAATTTATATATTTCGGCATTTAAGCCCTGTCAGACCATTTTTATCCAAATAAAACCTACATGATATGAAAGCCCATTAAATTTTACATCGATATAGCGAGTTTCGTGGGAACCGTTTTCGAGAAAATCGAAAAAAAAGCAAAATGCATGGTATAAAGTGCCTCTTCAGGTAAGCTCATTTTGATAAAAAAAGTTTTGTCACGTCTCGGGCGTATAGTTGTCTTAAACATGAAATTTCAGTTTCATAGGACTTAACGTTTCCGCCCGGAAGCCCACACACACACAGACCTTTTTGCGGGACTTGGTTATTTGGACTCAGGGGACCCTAAAACGTGTATTTCCGTTGAAAACTGGAATTCGAAAATTTTCACGATCGCAATTCTTCCCCTTACTATATATATAGTAAGTGAAAGTAAAAAATGATTAGTTAAATTTCTTTAATGCAACAGTTTCAACAAAGATTCCTTATCTTTAAGTGGTATTTTGCTTGCTCAAAATGGACAATAAATAAATTCATTTTCTATATATTAATAATATAATGTTGGAAAGCTAAAGATATTAGAAAAAAATGTAATATCAATAATAAAGTTGTGGAAGGAAATGTAATGTAACGAATAGGGAATAAACTAAAATGATTATAGTAAACAAGGATTTTATGTGTTTAAATTATTTATCTATAAAATATGTTTCCAAGGAAACTGAATGTAATTCTTCAACTTTTTTCAAGTTTAATTTTAATTAGAAGTTCTTAAATTGACTTTAACAATGCAGGTACGTGCAAGTCGTATGTGACCTGCACCAGCTTTAGTTTTATACTTTCCTCCAAGTAATATTATTTCATTGATTGATGCTACAAAGCCTTTCTAAACTTGAAATATTTTATTATTTATTGGCTTACCTACTCCTGAGTTCCTGGTTGAAAACTATACACCATGTAACTCTGATAAATATCTAAATATCTGCTATATAGTTTTGAAGATTGAAGTATTTAATTTAAAGTATTTTAATTTAAAAAAAACTGGTGCGGGCAACACACGACTTTCACTTACCTCCATTTTTAAAATCAATCAAAGGATTTTCAAATACAGTTAGAGATAAAAATACATGAAACCATTAAAGAATTAATTAAATTGAATTTCTATAGGAACATGTGTTTTATTAAAAAATGTAATATATTATTATCTGAAATAATCAGTTAGTTTTATCTTCTTTTACTTATTCTTTATTAACTTTTACAAGCTTGTGTGTTAAATAGTATGTTATTCTAAAATCTTTAGCTTTCGAACGGTATATTATACATGTATATTAACTGTTCTTAAGTTTGAAAACCAAAAATTGCATTAAAAAATATTTTTTTACTTTTCACCTTTAGTATTAGTTAGTTCAACTTATATATTTACCTGTTTTTATCTATGGTAAAAAGATAATATGGTTATTTTTATAGAATGTACAAAATTAAAGGTACTTTGGAGGAAGAACAAACTATTTCAATCAGAATAAAACTTACATGATATTAAAACCCATCAAATTCTACATCGATATATAGAGTTTTATTAAAATCGTTAGAGCAAGGTATAAAGTGCCTCTTCTGTTAAGCTGATTTTGATGAAAAAGGTTTTGTAACGTCTCGGGCGTAATATTTGTCTTAAATATGAAATTTCAGTTTCATCGGACTTACCGTTTCCGCCCGGGAGTTACCACACACACACACGCCTGTGTGTCCTTTTTGCGGGACTTGGTTATTTAGACTCAGGGGACCCTAAAATGTGTATTTCCGTTGAAAACTGGAATTCGAAAATGTTCACGATCGCAATACTTCCCCTTACTATATATAGTAAGTGAAAGTAACAAACTAAACTTTCGAGTGTAACTCTATATACATTTACAATAAAAACAAATAATTAGTAGGTTTCTAAATCTTCCAAAAACAGTTTATTACAATAAACTTCAAAACAAGTCCACGTTTCGAGGGCCTTCCCAATCATCAGGACTCACTAAAATACATTAACAAATTATCAATTAATATTATAAGATAACTTTTTTATATACTAATTAAAAACATTATTAAAAATATATATGTTACATAAAAAATTATATTTACCTGAAAGTCGCTTAAAAATTAAAATATAATCATTTTTAATTAAACTTTTGTCAATAATTTATGTCATATAAATAAATTGTGATAAGATATACATAGGAGAAACCTCTAAAAAGATCACAACAAGAGTGAAACAACACAGTAATAATTGAAAAAAAATAGTAAAAATATAAGCATATTTATATATAATATAAGAGGCACAACACAGTATTCAGCTTATTCAAAATTTTGATTTTGGAAATAGAAAGAAATAGTTTTAATAAAAAAACAATCGAATCTATACATATAAACAAAAATATAAAAGATACCATAAATTATAACAGATTCAAAGCACCTTAGTTCTCATTATGCAGATGTAACCTATAACCTTACCTTATTGACCTATATTTAATAATAAATCAGTGTGTACTTTGTGCGGTAAATACGATGACCCTGATCCAATAGCGGCCAAAGAATATGTCAGTTTAGATGGGTGTTTCTCCTTAGTGTTAATTTAAAAAAACAAAACAATTTTAATGACATAAATTTGTGACTATATTTTTGGATGTGACTATAATGGATTATATTATAATTTTTAAGCGACTTTTAGGTAAATAAAATTGTTATGTAACATTGTTATATATCTATATATATATATATATATATATATATATATATATATATATATATATATATATATATTTATGATAATATTTTTAATTAGAATATAAAATAGTTATCTTATAATATTAACTGATAATTTGTTGATGTATGTTAGTGATTCCTGATGACGGGGAACGTAGACTGGCTTTAAAGTTTATTGTAATAAACTGTTTTTGGAAGATTTAAAAACCTACTAATTATTTGTTATTATATTGTATTCTTTCAATTAACCTATTTTTATTGTACATTTACAATGAAGCATTACATGATAATCCAAAAAAAAAAAAAATATAATAATAAATGAAAACATAGAAAGTCAAAAACCTGTTGTTTTTTCGCAAGTGCTTTTCTTTTAAGCCACGTTTTTTTAAATAATTTTTTTTTTTTGTGCGGCATTAAAAGTTATTAATTGAAGGACATTTTGAGGAGCAGGGGTCGCTGCCGTAGAGAAAAGAATTAATTATTATCCTTCAACCCTCTCCCCCACCGGTCCTTAAATCTCTGACAGTCCGCCCTCACCCCCAGCTTTGTAAAAAAAAAAAAGTGAAAAAAGTCTGCTACCGTAATTGGCCTAATTATTCAGTTAGCAGTGCTTAAAATCTAACGCTCTTTCCTCTTGGAGACTTCGGGAATTTTTAACTTTTAGGACACTAAAAAAATCATTGTGCATATAATGAATAACGTATCAACCAACCTGTTAACCTGATAATTCTCTTCTTTGTTACGCAGCATTCAATGGGTGCAAACTCTTTCACTAGGAAGTGTCAGTTCACGCCTGGAGGTAGTAATTGCCCTAAATATTTTCGTATTGAAATTTCATGTATGGCTTTACTCATAGCAGATAAAATAACATAATCCTATATGTTTTACATTTAAAATTAAATTAAAACTGAAAGATCGATAGAAAAGACTTATTTACATTGTTACAATATTTTGGGTTGTGTCACATAAAATGTCCGTTTTCAAGGTAGATTTTTATTAAAAATAAGATTTTCTGCCGGATAGTACATTTATCGAGGAAGGCTGTAGGCTATATGCGACAAATAGGAATGAATCACTGGAAAGTCTGAAGAAAAAACACGAGTAAAATTATCTCGCATCCTAAGTATTTCAAATGATTTACCTTTTAATTTTAAAATAATTCAATGTCCCGTTTAGTCATCTTTCGCCGTATAATTAATAAATCATAGGGGAAAACATTTAAACACGTAGGTATCGATTTACGTCAAGACTGCTTTTCACACGGCCAACTATATGTCGCAGATCGGTTGCGGAGAAAATCAGTATGTGATTCTACCACAAAAGAATAAAACCAAAAATATTATTTACGCAATAGTTCTTTAAAATATATTCTTTTAAAACTTCTCAATAACGATCATAATAACAGAAATTGAGGGAGAGAAAGTTGCGGGCAACAGCATGTATAATAATATATTTTATTTTATTTTGTACGGTCTTCTATTACGAATATTTTTGGGAATTGATTTTCTCGAATATAAAGTACAAATAATTTTTAAATCTGGTTTAAGATATTTTATTTATTTATTTATTCATAGAAGTTTTTTTGGCATTACAATTGTATTTGCTATCTGCTTTTTTTGCAATAGGCAAATATCCTAACAAAAGATGTAACAAACTACATGAGATAGATAAAAAAAAAAAAAAAACTAATAACTTTCAATATTATAGGTCTCTTAGCCAGCGCCTCGATAGTCTTCTGGGCGGATTATATGGGTTTGTGGCAGTTGATAGGTTTTGAGTCAGCGGGTTTGAATTTAGGGTCAGTCTGTCATGAAACTTATTGTAGCGATCAGTGGCAGTTGCAATGACGAATGGAATGTCTAGGTCAGTATGTAGTGTCTCGTTAGATACGTAAAAAGTGGCATTTATAATTTTCCTAAGTAATTTTGATTGAAATGATTGAATAATTTTGATGTTTGACTTTTTTGCTGTTCCCCATAACTCAATGTCATAAGTCCAAATGGGTTTTATTAGTACTTTATAAATAGTTAATTTGTTCGTCAATGATAATTTTGAACGTTTGTCTAGTAACCTTGAAAGAAGTCCATATCGTTGATTTAGTTCTTTTCTTTTTTGTTTGAGGTGGTATACCCATGTTAGTCGTTTGTCAAGGTAAAGTCCTAAATAACGTACTGTGTCAGAAACTGGTATTGGAATAGTATCGTATAAGACCTGGGGGCAGAAGTTATGTTTTAAAGAAAATGTGACGAACAGGCTTTTTGATTGATTCATTTTTATTTTCCATCTTTGTGCCCAGCAAGCTATGTCGTCCAGATGTTCTTGGAGTGCCTTAGAAGCCTTAGAGGCATCTTTGTTGGATGTCAGGATAGCTGAATCGTCAGCAAAGGTTGCTATAAGTTTAATAAGGTTTAAGATATAAGTATAATTTAATATAACTGTTGTTTAAATGTTATAGTTTGGTGTAAACTAAATTTCGATGTTTTGTTATTATTTTTAGTTTATAATACGATATTCTGAAGATGAGGTGAAAAAACCTCGAAACGTAAATGATGTATAATTGACATACGATTAAATATATATGTAAGAAGAGAGCGTTTTAATTAGAATATAATAATAAATTTATAATCATCGTAGTTAGTGATTTGGAATTTAATTAATTAGTTAATTTCAGAAAGCCATTTATAAAAACACATATAATACATGTTTATTTGTTTTGACTGTGGCTATTTCGTTGGGTGGATGAGGCCCAGCCATTGTTTCAAAATGTACCTGCGCCCCTCCTCCATGATACACCAATTTGCTGGCCAGGATCTCACGCTCAGGTCACGAACTAACGTCCCTCACCAAGCATAGGGGTCTTTGTAGTCTCCGATTGGCTTAAAGAGAAAAGAATCAATAAAAATGATGTCTTAAAATAGTCAAAGTGCTAGTTTATTTAATTGTTGTCAGTTTATCTTATCATCATCAGTGGATACACACATATGAAACATCTATTTAGGGAAAGTATTGCGGTCGTGAAAGTATTTTAATTTTTTTTTTCAAACTAAAATACATGTTTGGGTCTCCTGAGTCCATAAGACAAAGTCCCAGAAAATGGTCTGTGTGGGTGAGTGGAATTCTATGTTTAATACAATTGCTTACCAAGAGAAAACAAGACAACAAAATCTGGGGCGCACAACACACGACTTCCACATACCTTCCTTCTTATAATCAATTTAAGACTTTTTCATGAAGTGACAATGGTTGACTGTGTATATATATGAGAGAAGTTGGTTGAGGGTGCAGTCAATTTAACACACAATTAAGCGTAAACTTAATTTATTGGTATGACGTTTCGGCCTAAATTATAGGCCTTCTTCAGGGCTATAAGAAAAACAAAAAACAAAGATAACAACCAGCAGTGGAATACAATATATAAAGATAATAAGAAAAATAAATTGTACTAAAGATTACAAAGTGAAAAAGTAGTAATGACAATTGATAAATGTAATAATTTTTTAAAGTGAATTGTTGTAATGACAATTGATAAATGTAATAATTCCTACAAACAAAAACAAAAGAGACGAAGACATTTTAATAAAAGGTGTGTTATATTTTACAGTTCTTAATTAATTACTTATTTAATTAATGTGAGACGTTATAAAGTAAAAAATAAATAAATAAAGTGATGAAAGTCAAAAAATAGTGATGACATAGGTATAATAGCGAGAAATTATAAAGTTAAAAAATTTTTAAACAAATTTACAAAATTTATAAAAATTACAAAGAGAAAAAGAGTTATAAATATATGACGTACAAAATGTCCATTCTTTCATAAATTGGGCACCAATAAATTAAGTTTACGCTTAATTGTGTGTTAAAGACTGCACCCTCAACCAACTTCTCTCATTAAGACTTTTTCTTTCACTTACCTATATATAAAATATATAGTAAAGGAAAGTATTGCGATCATAATCGTGAACATTTTAGAATTCCAGTTTTCAAGGAAAATACACGCTTTAGGGTCCCCGAGTCCAAATAACCAATTCCCGAAAAAAGTTCTATGTGTGTGTGTGTGTGTGGTAAGTCTTGCGCGACGACAGAAAGTCGTACGGAACTCAAATATTATATTTAAGACAATTATACGCCCGAGATGCTACAGCAACGTTTTCCTCAAAATCAGCTAACTAGAGACACTTTATACAATGCATATAGTAACTTTTTACAGTGTTCTCAAAAAAGGCCCTGACGTATTTTATTGAACTCGCTGTATCGTTTTAAAATTAAAATAAAAATCTGACAGGGCTTAAATGCCGAAATTTTAAATTTTCTTTACCAAAAGTACCTATAAAATTGTACTTTTTAAAAGATTACCCATATTATCCTAATGACATTGATGAATGACGGCTAAATGTACAAGATGGACGAATTTGATGACCAATTAAAGGATAAAAGAGCACAAAATATTTATTTAATAAATTTTTAGTTTTTCGATAATAAGAACATTAATATATATGTCAATTATTAATGCTGAAGATTTTAGAAAACATATTATCTATTCTCATAATTGTAATAGGTAACATAAAGCGACGAATAGGGAATACAGTTATTACTGATTAACAATTTAATATAGTTATACTAGCTGTAACCCGCGGCTTTGCTCGCGAATATTTTATTTTGTCTTTATTTAAATTTGCATAAATGCGTTTATGAGTAGTTACTATAAAACGCCTATGATGGAGCAGTTGTTTGGGGATGTGGTAACAAGGAAACTACCAATAAAACAGACTTATTTTATTATTTTCTTACTGGTGTGTTTTCTTGGTGGCTGCGCCCTCAACCAACGTCTTAACTATATAGTCAAAACGGTCAACAACTACTCCATTATTATAAGACGTATAAATTTTCAAAAAATATAAATATTATATTTTGAACAATTACATTTATCAAAGTTGTTTTCAAGTGAAAATATCCCCATTCGTTGGATCGATGTATATCAATCACATTTATGTTGCAATATAGTCATGATACCACGATTACGTTACAGCTAACATATATTGAGTAATTTTGGGTATGCCTACTTCTACTGGATCGCTACTGTATATTTAACAGAATAAAATGGCAACTTATTAGACTAAAGTTAGAATTATGGTTGATGAGGAAAGTGATTTTAAAACAACTTAACCTATTACTATAATTAATCTAATATAACTATAAATATCTTGTTTCTAATATCGAGGCACATTGAACAAATAGAACAAAAACTACTCTTATTTATCTTTGTTTGTGGTTTGGTGAATTAAATTTGATAAATAGAATAATTTAAATTAAAATTGCTACAAATTACGAAAGATGTTGTTAGTGACTATGTTGAATGAGGTTATATAAAAGATATACAGGTGAATAGCAATGAACTACTCTGTTGTTGATAAATAAAAGATTATTATTCCATGTCAGGTATCAATTTTATTTACTCAATGTTACAATTACATACCACTACCAAGTAGCCACATCCAAATTATTCAATAATATCGTTCTATCTTTTAAACATAACCGTTGTATATCATCATAATTCTTTTGCAACTCATAACTCATTGCAAGTCATTCAAATGAGTACTTATAATTTTTCTGGAAACGTATAGTAATGTGTATTTTATTATAACTGGAAACTACTATGTGAATGTATATTTTATAAATAAGCACGCATAGAAACAATCATTATATTTGAATTAATAACATATGTGAAGATATGGATGGGAAGGTTACTTACTGAGAACCAGTGTTGCCACAGTTAAATAAATTTTATTTTACGTTTTAGAAAAATATATTTTTCAACCATTTAGAATAGTAATAAAAACTACCCTATCATTTAAGTTGGACCAAATAACAGATACTTACGAAGTTTGATCAAAATCGGTTCAGTAATTGAGACGTTGATTTCCAAAAAGTACTCAAGGACATGATCATATCAATTGGAACAATCTCTTCTTGTTTTTGTTCATATGCATTTATTTATTCATACATGTCAACAACCAATGTACTAAAGGACATTTTTTACAAAATAGATTTTTTTACATATTTGTATTATCATCAGTTAGTTATATCTAAATCTTGTATTTGATTTTATCTAATGAACACCCAAGCCCTTTATCAACGCAATTTAGAAATATAATTATTTTCTAAAGGAAATCATTACACATTTAATTTCGTTCCAAATTATTCCAAAACATCCTCATTTCATATCTTTAATATGATGTTATTAATATACTAAAAAAACAATTCTGGATTTTAATGCGAAAAGAATCAAATTAGCTAATTTAATAATATAATAATTAGTGATTTTCGCGCCTCCTGTAAAATTTACAGTCAGTGAGCCTCAGTGAGCCAATATAGACAAGTAGCAGTGGCTATGAGATGTAGTGAAGGATGAAAAATGTTGTAGCAAGGAATAAGTCTTGAAAATGGGGAAACAACCCCGAAACGTCGACTAGGATGAAAAAATGTTAAAGGACTAATGAAATAAAGTGATTAGATGATGAATGGAAGGTAGTATGTGCTTTTTTAAATGTTCCAATTAAGAAAACTTCCAAAAAAATTAAAAAAGAAAAGAAAATATTTTTTTTAATTTAAGTATATTTAATAGTTTTTAAATTGATTTTAAAAGTCGTGTATGGTCCATACCAATTAGTTTTAATACATTTAGATACATACATAGATGGAAATAAATTGTTAAAATTGAGTTTCAATAGAAACATGTGTTATATTAAATATCTATTATATTATTTCTACGAAAAGCAGTTAGTTCTATCGGCTTTTAATCACTCTCCGTTAAATTTTACAGTTTCATGGATACATCTTATATTATAACAATTTAAAATTATTTTTTTATAAATTTATTTTGTAAACGAATCTAATATATTTTCTAAAATCTTTAGCTTTCCAACGGTATTTTATACATCTATATTATTGTTTCAAAACACACAAAAAATATTGTTGCTCTTTTCTTCTCAGGTTGGATATCAAATTCGTTCAACTTTTATATTTATCCGTTTTTTATCTATGCTAACAGGATGGTATGGTTAATTTATTCAAAACTACAAAATTAAGGGTATTTTAGAGAAAGGAAATCCATGTAATTTTACATGGATGTAGCGAGTTTTATGAAAAACTGTAGGAGACGTTTTAGAGAAAATCGTCAAGAGGTGCAAAATTCATAGTATAAAGTGGCACTTCTGGCCCACCGATTTTGATAATAATTTCCTGTAACTTCTCCGGCTAATACTTTTATTAAACTTGAAATTTCAGTCTCTTATGTTTTTTCGTATTTGTGCTTAACACACAAAGAAGGGTGTGTGTGTGTGTTTGTCCAATTCTTGACCTTCGTTTTATCTCTATTTAAAATATTTCGTATTTCTCGTTTATTTTATTTCTCTGATAGAATCAGAGCGGAACCATTACATAGATCAGCTGAATTGAGAAAAATCCAATTCGGTTTGCTCATGTAACAGTTTCTACAAACCAATTTGGTTTCATAACATTGAGCAATGCTAAGCGATTTCAACGAAATAATTTTTGAACGTGCTTATTACTTAATCGCCTCATTAAAAAAATACATAAATAATTTATTTAATGAGTATTTAAATAAGCGGAATAAAATAATACCTATTCAGGTTTTTAAATTGTTTTGACTCTAATAAAGTCAAGAAATGAGGTGATGATATTTATTTAGTAATATACTTCTTACCTAAAATACTATAATGGAATTTAGACTTGGACAGAACGGATGAAAAAAATCTATTTTTACATTCATTTACCTTTATATGAAAATACATTGTAAGGTAAAGTTGAAAGTATTGCGATCTTGAATATTTTCTAGTTAAAGTTATCAAGGGTACCTTAAGTTAAAGTTACTAAGTCATGCAAAAAGGTGTATGCATGTATATGTGTGTGTGTGTGTGTGTGTGTGTGTGTGTGTGTGTGTGTGCATATAGTAAGTTGAAGCGAAAAAAAAGTTTTGCGAAAGTAAAAATTCATATTTACTACAAGCATATCAACAGCTTAAGATCGAATAGTGGCGGTAAAAAATTATTCAAAAATTAGTAAAAACTATTTCTTAGCCAGCGTTTAGATCCACAACTACTATTAATTAATTTATTAATCAAGTTATTTCTATTATTACTTATCTTCCTTTCCTTCCTAGCCTTCTAGCATATTATAAAGATATTCGTCATATCCTCAGCTTCAGTTTACAAATAAATCCATGGAGGAAAATATGTGCCAGTTGCCTGTCGAAAATTATATATTTACCTTACACTATCTCATCTTCCATTATTGAACCGTATCCTGGTTACAATAAATGTCAATTGTTACAAATCCTTTCAACGAGAATGGCGACTTTAACTTAGAATGAAAACAAAAACAAAAATTAAAACAGTCCTTAAAATATGAAAATCGGGCATATCCTTTGAAATAGCAAATTAGTCTTTTTCGGGCGTAACCCACCTCACCCACCCTAATATAGACAGTTAGACTTAAGTTATTTCGGACCGCTTCTTGCATCGGGAAGAGAGTTTCTATATTAAAAAGTGTCCTTTTTAATATGGTAATCCTAGTTACCAGTGATTTATTTCGATTCGTATCCTTTTAAAAGGAGAATCGAGTCAAAAACGGAGGTTCTCTTCCATTTTGAACCGTATCAATTCTTTATCAATTATTCTTTCAAAGTGGTTTGAACATTTGAATAAAATATGACTAATTTGAGCATTTATTTATTAACATTTAGGCTCTTCAACCACTAAGGGTACTTTAGCCCTAAATTAAAAATAAAAAAATTATAGTCAAATAAATAAAATACAATACAATGTTTATAGAATTAAATTACAAAGTAAGTAAATAAAAGGAAAAATAAAAAAATTAGAAAATTAAGATCCAATACATAATAACATAAACATTTTCAATTTATTGGAAGGAATTAGTCCGGGTGGCGGTCATTAAATGAAACAACTGAATAGTTTCAACTATTTTATTGTTTGCCAACGTTTCGACCCTCTTTGTGGGTCATCATCAGGGCTAAAAAGATACAAAAGAATATAATTTCAATGACATTACATACAATATTATATACCCTATTTAGCTAGAGAACGTCGGTATTAAAAAATAACAGAAGAACTGTATATGTAAAAAAAAACTTAATTAAAATACAATGACCATAGTACAATAATGAAAGTGTTATACAGAAAAAATAATAATAATGTTCACCAAACATAATTTAGACAGGTATTAATAATTTACATGAAATATGAAATATAAAAATATGAAATAGAGTGGTGATACGTACCGCATGGGTGGGAGAATGGAAAATACGTAGGAAAAAAGGTAGAATGGAAAGTACGTACTGATTTATGGACAGGGTCTGACAACAATGACGAAAATTCTTAATACTACCATACAAAGAATCAATGAAATTTAACGTATGATTATAATAATGATACAGGATAAAAAAAATTCTAATTTAATTCTTAAAATATCACCTATATAATAGTAAGAACAGTGATGGAAGATGTATATGGAGAAAAACTGACTGTACCTCCCAACTTAATTATCCCTAATTCTGTTTAAGGTATCCAAAGATAACAGGGTGGAAAAAATGATAATGGAACATTGTCAATTTATGTTTTTTCTTCTCTTATATTTATTAAAAAATGAAAATATCTATTAGTTAAGTCATAGTTTTGGGGCGTTACAAGATGTAGTTAGTTAGTTGTTCATCAAATTCGTCCAATCTGTGTATTAGCCGTCTTAATCAGTGTCATAAAGATGATATGGTTAATCTTTTGGAATGTACAAAATTAAAGGTACTTTAGAGTGAGAAAATTTAAAACATCAGCATTTAAGCCCTGCCAGACTGTTTTAATCAGAATGAAACCTACATTATATTAAAGCAGATTAGATTTTACATCGATGTAGCGAGTTTAGTCAAAATCGTTAACGCTGTTTTTGAGAAAATCCTAAAAAGGTGCAAAATGCTATAAGCTAACTCTTTCGGTCCGAATTTAGTAAAAAAATATATTTTGTCTTGAGTTATCAGCAACACTGCTCATAAGATCCAACTTGGCCTCAAGAAAATCAAAGGTACTTGATAGAATACTCACCTCTAGGTGTTCTACATTATAGCTGTTTGGATGCAAACATTATACTCTTTTAGTAAGAAATTTCTGGTAATAGTTTGAGTAAGTTCACAGTAATTTCCGGCTCTTAGCGAATATATATTGAGTCAACCAATAAGGAGAGATCAATGACTCATTGGATGGCGCTACGTTTACTGGGCCGAGAAGCTATGAGTCGACCACATCCTCCATCGGCTGAGAAGATGGCTTCCCAGAAGATTGGATAGCGCGTACAATCAGAGAGTTGGTTACGGGCTCATCAGCTATTGTAATGCCGGCCTAGCAGAGCTGTAATTCAGGCGGGTTTTTGTTTCTTTTTTCGGTTTTTTTTTTCCCGTTCCTCTCTGAAGGTCGCAGGTAATAGCGATGGCCGTGCGAGGTGGGAGTATCTAGGAGGCAGGTGCGGCCGATGATTGTAGGTTATCCTGCGCGAAGAGAGATCTGGTTGGCCGTGGCTCCCCCCTCTTCTCTCCCACCCCCACTCTCTCACTCTAATTGTAACATAGTTCCGTAATGATCCTCCACCTGCGGCAGGTGCAACCTCCAGTGTAAGATATACAAACAGGATTACAAAGATATTTCATCATGTCTGTCCCTTTAAGAACTCAGTGGTTCCATTCTATAAGAGAGGTTGAGAAGAATTTTCCGATTGTGTGACTCTGATAGCCGTGCTACCAAGGTACCATTAATTTCAAAGTAAACAACAAAAAAAAACCTACATGATATGAAAGCCCATTGTATTTTCAAATATTATATGGGTATAAGATTTCAGTGACATAAGATTTTTTAGCTGGACTTACAAAGAATACATAGATCTTTATACTAGAGTTATTTATTTGGACTCAGATGACCTTATAAAACGTGGATTTCTGGATACTTTTCATACATACCTTAAGAGAAACCTATATCAGCATAAGTAGGACTGGATTGAATAGTGGAAGACTGCCTTCGAGAGAAGAAAGAGAAGTTGAAGTGGTGGTGTCCGAGGGAAGGCCGCTATGAAAAGATTTAATTAATTACCCTGGTCTACGTAACATAGCTCTATTTATTATTATCAAGCATTTGTAATCAATTCTTCAAAATGTTTTCAATGAGTTCTTATAGATTGACTTACTACATGTTAGCAAATTCAGAATCTAATATATTATTAAAGGAACGAATCAGATAAATATTTGATTGATCATCAATCATTTGAATCAATGATTTAGGTGTTTTATTTGTTGTTTTTTTTTTAATTTTTAACTGTAGAGAAGTAATTTCTCGAGAAAACAACATAAAAGGTCAAGTTCCTCTTCGATATAGATTTAGGTTAATTTATTTTTTGAACATTTAAGATGTATATATCCTCAATTTTATATTTGCTGTACTATTTTGCACATCTCGAGATTTTTACTGCACGATATTGCACGTTTCGAGATTTTTACTGCAAGGAAATCCGGGCTATAGTTATGATATATAAAACCTCTTGTGTTATGATATATATATATATATATATATATATATATATATATATATATATATATATATATATATATATTTATATTTATCCAATTATCTATTTTATATTTTGACTAGCTGTGACACACAGATTTGCTCGCGAATATTGCATTTCGTATTAATTTATGTTTGCTTATACATATCAGATTAAGACAATTTTACGTTTAGGTTGTTCAACCACATTTTAGGCGAAGATTTTCAAATCCTGCCTTATTGCATATCTAGGCGGTAAGACGAACCTCTAGGAAAAATTTTAGCCTCACAACCATAGTAATTTCTTAGATACCAGAAAATTGAGGGGTACTTTCTTTTATAAATATAGCTATACAGCTAATAAAAGTCCTAAATATGCTTAAAATAATAGTTCCGATTATTATACTCGAATAAATCAAAAGAAATAGTAATTTTTTAAAATTTATAAATGTATCCGTTGTCCGTCCTTCAAAGTTAACCTTTAAGTTTTTAGACAGAAGCTAAGTAATTTCGCAACTGAATTATAACACGCATTTCCCGCCATTAACCAGGACTTTATTTCCTCCTGGATTTATTTTTTCTCGTTATCATTGAACCTAAATACTTAAATTTCTCTACGTGTTCAAAAGTATGCCTTGATATATCAATCTCGTCACCGAATAAAATCGATAATCAACATCGTCACGTCTCTGCTACTAATCATATATTTTGTTTTATCGGTATTTATTTCGAGTCCTATTTCTTTACCGGTTTTTATTAACGGACTTGTATTTAGTTGTTTAGTTTCCGTGTCTTCCCCTAGCAGTACCAAATCTTCGGCGTTTCCCAGAACCGGAATTTTATCACCCAGATTTAAACCTTTCTCGGTACACCTCACCTTTTCTATGGCATATTTTAAAGCGACTTCGTCTGCGTTAATTTCTGTTATTATGATCGCTATTAAGAAGTACTTAAAAGAAAATATTTTAAAGTACTTCCGCGTAAATGACATTTTTAGTTTTATTTTCTTGTGGCAGAAGAACATACTGATTACATACGGCAACCTGATCTTGACGTAAATCGATTCCTACGTGTTTAAATGTTTACATCTGTAATTAACTGTTACGGAAAGAGATAAGTTAACGGGAAATTGAATTATTTAAAAATAAAAGGTAAATCATTTGGAATCATTGGGATGCGAGGTTTTTTTTTTCTCCCAAATTTTCCTCGTTTTTCCCCAGATTTTCCCCTGGTTCTTCACTCCTATTGATTGCAGCGTGATGTTATATAGCCTATAGCCTTCCTCGATAAATGGACTATCCAACACAAAAAGAATTTTTCAATTCGAACCAGTAGTTTCTGAGATTAGCGCGTTCAAACAAACAAATCTAAACAAAAAAAAAAACAAACAAAGCTTTATAATATTAGTATAGATTATAGTACGGACTACGGAGTTGAGCTTTAAGGCTCCACTAAACCATCAAATTCTTCCAGTATTCAATCCTTACAATCCTAAACCCTTCGGAAAATCCTCAATGCTCCTTACTTTGTCACCAACAAACTCTTCCATAAAGACCTTAATGTCCCATATGTTGCTGATTTGGCCCGTACGAGGTATCAATCCTTCCATGACAAACTCCATTCCCACTTTAACCCACTAGTTTCAATCCCTGCTTCCTCTTCCATTCCTGACAATCCTTTGAGGCATCTGAAAAGAAAATGGCCTCGAGACTTGTGCTGCCATTGGGCATATTCTCTTCATGTATATTATCTAATATATATATATATATATATATATATATATATATATATATATATATATATATCATCAGCTAATTTACTTGATGTATTAACTAATACAGTTGTAAGTTTCAATAAATAAATTTTATAAATAATTTGTAGTAATCAGTAATCAGTAATCTACGATCAGTTTCCTGTCGTTTCAGTCTAGTATGAGGATTCCATGTTAGGCGTTTGTCGAGGTGGAGTCCTAAGTATCGAATTCCTCTCGCATACAATGCTTGCAGTCCAAAATCCTTCATAAATTCTTCAATGCTCCTTTCTTTGTTACTAATAAAATCATCCATAAAGACCTAAATATCCCATGGGGATTTTTCTTTCCAAACTCCCTGCCCACTCAAACCCGCTTATCCGTGACCTCTCCTCCATATCTATTCCCGACAACCCACCGAGGCGCCTTAAAAGAAGATTCTTGGCCAAGAGACCTCCTAACATCAATCAGACATTGGAGTGCTACCAATGGGTAGTTTCTTCTCAGGACTACCATGTGTTCTAATCAAATATAAAGCCTATTTACTTGTTGTATTTATTTAATACAGTTGTAAATTTCTTTGAATAAATAAATAATTTAGATTATAGTAGAGGAATAAGAAGAATGTCGATTGACTACACCACTTTATTCCATAACTAGTTCCTCTTCCTCCTTGATGCGCACGGATGTTGTTTGTAATCATCGGCAGAAATAAGAAACATAATTTAAAATCAGTTCTGTCTATTTTATGTTATTCTAAAGAGAAGCATAGATTATAGAAAATTTAATTTTCCGATTTAAATAAAACGAAAAAAGGAGAATATGTAATTCACTACGCATCTCCTCATCATCTTAACATATGATCATCTTATCATTACATCTTCCTTCCTCCAAAAATAAGATAAATGAGAAATCTCCTTTTCTTAATTAATGGAATAATTGAAAACCGACAATAGGTGCTGTTACTACACTGTCCTTTTCATATCTGACATATTGTAACATCATATTTACTGATAGTCACTCTGTGACAGGTGCGAATGAAACAATTAATATTTAAGATATAAAAAAAAAAAATTAAATAAAACATTTCGATTCATATACAAAATTATTTTCTTTCTTGAACATCACATCATGAGATTTATCCCGCTTAGTTAATAAATAACGTATTATCTCTGAAGTAACATTCATGAGGAATTTATATATAAACACAACATCTATCAACTTCCTTTACAAAAAGCTTCCTTTGAAAAATCCTTCATAATCCTTCCTAATACGTTTTAGGGTTCCCCAACCAATTTCGTCCAGAAATATCGTTCAAACATACCTTCTACCTTCTCGATTTCCAATTTTCTAAGAAAATATATAACAGGGTTTTTTTTGAAGCGCATTATTCGTCTTTTAGTGACAGAACGACAAAATTTAAAGTAATTTTGAATAATTAACCAAAACTAGAACAGTATAACTTATCTTAAGATTAACTTCTACATTAGATTCAATCTGCTATTTAAAATCAGACTTAAATCTTTATATTATTACCATATAGCTTAAATCTAAAAAAAAAAAAAATATATTAATTAGATCTTTGGAACTTAATGGTCTTTGTCACTGTTTGTTACGGTTTTAATATTAGAATAGAATATATAATAGAAAAAGATATTTATTCTGGGACAAGGTCCCTTAAGAACAATTCATATGTACAATTAAGATATATATAATATGTCTGGCTATAAGACCAAAGGAATATAATTATTTCTCATTCACAATGTTACATAAAGAAAAGAAAGGATATAATAAAACAAAAGAGTAAAATAAATAAATAATAACTTCTGGTGCATTAAACAAAACTAAACATTGAAATTGATTCATAATTGATCCATATAAAAATCTTAACAATAAATAAATATTATTATTAATAGTATATTAGTATTAAATATTAAATATTAGTATTAATAGTACCGTTATGATTAAATAATCTTGGACTCACTAGGAATCCTGCATCACCATATATATTGAGGCTGGTCTGGATTTTCAGATATCCATGATCGATTTCAAAAGAAGTAATAATAATAATAATAATATATAGGCTTACCGAACCCGAAGGATCGATGCCGATACCACCAAACTTCGCCTGCACAGACTCGTCCAATGTTCACCGGTCAAGCCCAAGCCCTCGAGATCAGCCTTAATGCAATCCTCCCATCGACGCTTCGGCCTACCTTTCGGACGCCTACCAGTCGGTTCAGCGAATACTAACTTTCTCGGAATCCGTTCTTCACTAAGCCCAACAACTTTACGCGCCCATTTGAGTCTCCGCGATGCTATCACCTCAATTATATTCACAGGGTACAAACTCCGCAATTCCGCGTTGTGCAACCTTCTAAACTCCCCAGTGGCCTCATCTCTCTTCGGACCAAATATTTTACGCAGTACCTTATTCTCGAAAACCTTAAGCCGTTGTTCATCCTTCAAAGTATGCGGCCACGTTTCGCATCCGTAAAGAACTGTTGGAAGAATAATAGTTTTATAAATTCTAACCTTTAAGTTTTTAGACAGAAGCCTAAAGCAATTTAGCAACCGAATAATAACACGCATTTCCCACCTTTAACCGGTACTTTATTTCTTCCTGGATTTCATTTTTTCTTGTTATCACTGAACCTAAATACTTGAATTTCTCTACGTGTTCAAAAGTATGACCTGAAATATTAATATCATTAAGATCGCCACCATTTCTGCAACTAATCATATATTTCGTCTTATCGGTATTTAATTCGAGACCTATTTGTTTACCGGTTTTTATTAACACACTTGTATTTAGTTGTATAGTTTTCGTGTCTTCACCTAGTAGTACCAAATCATCGGCATACCCCAAAACCGGAATCTTGTCACCCATATTTAAGCCTTTCTCGGTACACATCACCTTTTCTATAACATATTCTATATTAAATTCTATAACATATCTAAGGCTATATTAAACAAAACAGGTGAAAGGGAGTCACCCTGTTTCAAACCCGATCGCACCTCAAATCTCTCGGAGTAATTATGACCGATTCTAACTTTATGAAATGTTTCCGACAAACACATCTCTACTAGCCAAAAGTAGTAAAATATACGTATTTCCTATTTGGCAGAATCTCTCTGTATCTTTTTTCTTCAAGATTGTCTTCGGGATTGATGCGGTATGCTGTGTACTGATAGCAACTCAGCGAAGTTGAGCAGCAGATCCAAATTGGAATTTCCTATTGGTAATATATTCTGGCCATATCTAATATACGCAAGTAATTAGTGGTGGGGAGGCGCAGAAGTTGCATGCGCGCATCTTTAATTAAGTATAAATAGTTTTGTTTTTATAATATACCAGAATAGGATTTTTTTTTTAAGTTTTTGATGTAAATATATTTTATATGTGTGAATTGTTTTTTTTATTTTATCCTTTAATTAAAGATACATGTTTTTATATTCTTATTATACGGGAAATTTTATGTTTGTTTATTTATGGTATGTGTAAAGGTATAGCCAGGATTTAATTTATTTACTTTTCTATAACATAAAATAATGACTGATTTTATTTTAAAATTTAAGCTTGAAGGTTTTAGTTATTTACATTAAAAATAACGTGGCGCCCTGAATAATTGACCAGGACAAACTTGACTGAGTGTGGGCAATCTATGAGACGAGGGTTACCTGTTGCAATTAAGAACATCTTGTAGTCTTCCTCTTGTAAGTCCGCATCCTAACAAAAAATAAAACATTCATTACTTAATTATTTGAGTCGTGAGGTAAGTTGAGCAACTATAGCTCAACTAACCCCAACCCGGAATTTTCAAACAAAAGCGAGGTATAAAAAAACAAACATAAGAATTATACCCAGAATAACTACACATATCAAAAGTACAATAATTTTCTGAAAGATTAACATTTACCTTATTAAAACAGACACAATTTGACTTATACAGACGAAAACTTGTGAAGAACGACGTTTTTACTTTTTGGTCACAAAATAAACAAAACCCAGTCGCTCATCCAGCCGCCACTAGCGATCGCGTGGTTGTTTGTTTATTCGTTTAACGTCACTTATGCTACTATGGCTAATCGGACGATGCTACAGTGGGAGTCCTAAATTTTGCCTATCCAGGTTTTATTAGGATAGGGATCTTTAACGAGTACCTGACATCGCACAGGCTCGGGACCACCTTTTAACGTCCCCTCCGAAGGACGGCATAACTAAGGATTTTTTACTCCCATTAAAAAATCCTAGGGCCACCCGCAGGTTTGAACCCGCAACCTTTGGCATAGAAAGCTGTTATGCTAGCAACTACGCTATGGGTGACCCCAATCGCGATCGCGTGGTTATCATCCCTTCCACGACTCCTTTCCGCCATAAGATGCCTATGCGTACGGTGAATCGATAGCGCGATATTTCAATTGCCCAACTTGCCCCTATGCTCAACTAGCCCCGTTCTACCCTACATGGTATCTGTTTTTTTTTAGGATTGGAAGACCTACTACGTTGGGCAAAACGTCGGTTATTAAAGAGTTTTTCACTATTTTTAATATTTTGTTACCGTCCCCCGAATCATCTCAACTCTCAGATTTTAAATATTATTCAAACTATATAAAACAGCAATCTGGAAGAGTAACCGCACTTTCACCTAGTTAGAAGATATGTGTAATATTTTGTAACCGTTAGACAGAAATCCAAGTTCTCACGACCTTTATAAATCAGGAGAATGAAAAGTAGTTTTGTCTTATTAAAGAAATTAAAACATCGGATCAAAGTCGTGGGAAAGGTTTCTAGTCCAAATGACTGTCTTAGAAAATTACTTTGATTGAATATAAAAACATTTAATTTTTTAAGAGTATTTTGCGGCTTGTTCATTTCTATGCCAAAGATTCTGGGTTCGAACCCGCAGATAGTCCTAGGATTTTTTAATGGGAGTAAATAATCATTACTATGCCGTCCTTCGGAGGGCATGTAAAAGGTGGTCCTGGTCCTGTGCGGTGTCAGGTACTGGTTAAAGATCCCTATCCTAATCAAACCGAGATAGGCAAAATTTAGGACTCCCACTGTATCATCTTCCGATTAGCCACAGCAGCATAAAGGGACGTTAAATACATAAATAATAAACAAACAATTTGTTTATGTGTAAGTAAGTGAAAAGGAATTTTTGAAAACAAAATATTTTTTATAAGTTAATGGATTTAATCAAATTATTTCTTGTTAATTACGATATTGACAAACCTTTCATACACCTAATTAGCAATTTTTTTTAATAAAATATATAAAAAATAGATTTTTTAATAAAACACGTGTTTCTATAGAAATTCAATTTAATTAATCCTTTACTAGTTTCACGTATTTTTATCTCTAACTGTATTTGAAAATTATTTCATTGATTTTAAAAATGGAGGTAAGTGAATGTTGCGTGTTGATTTTTAGTTCTGAACGGAAATGCCCGTTTTAGGATCTCTTGAGTACAAATGACGAAATCCTGCAAAAGTGTGTGTATGTGATACGTGCATGTAAAGTCTAGCTCGAAACCAATAAATCGTACGAAACTGAAATTCCATATTCAAGACCAGTGACTGGGACGTTACAGAGACTTTTTCGACTAAAATTGCGCCTTGTAACGATTTTCTCAAAACGTTTTTGATGATATATATTTTTAAAAAATCTATATTAATGCAAAATTAAATGATCTTTGATTTAATGCACGTTTTCTTCCGATTAAGATACTGTGTGCTAAGGTTCGAATGCAACTTTTTGAATTGTAAACTGTCGTCCTCTAAAGTACCTTTACATTTTATTATTAAATTAAATATTAAATAATATCATTTGTAAATAGAGACGCAAAGGAAATAGAATCCAGAATAGGTAAAGCGTGAAAGAAATTTTGGAGCTTCGGGCTTATATTTAAAAGCCAACTAGAAATAAAATACAAAGCTCTAGCTTTTAACAGCTGTATCGTCCTAGTACTTACACATGGATGCCAGGCATGGTCACTGACAAAGAATCTAGAACGGAAAATAAATGTCTGTCAACGAAGAATGGAGCGGATTATGTTAGGAATCTTCCTGCGGGACAAGATTAACTCAAACAGAATAAGTAAATTAACAAATGCCTCAGACGCTATCGCTTAAGCTAGGAAAATGAATTGGACATGGGAAGGGCATCTCATGCGGAAAACAGAAGATGGTTGGGCAAAGCGAGCTGCAGAATGGATCCCTATAGATAAGAAAAGACGCAGAGGCCGACAACACAAGCACTGGTCCGACGAATTGAGGAAAAAGGATAGTTCTTTATGGATGAGATACGCACAAGACAGGATGTTGTGGAAAACTAAGGAACAGCAACTCAAGTTTTAGGTTCGGCTAGTCTCCGCCCAAAAGACTCTAATCTCCCATTCTTCGGGAAGGTCCATATGTACTTACATTTCATGTAAATATTCATTTATAGTTTTGTTTTTTATACATGATGGAGAGTAATTAACTTTTCATTAACATATAAATAAAGACTATTATTGTTATTATTATTATTAGTAGTAGAAGTATTAATAAATTATGGGTAAACACGGAATATGAAAGAACGCGATGATCAACTGGAGGAGGAAACCAGCCGAAATGTTTTTCCAGATTAATTTTTTTTTCCGCAAATAAGAATCGTAATATCGGTGTATAATTTACCGTAGAAAAGTTAAAGGTTTGAGAAAAGAATCTATTTAATATCTTACTTATGCTATATAAGGTAAATGAAAAGTGATGAAATAAAATTGCTGTTGATATACACGTAATTTCTTATTATTATATAATAATAATTATTATATATGTTATTATTATATATTATGAAAAAATATATATAAAACTTTCCATCAAAACTATATATAATACTTTTTTTAACTATAATCTTATCTAAAAGTTCTTAAATTAATTTTGACAACCGATCTAAGTGAAAGTTGTGTGCTGTTTGCACCGAATGTTTTCAATAATTTTCAGTTAATAAATAAAAGAAATAACAGGATCCGATTATAAAGGAACAAGACCTTTGTGCTATCGATTTCTCAGCGATTTTTACAAAGATGTGGTAATAATGCAGATAAAATCCTTTGTGGTGAACCTCGACACTTGGGACAATAGAGAAATCTCTCCAAGCCGAAGCTTTCTAAACTCCTAGCTCATTAAGGTCATTTTATTATATTCAATGCTGGAAAACATAATATAATAATTAAATTATATCATAGGCATTATATTATTATAATACAACAAAACATTCGAACAATAAAAAATAAAAACTGGTGCGCACAAGAAACGACTTTCACTTACCTCTATTTTAGAATTATATAAATATTAAAGTTGAAAAAGATCCATATCGTTTTGAGTGAAAAATTCATTTTATAATAAATGATATAACAATATAATGCATACCTATATACGACTTTCACTTACTTTCTTTGTTAAAGTCAAGTTAAGGATTTTTAACTAAAGTTAGAGATGAAAAAAATATAAAAGCATTACATTGAGTTTTGATAGAAACATTCATTCATTAAATAAGATATTATGCTATTATCTACTACAATCTCTTAGAATAATAATCATTTTATCCGATTTTCGAAATTTCGGCATTTGAGACGTTGATTTCCAAAAGGTACTAAAGGACATTTTTTTCAAAGTTGATATTTTCACATATTTGTATTCTAATGGTTTGGTTTTATCTAAATCCGTCATCAAATTTTATCCAAGAAACATAAAAATCCTTTAAAAAAGTCTTTAAAAATTTCATTTCATTCCAAAAGGTACTAAATCCACATTTTATTTCATTCCAAAAGGTACTATATCCATGTTTCGTTCCAAAAGGTACTATATCCTCTGTAAACTGATATAACCTTTCATTTCATTTCCTTCCAAAAGGTACTATATTTCCTATTAAACGGCAGAAGCACCTAACCGCGTAATATATCACCATTAATTTATTGTTTTCATCATTTTATGCATTTTTATTGGTTCATTGAGCACGTCTTGAATCACCGCTATTATTTTGATCACTGGTTTTAACCTAATAATCAGTTTTTAGGCTATTTGAAACAACTTAGTTGCGTCGCTTTGGTTCTTTTAGGTTGTCAATTAAATTAAGTTTTTTCATAGTATTTCTTCTTGCAGCAACATAAATTTGGTTTAAAATTTTTCAGAAACTCACATTTTAATAGAATAATGGTATTTTATGCAGCAAATAGTTGGAATTAGCATTCCACGAACTTGCTAAATATGTGAAGAAAATCCGTGCATAATCTAACTTAGTAGTCGATTTTTTATGTAAAATAAAAGCTCAAAAGTTAATATTTATCAGTATCTATGGTTAAATATTGTATACACGTCGTTAATAATATAATTAAATTAGCTAAATTCACACAAATAGTAAATACAAGTTCAAAACAAACTTCATAATTACATACTTTCTTATTATAGTGCCATAAATAGATATATTGTCCTTTGAATATTCACTTTCTTTATGAATAATAGATAATCAATGTAATTAACCAACAAAGAAAGATATTTCTCAGAGGGAGAATAAGGAAATATACATAACTTAGTAATTAACGATATAAAGACGTTAGTTATCGGCAATGTTGGATCAGGAAGGTTATAGTGACTGTTACCAACTTATCTTCCGTTATATTCTTCCAAAAAGTACTATATCCCTTTTAATTCGTTCCAAAAAGTACTATATCCATGTTTCGTTCTAAAAAGTAGTAAATCCATATTATATTGTTTAAAAGTCATCGGAAAAGTGCAATAATTTGGAAAAATGAGTTGGTAACACCTTTATAAATCAACTTTTGATTTTAATAAAAAAAGAGTCACGTAAATTAGGCCAATAATAAATAAATGACAGATTTTTGCGTTTCCTGTAAAATTCTCTAAAGTGGATATAGTACCTTTTGGAAATCAACGTCTCATTTGTGCCCTGTCAGACTATTTCATTAATAATGTAAATTGTATGATATTAAATTCCATTAAATTGTATATAGTTATAGGGAATTTAATTGAAATAGTTTTTGAGGAAATCGTAAAAAAGTGCAATATGCATGGTATAAAGTGGTTCTTCTAGTTTGCGGATTTTGGTAAAAAAAAAGTTGATGTTGTAACCTTAAGACCTTGAACTAGACCAGATAGATGGTTTGTTTTGACAGGTGAGCCAGCTTTTAGGAGCTGGCAGGTACACTGAAGTGACAGCTTGTGAAGAATTAGGTAGGTATCTCCAGTCAAAACTAATGACCTGGTGCACAGTACAAGGGCGCTGGAATGATTTAGTCCAGTGGAAATCAATGTACTTGAACCAAAAGTCAGACTATTTCAATTAAAATGAAACCTACACGATATTAAAATATATTAAAGTTTACATCGATATAGCAAGGTTAATAAAAATAATTTGAGCCGTTTTCGAGAAACACCTAAACAGGGTTTAAATGCCGAAAGTTTAAATTGTATTCCTCTGAAGTACCTTTAATTTTGCACATTTGAATAAATTAACCATATAATCTTGTTAGCATAGATAAAAATGGAATAATACATAAGCTGAACGAATCCGATATGAAACAAAAGGTGAAAAGAGCAAACATGTTTTTTCATGCTATATTTGTGTTTTAGAACATAACATAAGAGTTATAAAGATGTATAATATACCGTTTGAAAGCTATAGATTTTAGAGAAAAATATCATCATATAACATAATTGTAAAAGTTAATGGAGAGTGATGAAATGAAGATAAAACTAACTGATTATTTTAGATAATAATATAATAGATTTTTAAATGAAAAACATGTTTCTATAGACATTTAATTTAATTTATTACTTTCACTTATTATATGTAGTAAGGGGAAGTATTGCTTTTTTCATCAAAATGAGCTTACCAGAAAAGGCACTTTATACCATGCATTTTGCACCTTTTTTCGATTTTCTCGAAAACGGTTCTGACGATTTTGATTAAACTAGCTATATCGATGTAAAATTTATTGGCCTTTAATATCATGTAGGTTTTATTTGGATAAAAATGGTCTGACAGGGCTTAAATACCGATATTTTAAATTTTCTTTTTCTAAAGTACCTTTAATTTTGTAGATTCAATAATAATAACTAGATTATCTTGTTAACGCTGATGAAAAACAGGTAAATATATAAATTGAATCAATTCGATACCCAACTAAAGAAGAAAACAGAAAAAATATTTTTTTAATGCAATTTTTCGTTTTTGAACATAAGAGCAGTAATATACATGTATCATATACCGTTGGAAAGCTAAAGATTTTAGAAAAAATATTATCTCATACACAAGCTTTTGAAAGTTAATAGAGAGTGAAATGAACATAAAACTAACTGATTATTTTAGATAATAATATAATAGATTTTTTAATAAAACACTTGTTTCTATATAAATTCAATTTAATTAATTCCTTAATAGTTTCACGTATTTTTATCTCTAACTGTTTTTGAAAATTCTTTCATTGATTTTAATAAATGGAGGTAAGTGAAAATCGTGTTGACCGCACCAAATTTGTTTTTTGAACATGAAGACATTTATGAAATTACTTGTTGATAAGTTGATGGTAAGATTTAACTCCTTGCGCGCCTGTTGATTGATAAATAGTTGGAATCTGAATGTGCTGAATCCAATGGGCTCAAGAAGGCTTTTCATTATCAACAAAATTATGAAAAAAACACGGATTAATATTCTCAAGGTTGATAAACTCACGTTTTTTTTCGTCGACCCCAAAATATCTAATACAACACGTCTTAGCACTTTTTCAATCTTAATCCGTTCTTGGCAACATTGAAAATCTTATTACTTATATATACGCGTTTCATTTTATTTAGACACACGAAGGATGAATCGAGAGGAAAGCGCAGATAAAACAAACACGTATACTCCGTGTAAAAAGAAATACAAAAACAAAAGAGAAAGAAGGTCAAAGGAGTTTGGAATTCGGCTGGAACTCTTTGAAGGGGCCGTGCCTCCTATAGCAAGAATTTCATTCACGTCAGCTTCGCGGAAGGAAAATTTTATTTTTTAAATGTTTATTTTTAGGAATTTATTGTCTAGATTCTGAGCTATTGCCTCGCAGACTTTTCCGTATTTTTGCCGGAATGATTCAATTGTATAATGAAATGCCCTTCAAAAATTTTTTTTATAGAGATTGCATTTCAAGGAAAAAACAATAACTCATCTCTTTTTTACAATATTATTCTACATACGTGTATCTACCTACATAAATGTATCTTCTTTGTACAGAACCATTTTTATATGAAATCTTCCTCATGTGGTTTTAATATAATGTTAAATTATTTTTAAAAAATCGAATGTACTTAACACACAACGATAACGTACCTTCCTTCTTAAAATCAAGTTTCGTTTATTTATTTAACATCACTTTATGCTGTTATGGCTAATCGGACGATGCTACAGTGGGAGTCCTAAATTTTGCCTATCCAGGTTTTATTAGGATACTGATCTTTAACGAGTACCTGACATCGCACAGGCCACCTTTTAACGTCCCCTCCGAAGGACGGCATAACTAAGTATTTTTTACTCCCATTAAAAAATCCTAGGACCACCTGCGGATTTGAACCCGTGACCTATGGCATAGGGGGTTGTTATGCTAACCACCCACCTACAAGTGATCCCAAAATCAAGTTTAAAAAAAAGGGATAATTGACCTTCCAAGCCGTTGGTAAAGGGCAGTCGCTAACGGTGGTATTTTGTAGATTAAATAAATAAATTTTAAGCTGTTCATCAATTTAAATTTTTGTCCAAATTTCCCAACCCAATACTTGTGAGACAAGAAAATATGTAAAATTGTGTTAAAAAAATCTTTAAAGGTTTTTCCCCTCCTTGATTGAGTGGAAATAGGAGACACCATACAGACACTTCATGTATTATATTTTAAAATCATGTACAACCGTACCATATTATTAAATGCTTTTGTTGATTGATTTTGAATATTTGTGTTTGTTGCAAACCTTCCTATAGCAAGTAAATTTTCATAAACAATACTTTTATTGTTATCTAATTCCGTTAAGGGTTTTTCTCTCTGCCATTCTTATGCCGGGCATTCTAGTATTACGGTTTTCCTCATAACAGTAACCCTGCAATGGGTGCATTTATTTCTACGCGTATTTTTATTACATAATATAAATTAAGTTACATAAAATTTTATAAAAAACAGTATGTAAAAAAAAGAATAATAATAAATAATAAATTAAAAATAAATAACTAGTATTGTATTATTTATTATCAGGAATTTTTCAGATTGTAAAGTTTAAAGGGTTAGGCGATTTTTACTTTCACTTACTATATATAGTAAGGGGAAGTATTGCGATCGTGAAAATTTTCGAATTCCAGTTTTCAACGGAAATACACGTTTTAGGGTCCCCTGAGTCCAAATAACCAAGTCCCGCAAAAAGGTCTGTGTGTGTGTGCGGTAACTCCCGGGCGGAAACGGTAAAACCTATGAAACTGAAATTTCATATTTAAGACAACTATACGCCCGACACGAGACAAAACTTTTTTCATCAAAATGAGCTTACCAGAAGAGGCACTTTATACCATGAATTTTGCACCTTTTTTCGATTTTCTCGAAAACGGTTCCGACGATTTTGATTAAACTCGCTATATCGATGTAAAATTTAATGGGCTTTAATATCATGTAGGTTTTATTTGGATAAAAATGGTCTGACAGGGCTTAAATGCCGATATTTTAAATTTTCTTCCCCTAAAGTACCTTTAATTTTGTAGATTCAATAATAATAACTAGATTCTCTTGTTAACGCTGATAAAACAGGTAAATATATAAATTGAATAAATTCGATACCAACTGAAGGAGAAAACAGAAAAAATATTTTTTTAATGCAATTTTTCGTTTTTGAACATAAGAGCAGTAATATACATGTATGATATACCGTTGGAAAGCTAAAGATTTTAGAAAAAATGTCATCTCATACACAAGCTTTTAAAAGTTAATAGAGAGTGATGAAATGAACATAAAACTAACTGATTATTTTAGATAATAATATAATAGATTTTTTAATGAAACACATGTTTCTATAGAAATTTAATTTGATTAATTCCTTAATAGTTTCACGTATTTTTATCTCTAACTGTATTTAAAATTCTTTCATTGATTTTAAAAATCGAGGTAAGTGAAAGTCGTGTGTTGCCCGTACCAGATTTTTTAGCAAACAATACTAAAAAAAAAAATAATAATAAAAAAAAACCTGTACCACTACAACCCATGAAGAGTTTTGGGCTCAGTACATGTAGATTCGTACTATTTCTAAGCCAATGGCCGTGCAATGAGGTTATTCGGCCGAGATCTTGCTCAGCCGTCAGGTTTTTCCCCAATTTTGTGTACCATGCAATTTTTTTTTAAAATATATTTTTATTCACTTGTTGATTTTGGCCAAGCTACAAGGCTAAAGTAAAATGTGTGGTATGTCGGCGATAGTGAATTATCATATACTTTCAACGTTTTATAATGGATCATTTTCTCTCTTGACATGGCGCATAATTATCAGCATTCATTAAGTAAAGCTGTCGTAGAAATATACAACCATTAGAACTTCAGCGGATTAGTAAATATATATTGTTCAAAGGAGAGTTCTGCGACAACACGCAGGGTGAATCAGGTAGGTGAGTCAACGACGCGAATGAGTCAACAAGCCTAGGGTAAAGGCACCATGTTGTTTTCCAAAAGGTACTAAAGAACATTTTTTACGAAATCAATTTTTTTACATATTTGCATTCTCATCATTTAGTTTTATCTAAACCTTGTATTTGATTTTTTCCAATGGACACTCAAGTCCTTTGAAAACGCGATTTAGAAATGCAATTATTTTTTAAAGGTACTAATTACACATTAAATTTTGTTCCAAATCATACTAAAAAGTTTCATTTCATCACTTTAATATGTTGTTATTATTATAGTAAAAAAAAAAAAAAAAATTCTAGGTTTTAACGCGAAAAGAATCAAATTAGCTGTTTTAATAAAATACTAATGAGAGATTTTCGTGCTTCCTGTAAAATTACGTAGAATGGATATAGTACCTTTTGGAAATCAACGTCTCTATTGCTGACACAACCCCAATTACTGAAACATGCTCATTCTACCTTAAAAAAATAAGAGTTGACAGTTACTGACCACGTTTCACACCTGGATAGATATCCTCATGTTCATACGAGTACCCTGATCAAATGTTAATCCTGATGCTATCAAATCAATTACACTCACATATACATATACTCACCTATTAATTAGAAATTGGTACCAAAAGCAACACTGATTTCCGACAGATTCCCATTATGGCCAAGTCAGCATTGCTGATAAGGTGTTTTATTATCAGTTTCTCTTTTTCTGTCAGATCGTTAAGGTTTTTGTTAAGGAGACGAGTCTCAATTTCATCTATTATAACCATTTCTTCTTTGTTTCTACATTCGTATTCTCTTCTATCAATCCAATATTGATGTTAGGTAATAAAAATAGACGATTTCTGTGTAAATTACTGTTAGAAATAACACTTTTGTGGTGTTAGTATTTGGGTACCCGAAAAACATGCCTTTACCTAATTACTGACACTTATGTCAGTAAATGGGGGTTTCTGTGCCTAATTCCAATGCCTAATTAACTAGGTTTTTCAAGACAAAAGTACCGTTTAAAACAGAACTGTAGGAGAGGGCGAGTATATAACCTCAGTGGTGGGCCCAAAAAAGAAGATCTGTTTACAGAAGATTGCTGGTAGGAATATAGAAGCTAAATGTATGTGAGCCTGTAATAGCATCAAATGTGTTTTCAACGGCCAAAGAAGAAATAATAACAATCACATATCATAATATAATCGTCTACATTGTCGACCCCTTCTTCTCTTCAGGTTGTAAGGAATCCATTCAGTGACACTCAGCGACCATCTTCCATCTTGAATCCTGGCCAGATGACCTGCCCATTTCCATTTAATTTTCCTTATTATTTCTTTGATGTCGCCTATCCCAGATTCCTTATGCATAGTAAGGCTTTTGATTTTATCTCTCTTCCTGTAGTGCAAAATGCTTCTCAGGATAGAGTTTTGCTATACGCTTAACCTGGATTCCTCCTTCTTTGTCAATGCCCATGTTTGACATCCATATGTAATTGAAGAGAGAACGCAGCTTTCAAACATTACTTTCTTAGCTTTTAAACTAAAGTTTTCCTTCATTACTTCTTTTAGGAGCCAGTATTTTTTCCATCCCATCGTTATTCTTCTTTGCACTTCTTTTGCCATCCGGTTACAATGTAGGCGATGGAGAGATACCCTGAAGCTAGCTGTCGGAACTAATTGGATGCGAACAGCGAGGGATAAGGATAAATGGAAGAACCTTTGGAAAGAAATGGCCCACTCCACTTCCCAATAGGTTTGGTCACCGGGTTAGACCATCAACTCCGTAAGGAGAGGCCTGTAGGGATAACATATTGTAAATATCTAAAGCAACTAAGGAACATTAATTATATAGTTTTTTTTCATTTAACAAGTATATGCATTATTATATTTTTCACATAGCATTATATTTTTTTTTTTTTCCAATTATATGAGAACTTTTTATTAGATTACATTAGAAATTATATTAGATTATATAAGAAATTATTTTAGAACTAAAAGTAAATATTATAATTTTTAAATGTTATTCTTGCAATAAAGGCTTTATTCATTCATTCATTCATCATAATATAATCATGCAGTTATTAAGCCATTGGTACTCCCCAACAAAACATTTTATTTTATTTTTTTAAACATATATATTGATATTTACAACTGTATTATTATATACTACAAGTAAATGTGGTGGACGTAGTAAACTGACATGAAATACATGAAGAGACGCCACCCATTGGCAGCATTCTAATAATATTTTAAACTAGAAGGTCTCGGAGCCATCTTTTTTTCAGACGACTCGGAGGATTATCAGGAATTGAAGAGGATGATAGGATAGAAACACGTGGATTAGAGTGGAAATGAAGTTTTTCATGGAATGATTGACACCTGGTTCGGGCTAGTTCAGTAACATATGGGATATTAAGGTCTTTGTGGATAAGCATATTCGTGACAAAATGAGGAGCGTTAAGGATTTTACGAAGGACTTTGGATTGTAAGGATTGGATACGAGAAGATTTCGATGGTTTAGTAGAGCCCCATAGCTCTACTCCGTAAGTCCATATCGCTCTTACGATGGTCATATAAATAAGTCTTTTGTAATTAAGTGGAAGTTTGGAGCGTTTGTCTAGTAAGTGTTGTAGTACTCGAAAACGTCGAGCAGTTTCTTGTCGTTTCAGTCTTGTATGGGGATTCCATGTCAATGGAAATCTATGTCATGTAAATCAGGTTATACGTATATTTAATGGGTTTTATTCGAAAAGCATCATAGAAAGAAAATGATCCACTATAAAACGATGAAAGCATATGAATAGAATAGAAAAAACGTATTTAAAAATTGTATTTCATTCCAGAAGGTTCTTAAAATCAACAAGTGAAAAGTGTTCAACCAACCAGCCCCAATCTCACCGCTCCAAAATAAATAATGTTGAAGGAAGAAACAAAAAGTTAAAATATTGAAGTTAAGAGGGGAAATTCTTGAAATATTTCCCTCACAGAATTCCTTACGCACCAACACTGGAGAAACTTGATGTGAAAATTTATAAGGCTATCATACCACCCAGTGCTCTTAAAAGGTTGGAACCATAGCGAATCGTAGGACGACACCTATATAGCCTTCATTTTTTTGTTTTGACACTATTAGGAAATTATCCATACATAGTTTCGAGATTTAGATATACCCACTTTACAGCCTGGTCAGCATTATGGCCAAGTTTGAACCCTTAAGATTAGATCGTATGAAAATCACATGTTTCCATTTCCAGATTTTAATTGAAACTATTAAGTTGTGTCACATGAAATGTTCGTTTTCAAGGTAAAGGATTTTTATTAAAAATACTATATGAAAACAAGATAATTTTATTCGAAGTATTTACCTTATTTTTCTACACTTTTTTCTCAACGTGACACCAACTTTTTTATCCCCGAACTGAAAAACTCTGAGCTTTGAAGTGAAACAAAATCTGAAAACGCACTTTTCACTTGATCATCATTTTCAAAAAGTTTTTCTTTGACGAAGTTGTCTAAATTCCTGAACAGGTGGTAATCTGTTGGAGACAAGTCGGGAGAATATGGTGGGTGCAGAAGAACTTCCTAGCCCAGTTCTTCCAATTTTTGCACGGTATGTTTTGAAACATAGGGTCTAGAGCATTGTCGTGTAAGAGTATAGAACCCTTCCGATTTACCAATCCAGGTTGTTTTTTTAATAATTTTGTGTGCATTTGGTCAATTTCATTGCAGAACGTTGTAGAGGTAATGATTTCACTTCTAGGTAAAAAGGAATAATGAATTATCCCAGCCATGGACCACCATACTGTAACCATAAATTTTTCGGGATGCAAATTCGGTTTTGGCATTTGCCCCAGGGTTTCATCGATGTTCAACCACTGCCTTGACCGACGGTGATTGTAATATGCGATCCATTTTTCATCGCAGGTAATTATTTTTCATAATTATATTCAGTTCTCAAGGCGTTTCAATTGCTGCCGCTCAGTGAGATCATGAGGTACCCATGTATCGAGCTTTTTTACTTTCCGAATACACTTTAAATGTCTGGAAACGGTAGATGCACTTGCATTTAGTTGTGCTGAGAGTCCTATAACTGTTTGGTAGGGGTTTCCTTCTACTGTATGTTTGAGGACATCGTTGTCTATTACGGATGGAGGTCTTCCTCGGGGCAAGTTTTCCACGTCGGTATCCCCAGCTGAAAACTTAGCAAACCAACTGCGAATGGTCCGTTCATTAACACTCCCTTCCCCAAACGCATTGCAAATATTTCTAGCGGCCTCAGCTGCTGAATGGCCGAGTTTAAACTTAAAAATATTACTCGAAAATCGCGTGTTTCCATGTTCATATTTGGAGGTATACTAAAAAGTGGGTAATTGATTGAGCAGCTAATGTTTATAATACAAAGGTAGAGGATTAGTAACTGTTTACTTTAAATGAGTTAACATTCAGAAGAAAATAACAGAGACCTGCAAAATCTTTTATGTATTTCAGAAACTATAAAAACGGACATTTCATGTGAAACAACCTAAAAAAATCTTTGTGCATACTTTCGCCTTTGGTGGGATCTCTTTATAAATAAAAAAATAAATACTTGTAAAGTATTTAATAATATGGTCAGCAAAGACGTTATCGAGGGTATTATATATATATATATATATATATATATATATATATATATATATATATATACATGTGTGTGTGTGTGTGTGTGTGTGTGTGTGTGTGTGTGAATATATACGAGTATATGGTGTAAACAAATATTTCCCAAGGTAATTTTATTTTGATGATTAGTAGAAGAAACGGTATGATTTCAGTGATTTGGATATATCAGGGTACATGTTTGCACATGAGGATAAATTGTGAAATAAAATGTCATGTGAATCAGGTTGTACGTATATTTAAAGGTTCCATGCCGATATCACGAAATGTTGCTTGCACAGATTTGTCTTATGATCAGCATCCAAGCAAAAGCCCCTTAGATCAGACTTGACACTATCCTCCCAACGACGCCTCGGCCTACCTCACGGACGCCTACTACTGGGTTTAGTGCTTATTAAGGTTTTAGGAATTTGTTCTGCATGAGCTTAGTAACTATTATATAGCAACTACGATGGGACCATTTGGCCCGCCCTCCCTATTCACCAGATTTAGCTCCAAATGACTTTCTCTTATTCCGCTCTATACAAAACTTCATGAATGCAAATAAATTCCAAAAGGAAGAGGTCGTCAAATTCCACTTGGATCAGTTTTTCAACACTTGACATTCTATGTCATTATGCAGTTAGAGGAAAGATAGGAAATATTCATATTAAACAATAGTCAATATATTGTAGATTACAATAAATTGTATGAGCATAATACATTGAGTTTTATTTCATCCTAAAATAAGGGCTTGTTTGTTGACCCAATACTTAGAAACTTATTCTCGGAAAGCTGAAGAATTTTATAGTACTTCGTTACTCTATACGCTGAGCTTGCCGTGGAAGAACAGTACTTCCAAATGATAACTCAAATTCAGGGTGGTTCGGTTAAAGAAAGTTAGTAGACTGTATAGCTTTAGAATAAATGAAATAATGATAAAGCAAACGATGAATCGCAATACATTTATTAAACTAAAATACATATAAACATGATAAGAAACAAAATTAACATAATAAAACTGATATAAGAAAAGATAAGAAACAAAATAAACCTAATTATATACTTCCGCTCAGACCGCTACCTTCATACTCGACTCGCTTCCATTCCGTAATAAAACCAATTAAAGTACGATCGTCTTCTAGTGTTTTTCATTTTCGTTGCAAAACTTTTAATTACATTTAAAATAACTATTTTTAAAACAAATATAACATAAAGATAAATACAAAAAATGACCTTATGATAAATATCATAAAAACCATAGAGTTTTTTAATTTTCAATTTAACAGCCATGAAAAACCTGACCAGGCGTTAACATATGGCTTGAACAGTTACTGACCACGTTTCATACCCGGATAGATATCCTCATGTTCATGCGTGTACCCTGATCAAATGCTACCCTGATGCTATCAAATCAATTATACTCAAATTATACAATTATACTAATTAGCTGCGTTTTTTTTTAACATTTTAATTACTCCTAAAATGTTAATATGAGTAGAACTGACTGGTAGGTGTTCTAGAGATAGGCCAAGGCGTAGGTGGGAGGATTCTGTTACGTCTGATTTCGGGGATTTGGGCTTGGACGGTAGTCATTAGATTGAATTATGTTGGTAAAGATTGGTGGCATCGGCATAAGAAATTCCGCAACCATAAGGATATTATTATTGGGAATTTTGTTAAAGAAAATGTAACCTTTATATTAATGTTGAATTATTCATGAACCATGGAATGGTTAAATCTAAGCGGACTAAATCTGGACAACATTGTTAGTGAGGTACAGACGGACTGTTTGTTCAATCCACAACAGCAACAGACTCCTTAATTAGTAGGAAGGTAACAAAGGTTGGAAGGGCCCAGGTAATGGCTGTGATGTGGTCCAAGGGGGGTCCGCTGTGGTCAACCATGGTCCTATAGGAAATACATTTCTAAATATCTCTCTGTCTTCCACGGATTATATTCAATGTTTCCTCCATTGTTTGACAAACATTTAAGGGTTTGTCTCTTACCATCAAAAGGCTTAGTTATTACTTTGACTACTTTTAAACCTATTAACATTTGGTATCGTTAAGTCTTTTTTCATAAAAAGTCCCAGTTCCTTCATGGGTAGTAGAGGTACAGTTTTTAATTTATTTTTTATCGTCTCTCGTTGCCCCGCAATCTGATAAACCAAAGTTCGGAGCGGGCTTAAATATATCTGGGATTAATCTCCTGCCCTCATCCTCTGGCCTGAGAATACATATTGAGGATTAAATCTTGACATATTGAGTTAAAGTGGGAGTGGAGTTTGTCATGGAAGGAATGATGCATGGTACGGGCCAAATCAGCTACATATGGATCATTAAGGTCTTTATGGTTGAGTTTATTTATGACAATGTGAGCAGCATTGAGGACTTTGGTCAGATGAGTTTTTTTTGGATAAGTAAAAGGTTAGAGCGTCTGTCCAGTAAGTGTTGAAGTAAGCGAAAGTGGCGGGGAGTTTCTTGTCGTTACAGTCTTGAGTGCAGATTCCAAGTCATACGTTTGTTAAGTAGAGCGAATTTGTTCAACCGGGACCATCGAAATATTATTAAAGGACACTGTAGGGCAGGATATCATAGGTTAACGAAGAAGGGTAAGGGTAATTTGGTGGGACTTGTTGGATTTGATTTTAATTCTCCAATTCTGACACTATACCTCCAGGTCTCTGATGTGGATTTGAATCGTGATCATTATTGACTGATATAATACACATTTGTCATCAGCATAGATAGAAAGGAAGGTGTTAGGATGGGTTGGGATATCAGCTGTATAGAGTTTGTAAAGAATTGACCCTACGATAGTAGTGAGATTTTCTGTCCTGTTCAGTAAGTTTTGAATTTGTTAGTCTCAAAGTACAATCAAATCCCTCGATAACCTCTCCTCAGATCATAGCCCGGTTCTACTTCTCATGCATTCACAACCTGTTCTTAAATCCTCTCTTCCATCCCTGATTGCAGGACGCGTTGATTGGGACTGTTTTCGTAATGATTTAGAGAGCAAACTTGACTTAAACATTCCGTTAAAAACTAAACATGATATAGATTCCGCCATACAACAACTTACACAGTCGATAGAAACTGTCATAGACACCAACACATCGCTTCGCAAAATTGGACATCTTCATAAAACAAACTTAACGAATCACATTCGACTCATACTAACTGACAAACGTAGAGCAAGAAAAAATGTCTCAACACAAGATATCCATGGACAAAAAGCATTACAATCACCTTACAAACAAAAACAAAAATAAGAAAATTCAAAATACAAATCTTTCAGAACTTTACAGAGAACTTGACCACTTCAGACAAATCTTTATGGACAACAACTACAAAACTGTTAAAATTTAAAACCTTTAATCATCCTCTTCTCACTAAATCCCAAATCTTTGGAGAACACCTTTAATCCGCATCCTGATATCCATAATCCCAGCCATAGTGAACATGTTGAAGCAGAACTAACTGTTCCTCTCCAAATGTCCCTTCCTCATAAGGCCATTCACCTTTCCGAAATCATTTATATCATTAAAAGATTACCATCCAAAAAAGCTCCTGGCCATGATCTCATCACATCCCATATCCTGAAACAGCTTCCCTGAAAAGCCATACTATTACTCATCTACATATATAATGCCACAATTCGTTCTACCTACTTTCCCGATCCTTAGAAATTGTCCATTATCAAAATGATTTCTAAATCCAAAAAGCCTCTAGAAAACCCATCATCCTACCGTCCTATCTCTCTTTTGCCCATCATGGGTAAAATACTCCAAAAACTCCCCCTAAAACGTCTATACCCAATCCTTGACATTCATCACGTTATTCCTGACCACCAGTTTAGATTTCGCTCATCCCATTCCACTATACAACAGTGTCAGAGTGTGGTGGATCTGATATCTTCCACATTGAAGCGCGGAATGTATTACACTGGAGGCTTTCTCAACGTGGAACAGGCTTTTGACCGAGTTTGGCATCCAGGACTGCTCTACTATTTTCGCTACTTCCTCACTCCTACCTACTTCTTATCCCTTCCTACCTTACAGATAGAACCTTCAAAGTAAATCATAACCTTTCCTTCTCCTCCATATTTACTCAGACCCAAGGTGTACCCCAAGGTAGCATCTTGGGTCCAGTTCTTTATACCATATATATACAGCTTATATTCCTATTCATCCTTGCACTGTCCTCACTACATACGCCGATGACACATGTGTGTTATCTGTAAATAATGACCCAACTATTGCTTCCCAAACCATTCAGTCTCACATTGCTTGCTTCCATTGAAGAATGGTGTCAAAAGTGGGGGATCAAAATAAATTCTACTAAATCCCACCAAATTACCTTTACCCTTCGCCGCAAACCTATGTCTGCCTGTCCCAGTGTATCCTTTGGCAATATTCCACTCACCTCAGTTGAACAGGTATATTGGACTGCATCTTGACAGACGACTTACTTGGAATCCTCACACTAGACTGAAACGACAAGAAGCAGCTCGCAGTTATCCTTTATTACAACATTTACTTGACAAACGTTCAAAACTTCCCACCTACTACAAAAAACTAATTTGTATTACCATACTTAGGCCTATTTGGACATATGGAATTGAACTATGGGACATTAGTTGCAGACTTAGCCCGAATTAGATATACTTCCTTTCACTCCAAATTACCAATCCATCCGAAACCACTTGTCCGCAATATCTCATCTCTCTATCTCCATGTAACTGTAATTCTATGCAATTATAAGAATTTAGGAACCATTTAATTATTATTAATATCTCCGATTTTGCGCTTCAATCGTAAAATAAACAAAGAAGCAATCGAATTTTTTTGTTTAATGAATTTTTGATGTGAACTCCAAATTAGAAGAATTATCGACATCGGTTACGACAAGAAGTCCAGATAGGCGCTGACACAGCCTTGGATTAAGCCTGGTGACAAAACTGCTGATAAGGCTCAGAGAGCCGTCCTAGGTAATGAGGGTCCTAACGGTACAAAAAGCGAACCCTAGCCCTTAGAGCGGCAACTAAATGAAATATTTATGCGGCACAGTCGCTACTTTTTCTAGGGCTGGCTGGCCCTTCCAAAAAAAAAAACACCCTTAGTCTGCGTTTCCCCCATCGTTAGCTACATTGTCTCTCCTGTTTCCCTAATGTGCCTCCGTTGATTCAATGGGCATCGATTTGTAACAAAATAACTCTGAAGCGATAATGGTACAACAATCAGAGCTGGTTGTAAATCCAATACATACTTACATGTGGTACAAAAGTTTTTTGGTGTAGGGGAGTTTAAAATCTGGAATACCCTTTTAATTTCAATTTTGTTTTGATTGGATAAAAATAGTTTGTCGTTGAAAGATTCAGAAGAAAATTAGTTCAGACGTCGGTCAGTGAAAGAGAAAAAATTAACTTGTTTTTAACTGTAAAGTGATAATAACATTTCACAATATTTTATATACTGAGGTAAAGAAAGTAAATATGTAAAATATAAGAATAAAAAATTGACGAGTAAAGAAATCAGGAACTAAATTACATCGGTCTTAGTATACTAATCAAAAAGCTATACAGAACAAATTGTAAATTGGTCTGATAATGTTAAGTTAATGCTACATAAATATTGCGCGCAAAATCCGAGAAGTAAAATGGACACCGGAATTGGATAACTTGTAGAGAAAGGATAGCCAGGAAGTACTTATTGCTTAACCAAGATCAAAGGTTGGGATCACTTGTGCTGGGTGGCTAGCATAAAAGCCTCCATATGCCAATGGTCACGGGTTCAAACCCCAGGTGGTCCTAGGATTTTTAATGGGAGTAAAAAATCCTTAGTTATGCCGTCGTTCGGAGGGGACTAAGGTGGTCTCGGCTCTGCGATGTCAGGTACTCGTTAAAGATCTCTATCCTAATAAAACCTGGAATAGGCAAAATTTAGGACTTTCACTTAGCATCGTCCGATTAGCCATATCAGCATAAAGTTACGTTAAATAAATAAACAAACAAGAGCAAAGCAATTTCGTCTGTTTGTAAAATCGGGTGACAGATGAAAGTATAAGACTATTTAATAAAACTGTTTATCTATTAATATAAAACAATTCCTTTTAGTTTTGCATCGACATCTCCAAATACACCCCCATAACCACACAGTAGTCGAAGTGGGGAAATATCAAGGAATTGACCTATGTACATTATTTTATTAGATGAGTAAGAAATATGACAGATATCAAAGAGAAGACGCTCTAATAGATAATGTGTATTTAATGAATTGGATTCTTTTACATTATTTGTTTAGTGTGCAATAGAAAACAAGATTAACAACATTAGTCCAACAACTTATAACACGTATTAAATATATGACGATCGTTAAAATTTTCGAATCTGAGTAATGAACAGAAAGATTCCTGTGTCAATTGAACGTTTTAAGGTTCTCTGGTTCAAATTTACCAAGCTTTCAAAAGTGTGTGTGATACGCGCTAAGTTTTCCTGACTTATAAAATATCTTTCCCAATGAATTTTTTCTTTTCACTTACATTTATATGGAAAATATATAGGGAAGGGAAAGTATTCGATTCGTTTCAACGGAAATAGAAGTTATTAGGTTCCCCCTGAGTCCAAAAAAAAAAAAAAAATAGGATCCCACAAAAGGGTCGTGTGTGTGTGTGTGTGTAATTAAAATCCGTTGAAAAAAACGAAATGGTCCTGTAAAAAAGAAATTTTATATTTAGGAGCTATACGCCCGGGATGTTACAGAATTTTTTTCATCAAAATCAACTGCCGGAGATGCCATTACATACGATTTCCTTAAAAACGGCTCTAACGATTTTGATTAAACTATAATATATCGATGAAAAATTGATGGCCTTTAATATGATGTGGTTTCATTCTGATTAAAATAGTTCTGAAAGGGTTAGATGCCGATGTTTAATATTTTCTTCTCTAAAACTACTTATAATTCTGTTGATTCTATAAAAAAGACTATCTTGTTAGCATTGATAATTAACAGCTGAATATGCAAGTTGAGCGAATTCGATAAACAACTAAAGGAGAAAACTGAAAAAATATTTTTTTAATGCAATTTTTCCTTTTTGAACATAAGAACAGTAGTATAGATGTATAATATACCGTTGGAAAGCTAAAAATTTTAGAAAAAAATATTATCTCATAAACAAGCTTGTAAAAGTTAATAAAGAGTGATGAAAAGCCAATAAAACTAACTAATTATTCTAGATAATAAAATAATATATTTTTTTAATAAAACACACGTTTCTACAGAAATTCAATATAATTAATTCTTTTATTGTTTCACTCATTTTTATCTTTAACTGTTTTTGAAAATTCTTTAATCGATTTTAAAAAAGGAGGTGAGTGAAATTCGTATGTTGCACGCACCAGATTTTTTAATATCCATAAGCACAAATTCAATGATAATGAATATTTATAACGGTGTTGATACCAATTCTCTTTGTGCAAGCTCGTTAATGGACAAAAAGCTCTGAATTAGTTTCACAAATCATTTTTATAATTCAAATCTGCGTTGATGACTTTTGTTCTCTAAGGAATGAACAATGAAAAAATACGAATCCACTTTCAGGTTCTTTTTAATGATGAATATCTCTTCTCTTGTTAAATATTTTATATATTTTGAGGAGGTAGAGAGAATTATTATTTTATTAATAGTAAATTAAGTAATAATTTTAAAATATTCTGTCGAAAATATGCAACAAATACTGCCTGGAAAGTATCATGAATATGATTCGGTTCCAAGAAGCAATATCTTGTATCAGCGCATATTGAACAGACCCATAACATCTTCGGCATAGGTTCGATTTCTGCTGAAGTTATGAATATATAATAACTTTATTATTGTTGTCAAGAAAGAAACATTCATTACTTAAAACCAGAGATTACAATCATATTTATTCAACAATTAAACTGTAATTAGCAGATTCATATACATGGAATTATAAAAAACGTTTTGCCTGCGGTTCTTACCGTTTCCAAAGTAATAATAATAACAGGCTTAGGGAACCCGAAGGCTTGGTGCCGATAGCAACAAATGTTGCGTACATAGTTTGGTCCAATGTTAACCGTTGAAGCCTCCAGTGATCAGACAACACCATCCTCCCATCGACGCCTCGGCCTACCTCTCGGATGCCTACCAGTCGGTTCAGCATGTTCTAGCTTTTTCGGAATTCATTCCTCATTGAGCTCAAAAAATGTACTCGTCCAATTGTGTCGCCACGATGCTATCAACTCAATTATGCTGACAGGGCATAAGCTTCGCAATTCCGCTTTGTGTGGCCTTCTCTCTCATTAGAACAAATCTTTCACATAATACCTTCTCGAAAACCGTAGGACGTTGTTCATTTTTCAAAGGAAACGATCACGTTTCTCATCTATTTAGAATCAGGATAATAAGAGTTTTATAGAGTCTAACATTCAAGTTTCTTGACAGAACCCGGGAGCTAACCTATCTATGCTTTATAATGAATAGACAATCAGATATCAATAGAAATATAAATAACAAATAGATTTTTTCATATGAAAAAAAAGGGATCACTTGTAACTGGGTGGCTAGCGTAACGCCTCCCATGCCAAAGGCCACGGGTTCAAATCCGCAGGTGGCCCTAGGATTTTTTAATGGGAGTAAAAAATCCTTAGTTACGCCGTCCTTCGGAGGGGACGTTAAAAGGTGGTCCCGAGCCTGTGCGATGTCATGTACTCGTTAAAGATCCCTATCCTAATAAAACCTGGATAGGCAAAATTTAGGACTCCCACTGTAGCATCGTCCGATTAGCCATAGTAGCATAAAGGGACGTTAAATAAATAAATAAATATGAAAAAAAATCAGGTGCGCCTACCACACGACTATCATTTGGTTTCCGTTGTTAAAATCAGTTCAAGAACTTTTAAGTGAAGTTAGGTATGGAATGAGCTCTGAGATTATATTGAGTTTCTATGGAAAAATAATAATTCTGTTGATTCTATAAAAAAGACTATCTTGTTAGCATTGATAATTAACAGCTGAATATGCAAGTTGAGCGAATTCGATAAACAACTAAAGGAGAAAACTGAAAAAATATTTTTTTAATGCAATTTTTCCTTTTTGAACATAAGAACAGTAGTATAGGTGTATAATATACCGTTGGAAAGCTAAAGATTTTAGAAAAAAATATTATCTCATAAACAAGCTTGTAAAAGTTAATAAAGAGTGATGAAAAGCCAATAAAACTAACTAATTATTCTAGATAATAAAATAATATATTTTTTTAATAAAACACACGTTTCTACAGAAATTCAATATAATTAATTCTTTTATTGTTTCACTCATTTTTATCTTTAACTGTTTTTGAAAATTCTTTAATCGATTTTAAAAAAGGAGGTGAGTGAAATTCGTATGTTGCACGCACCAGATTTTTTAATATCCATAAGCACAAATTCAATGATAATGAATATTTATAACGGTGTTGATACCAATTCTCTTTGTGCAAGCTCGTTAATGGACAAAAAGCTCTGAATTAGTTTCACAAATCATTTTTATAATTCAAATCTGCGTTGATGACTTTTGTTCTCTAAGGAATGAACAATGAAAAAATACGAATCCACTTTCAGGTTCTTTTTAATGATGAATATCTCTTCTCTTGTTAAATATTTTATATATTTTGAGGAGGTAGAGAGAATTATTATTTTATTAATAGTAAATTAAGTAATAATTTTAAAATATTCTGTCGAAAATATGCAACAAATACTGCCTGGAAAGTATCATGAATATGATTCGGTTCCAAGAAGCAATATCTTGTATCAGCGCATATTGAACAGACCCATAACATCTTCGGCATAGGTTCGATTTCTGCTGAAGTTATGAATATATAATAACTTTATTATTGTTGTCAAGAAAGAAACATTCATTACTTAAAACCAGAGATTACAATCATATTTATTCAACAATTAAACTGTAATTAGCAGATTCATATACATGGAATTATAAAAAACGTTTTGCCTGCGGTTCTTACCGTTTCCAAAGTAATAATAATAACAGGCTTAGGGAACCCGAAGGCTTGGTGCCGATAGCAACAAATGTTGCGTACATAGTTTGGTCCAATGTTAACCGTTGAAGCCTCCAGTGATCAGACAACACCATCCTCCCATCGACGCCTCGGCCTACCTCTCGGATGCCTACCAGTCGGTTCAGCATGTTCTAGCTTTTTCGGAATTCATTCCTCATTGAGCTCAAAAAATGTACTCGTCCAATTGTGTCGCCACGATGCTATCAACTCAATTATGCTGACAGGGCATAAGCTTCGCAATTCCGCTTTGTGTGGCCTTCTCTCTCATTAGAACAAATCTTTCACATAATACCTTCTCGAAAACCGTAGGACGTTGTTCATTTTTCAAAGGAAACGATCACGTTTCTCATCTATTTAGAATCAGGATAATAAGAGTTTTATAGAGTCTAACATTCAAGTTTCTTGACAGAACCCGGGAGCTAACCTATCTATGCTTTATAATGAATAGACAATCAGATATCAATAGAAATATAAATAACAAATAGATTTTTTCATATGAAAAAAAAGGGATCACTTGTAACTGGGTGGCTAGCGTAACGCCTCCCATGCCAAAGGCCACGGGTTCAAATCCGCAGGTGGCCCTAGGATTTTTTAATGGGAGTAAAAAATCCTTAGTTACGCCGTCCTTCGGAGGGGACGTTAAAAGGTGGTCCCGAGCCTGTGCGATGTCATGTACTCGTTAAAGATCCCTATCCTAATAAAACCTGGATAGGCAAAATTTAGGACTCCCACTGTAGCATCGTCCGATTAGCCATAGTAGCATAAAGGGACGTTAAATAAATAAATAAATATGAAAAAAAATCAGGTGCGCCTACCACACGACTATCATTTGGTTTCCGTTGTTAAAATCAGTTCAAGAACTTTTAAGTGAAGTTAGGTATGGAATGAGCTCTGAGATTATATTGAGTTTCTATGGAAACATGTGTTTCAGATAAAACAATCTAACGGTAGAAAATTATTATCTACAACAATCAGATAGTTTTATCCGTTTTTCATAGATATCCATTACCTTACACAACTTTCTATTTAAGAGAATATTTTTTCTAAAACATTTAGCTTTTCGGCGGTGTATTGTATATCTATATTACTATTCTTATACTAAAAAAAGAAGAAGACAATTAAATAATATATACATTAACAAATATTTTTACTATTATTTCCTTGAGTTAGTCAACAAATGATACCAAAATTTATCATGGGAAAGAAAATTTAAAATATCGGCATTTAAGCTCTGTCAGACTATTTTAATCAGATTGATAGCTACATGATATAAAAGCAATTTAAATTTTATATGGATATTGCAAGTTTAATTAAAATCTTCGTTAGAGCTGTTTTTGATCAAATCGTAAAACATTCACGGTATAAACAGGATTTTCTGTTTAAATCCGTCATCTGATTTTATCTAAAAAACATAAAAATCCTTATAAACGCATTTCAAAATTGCAGTTCATTCCACAGGTGCCAATTCCACATTTTATTTCATTCTATAAGGTACTAAAAACATTACCTTCCAAAACGTACTCCATCCTCTGTGAACAGATAACCTTTCATTTCATTCCAAAAGGTACTATATTTCCTAGTACACAGCAGAAGCACTTAACCCCGTAATAGGTCACCATTAATTTATTGTTTTCTTCATTTTGTGCATTTTTATTGGTTCATTTAACACGTCGTGAATCATGGCTATTATTTTGATCAATGGTTTTAACCTAGTAATCAGTTTTTAGACTGTTTTAAACAACTTAGTTGCGTTGTTTTGGTTCTTGTAGGTTGTCAATTAAATTAAGTTTTTTATAGTACTGCTTCTTGTATCAATATAAATTTAGTTTAAAATTTTTTAGAAACTCACATTTTAATAGAATAATGGGTATTTGAGCCAGCTAATAGTTGAGTTAGCATTCCATGAACTTCTTAAACTTTTTTTATGTCAAATAAAAGCTCATAAGTTATTTATTTATTTAGAGTCATGAACTGTTAAGATTTGTCTTCGGTACCTCTAGACGGTCACACGTGTCCCACCTCTATGATAAGTCAAATTGGCTATTTCCCTCGATTCGAAGGCAATATTTCCTTGGTTCCTTTCTCTATCAAGTCATCCGCTCCCATCGCCCCTCTTACGTCTATAGTCTCCTGCAAATTAAATCCACAATCCATACTCAGGAAACCAGATCCCGTCTTTCCGACCTCTATACGCCTTCCCATAGAACCAAAAATAGGGATTTTTCTTTTTAGCCCGGTCCACTTTATTCTGGAATACTATCCCATCACACATCCGTCATGCTCCTTCCCAATCTTCTTTCAAATCTCTCCTTTTTAAACTATTTTTTATTATTTACATTTATTTCAATTAAAATAATTGTAAATAATCATTTTTTTTTTTTTGTACTTGTGTATTATTCTCAAGGGACTTAGTCCCAGAATAATGTTCTTTTTTCATTCATTCATTTATTAGTCTAGATAGTTAAATATTGTTTACACGTAGTTAATAATATAGATAAATTTGCTAAATCCACAAAAATAGTAAATACAAGTTCAAAACAAACTTCATAATTACATACTTTTTTATTATAGTGTCATAAATAGATAAATTGTCCTTTGAATATTTACTTTCTTTATAAAGAATAGATAATCACTGTAATTAACTAACAAAGAAAGATATTTCTCAGAGGGAGGATAAGGAAATATACCTAATTTAGTAATTAACAATATAAAGACGTTAGTTATCGCTAATGTCGTATGAGGAAGGTTATAGTTACCAACTTATCGCGCGTTATATTCTTCCAAAAAGTACTATGTCTCTTTTAATTCTTTCCAAAAAGTACTATTTCCACGTTTCATTCCAAAAAGTATTATATCCATATTATATTGTTTTAAAGCCTTCGAAAAAATGCAATCATTGGAAAAATAAGTTGGTAACACGCCTAAAAATCAATTTTTATTTTTAATATGAATCAGGTAAATTAGTCCAATAATAAATAAATGACATATTTTTGCGTTTCTCATAAATTCGTCTAAAGTGGATAAAGTACTTTATGAAATCAACTTCTCAATTGTTTACTAGACTTACACCTTTTTATTTCTTTCGATTGTTATTGTTTAATTTAAATGTTGTTTTCCCCTAAAACGCTCATCTCAAATGGTATTCCCCCACTAGAGCGACCCCCCTGACGCAGTATGAAGCCCCCCCCCCCTCCTCCCTCCCCCCCGACAGCACCCCGAAGACGACCGCGACAGATATTGTGGTCGTTTCCTCCAGATCGGCGCCTCCTCCACCCCCCCGCTCTGTCTCTTATTGCACTTTCTGATTTATAGGCCGTTTTTAAGGCTACGTTTTTGGGGGTGATATTAATATCTATGGCATTTATTTCCGGGCAAGACATCCACTCTCTCTCTCTCGACCTCTGTCTCGACTCCATCGTTTTTTTTATTAGAAACGCAAAAAAAAAAAAATCTGGAGCGGGCAACGCACGACTTTCACTTACCTCGGTTGTTCAAATCAATTTACGAACTATTAAATACACTTTTTTATTTATTGAAATTTACATACAACAAGTAAATATGCTGATGGATGATAAAATACATGAAAAAAAAACAAAAAAACATGAAGAGAACTCCCCCCATTGGCAGCACTGTTTAGTAGTGAGTCTATACAAGGTCTTGAGGCCATCTTCCTTTCACACGCCTAAAGGGATTATTCGGAATTGTAGAGGAAGCAAGGATTGAAACTAATGGATTAAAGTGGGAATGGAGTTTATCATGGAAAGATGGATACTTGGTACGGGCCAAATCGGCAACATAAGGAACATTAAGGTCATTGTGAATGATTTTATTCGTGACATAGTAAGGAGCGTTAAGCATTTTGGGAAGGATTTTGGGTTGTAGTGATTGGATGATTTAGTAGAGCCCTAAAGCTCAACTCTGTACGTCCAGATAGGATTTATGATTGTTATGTAAATGAGTGTTTTGCAGTTAAGTGAAAGGTAAGAGCGTCTGTATATTATGCGATGGAGTAGCCGAGCTTGAGCAGTTTCTTGTCTTTTCTGTCTTGTATGTGGATTCCATGTAAGGCGTTTGTCAATCAGGAGTCCTAAATAGGCGATCCGTTCAACTGGAACAAGCGGAATATCATTGAAAGACACAGTAAGGCAGGATGTCATAGGTTTTCGACGAAGAGTAAAAGTGATTTATTGGAATTGATTTTAATTCTTCAATTCCGACACTATATCTCAAGGTCTCTAATGTGGCATTGGAGAATTAGTGAGGCAATTGTAGGATCGTTGTTAACTGATAAGACACAAGTGTCATCAGCAAAGGTAGAAAGGAATGTTTTAGGATGGGTTGGGATATCAGCTGTATAGACTGTGTAAAGAATGGATCCTAGGATACTGCCTTGAGGAACCCCAGCAGACTGGGTGAAAAGAGATGAATAGGAACTATTGTGGTTTATTTTGAAGGATCTGTCAGAGAGGTAGGAATGGATGATTAGGAAGTATGTAGAAGGAAGAAATTTACGGAGTTTACAAGGAATGTGTTAATATGAGATGGGATATGAGCGGTTTGGACTAAAGACACTTGAAGTAGAAAAACGTTTCAGTTAATTTAAATAAAATGTTTATTCAGTTTCGTTGGAAACATATCATTTAGATTAAATAATATAACAATATTAAATTGTTTCGTTTAATAATCAGTAATAAGATATTCGTCACTCAAAATTACCTTTTATAAATTTCTGTAAAATAAAATATTTTTTTTAAACATTTTCTCTTTTTTTTTTTTTTTTCCTCGGGTTCTGGAACTTGCGTCACATCCCGAAACTTAATATTTCCGAACGCCAGTGCTCCCTATCCCTGCACTGTATTTTTTCTTTTTAACAGTATATTATACGTTTATGTTACTGTTCTTATTATAAAAAAAAAAAAAAAAATCATCAAATTCGTTCAACTGTATATTTAACCGTTTTTTTTTTTTCAATGCTAATATAATCACATGGTTAATGTTTTGGAATGTACAAAGGTACTTTAGAGAAAGAAAATACAAATATTCGCCAGACTATTTCAATCAGAATGAAATTTATATAATATTAAGGCGCTTTAATTTTTACATCGACATAGTTAAATCAAAATCGTTTTTTAGTAAATCGGAAAATGCATAGTATATAGTAGATCTTTCGGTAAGCCGCTTTTGATGAAAAGTTCAGGACGCATAGACACACACACACACACATGCTTTTTGCCGAACTTGGATATTTGGACTCACGATAACTGAGTTCAAAAATACTAAAATTGCGAAAAAAAATATGTTTGCAATTCTCTCCTTTATTTGTTTATCAAATTCGCTCAACTTGCATATTTACTCGTTATTTATCTTCAAAAGCAACTCTGGTCTAACAACCTGTCAAAATCCACAAAGGTAAGGATATATATGGCTTTGGTCCGATCTGTTCTAATATATGGCTCTGGAACCTGGACACTCACAAAGACTCAGGAACTGGAACTGCCCAGGTTCCAACGAAAAAATCCTGAGGAGAGTTCATGGAGCAGCATGTGTTAGCGGAGAGTGGAGGCGAAGAACGAATCTGGAACTAAGAAGCCTTTAAAAAGATTTGGAAGTAATCGATGTAATTAAATTATCTCGATTGCGATGGGCGGGCCACGTCGCTAGGATGAATCCAGAAGAAATCCCATCTACAGTCCTATCGGAGAAATTGTTTGGAGCACGGAAGGTTGGACGCCCAAGGCTCCGATGGGAAGACTGTGTATCTGCCGATGCATTGTCGATACTTGGCATCCGCAACTGGAGGTCAGCAGCACAAAACTAAGTGACTGGCGGTCAATGCTGGAGCAGGCCGAGACTCAACGATTGGGTCGTAGAGCCGTATAATAATAATAATAATAATTATCAATGCTAATAAGATGATGTTCCATTTATTTTTAAATCTAAAAAATTAAAGGTACTTTAGAGGAAGAAAATTTAAAACTCAGACTATTTTAATCAGAATAAAACCTACATAATATTAAAGCACATCAAATATTACATCGATATATAGAGTTTAATCAAAATCGTTATAGCTGTTTTAGAGAAAATCGTAAAAAGCTGCAAAATGCACAGTATAAAGTAGATATTCCGGTCAGCTGATTTTGATGAAAAAGTTGCTGTCACATCTCGGGCGGTGTCTTAAATATGAATGTTCAGTTTCGTAGGACTTTTCGTTTTTGCCCGGGAGTTACTACATACGCACACACACAGACCTTTTTGCGGGACTTGGTTATTTGGACTCAGGGGACCCTAAAATGTCTATTTCCGTTGAAAACTGGAATTCGAAAATTTTCATGATCGCAATACTTCCCCTTAGTATATATTGCATATAAAGGTAAGTGAAAGTAAAAAGTGGCTAAAAGATGTTCTTATTTCCAAGCTCGTACTTATTTTTCGAATTTATAAGTGTATAAACAGTATATGTAAAATCAGCTTGACCCTCTTTCTCTCTTTACTAACGATATCCAATCCACTTGTATCCTCCCGCTCTAACGAAACTCCAGTATACGCTCTTACCCTTATTGTATAACATTTTAGCCCTGAAGAAGACCTACAATGTAGGTAGAAGCATATGAATTAAATATTTAAGATTATATTGTTTTTTTTCTTGACCACCTCCTTATCTTTTTTTCCAAAATTTTTACTGCCGAAATACGTATTTCATATATAGGTAAATGAAATTGGAAACTGAAATTATCCTAAATCAAATTATAAAGTTAGGTTAATTAGATTTTCAAAGATAAAGTAACTTGAGAGGTTGTTCTACCAGAAATAATTGGACAAATAGACCTCGATGGAGCATGACACCTGGAAGGAGGTGCCATCTGCCGGGGTGATGAGGCATTGATGTGACTGTAATCGAGGAGGCAGTGACGCGAACTTCCTCCCAAATTATCGATTCCCAAACCCAATATCCGGAGGGCAGTGCAGTAGATATAACAATAAGAATGGCCTGCCTCCCCTCAGCCCTTGCACTAAGTGCACTTCTGTCTCCATCATGGAACTGTTTGTTGTTTGTCTCTCCTTCCCTTGTTTGTTATTTCCTTTTATATTCTCTTGTCCAATAACGAGTTGTCCCGTTGTTACAATCTCTTGAAACAAGATTATCTTCTTGTATTGTGTGCATAACTAAGGCCCAGTTGCACCAACAACCTAAACTCAAGTCGATATGCGAACATCTATTTATAATAATTAAAATGTACACTTATTCGAAAAAGTTTCCATACACCCATTAATAAATTCTTAGTTTTGAAAGCTGAGGTTAATTTTCTCCACACTTTTGACTCCATCTGGCCAAAAATATTAAATTTGGATTCCTAAGAGAATATGACCAGTTCCGAAACATTTTTGGATTTTTTTACAACTGCCGAGCAAATTACAGCAGCTTCTTCTGGTTTAACTTATTGAAGAAAGGCTTTCTTCTTGCGACTCGACACAGTATCCTTCACTTCTTAAAATATGTTTGACTGTTTCTAGGTGGACTTTAATTCCATCGTACCTAATTATTATGATGGCCATTGAGGTGTCGGTAGTGTGAGGATTTTTATGGACTTCTGCAAGGATGGCTGGAGATTCTCCAGTCTCCTGTCTTCCAGCACGTGTTCTATCCTCCAAAGATTTTAACTCTTTATGTCTTTGTAGTACATATTGTACAGTAGCATGTGACTTATTCAAAGTTATGCAATTTTTCTTTTAGATAAGCCCTGCGAACCATGAGCTCTTTTAAATCACGAGAAATTTAAAATAAATCAGTTTCTCAGGCCCAAGTCAAGTTATTACTGAACTAAGATTTGATTATCGAAATCAAGATTTATACATATAACACTGGAAATAAAGTCATAGTACAACAAATAGTATTAATATTGAAAGTGAATGAAAACTTTTTAGACCTAGCATTAACAAATGGTATCCTGACTCGTTTTATATTAATGATGAAATGAAAATAAATAAATATATTTTTTATCTAATATTAGTATTAATAATTTATTCATTATGAAATTGTTAAGTTGAAATTAAATAGCTATGCAACATAAAAGCATGTTGTATGGAAACTTATTTGTGTGAGTGTATATCTAATAACAAGAAGCTATTTTACTTTCAATTATCTATATATAAAAATCTGGTGCGGAAAACACACGACTTTCACCTACCCTCGTTTTTAGAATCGATTAAAGAATTTTCAAATACAGTAAGAGATAGAAATGAGTGAAACCATTAAATAATTAGTTAAATGAAATTTCTATGGAAACATGTGTTTTATTAAAAAATCTATTATATTATTATCTAATATAATCACTTAGTTTTGTCGGCTTTTCATCACTGTCATTAACTTTTAAGAGCTTGCGTATGAGATAGTATATTTACTAAAATCTTTAGCTTTCCAACGGTATATTATACTTCTATATTACTGTTCCTAAGTTAAAAAACAAAAAAATTGGATTAAAAAAATATGTTTTCAGTTTTTTCCTTTAGTTGGGTATCGAATTTATTCAACTTATATCTAAAACTGTTTTTTTATCAATAGGAACAAGATAATATGGTTATTTTTACAGAATCTAAAAAAAATAAAGATAATTTAGAGGAAGAAAATTTAAAATATCGGCATTTTCACCTCATCAGACTATTTTAATCCAAATAAAACCTACGTGATATTAAATTCCATCCAATTTTACATCGATATAGCGAGTTTAGCCAAAATCGTCGGAACCGTTTTCGAAAAAATCGAACAAAGGTGCAAAATGCATGGTATAAAGTGCCTCTTCTGGTGAGCTCATTTTGATGAAAAAGATTTTGTCACGTCTCGGGCGTATAATTGTCTTAAATATGAAATTTCAGTTTCATAGACTTACCGTTTCCGCCCAGGAGTTACACACCACACACAACAGACCTTTTTGCGGGTGGTTATTTGGACTCAGGGACCCTAAAATGTGTATTTCCGTCCAAAACTGGAATTCGAAAATTTTCACGATCGCAATACTTTCCCTTACTATATATAGTAAGTGAAAGTAAAAAAGACAGTAAGAGGAAGTATTACGATTGTGAACATTTTGGAATTTGAGTTTTCACCGGAAATACATAAACTCAACGGAATTCTTTAACCTTTTTTTCAACTCTAACTTTATTTTAAACTACTAAAATTGATTTTAACTGGTGAGGTAAGTGATAGTCGTGTGTTGGTTGCACCAGACTTTTATTTAAAATGTTGTTATGCATGAAATTATATTGACTAGTTAAAAAAAAAAAATGCTCATTCGCCATATAACGACACCAATGGCTCAGTCACCTGGTGGTCCAAATAAAAAAGGAATCTTGTAAATGAAGCATGAAAGTTCCATGGCTAGCACGGCCCGCTGTGACAGTAGCAATTACATGCTCCGCAGCTGTCATGGATAGCGAACAACCACCTTGCACCTCTAGCTACAACAAGGTACCCAAACGAGGAGTGAATCCGATGACCGAGCATTTAAAAAGCCTTGAGGAACGTGTACTCCTCCACTCCACATATTAAAATGCCACCTCTAGAATAATCCCGCCTCTTTGCTTGAGCTTTAAACTTGCTTCCTTTTTTTTTTTTTTTTTATTATTTATTTATAGTAATTTACAACTTTACTAAAAAATGCAATAAGTAAATGTGTAGTATGAAAATAAAAAGTCGTGAAAATGTCTTGAGAAAGAACTGCCCAGTGGTAGCACTTTACTAACTATTTTAAGACAGTAGGTCCCGAGGCCACCTTCTTTTCAATCGCCTTGGAGGGTTTTCAGGGATCTCTGAGAAAGATGAGTTACGGACAAGTGGGTTTGTATGGGCAGGGAGTTTAGAATGGAAAGAGGAGTATCTATCACGGGCTATGTCTGCAACAAATGGGATGTTTAGGTCTTTATGGAGGAGTTGATTTGTGACAAAATAAGGAGCATTCAGGATTTTGCAAAGGATTTTAGATTGTAAGAACTGGATGCGGGAGGAATTATATGGTTTCGTAGAGCCCCAAAGCTTGATTCCATATGTCCAAATAGGTCTGATAATTGTGATGTAGATGAGTCTTTTGTAATATACTGTGTGAGGATTCCAAGTAAAACGCTTGTCAAGATGGAGACCTAGGTATCGGATTTGTTCTACAGAAGTAAGGGTAATGTTATTAAAGGATACTGGGGAGCAGAAAGTCATCGGTTTGCGACGTAGGGTAAAGGTGATTTGTTGGGATTTATTTTAATCCTTCAATTTTGACACCATTCTTCAATGGCTGTGATGTGGGACTGAAGGGTTGCAGTATTTGGATCATTATGAACGGATAAGACACACGTGTCATCAGCATAAGTATTGAGGACAGTATGAGGATGGAGTGGAATGTTAGTTGTATAAAGGGAGTAGAGGATAGGTCCTAAGATACTACCTTGAGGCACTCCAGCAGATAGGGAAAATGTGGCTGCAGTAGGGAAAATTATGGTTTGTTGAAGGTCTGATGAAGGTAGGACGCCTGTCCAGCTTCCTTTTTTAAACCCTAAAATATTTTTAGTGCGGTAATGCAGCGATTTGTTGTCAGCTTTGTTAGGCGCACTAGAGGGCAAAATCACCAATTTAGGTGGACAAAAGTTTGGAATTTTCCAGTGCATCACCTTTTTATTATTAGTTGGTAAGACCCCTTAATACTAATATTTCCTACACATACCGTGTTTACAATATAAATAGTAAATGAGTGAATCGCATCCAAGTCCTCATTCTTACCGGCAGTGGGATTAACTTTATTCGATGGCATTTATTGTGTTCAAGGTGTGTTAACACAAAGTCTTTTTGCTTTTATTTAACAATGGACATTGCTGAGAAAGATAAACATTATATTTCCAAACTCGCTTATTGAATATACATTGCAATATACCTGTAGAGTTAATTTAGCAATTTGTAAATGTATGCCCCTATTCAATAACGAAAAACTATATAACCCTCAAGTTACCCAGGATTTGTTTCATCAATCCTTTTAATCTTTAAATATACAAACAATTTTTGCGATTTTTTGTGTTTTGAGTGATACATAATTTGTTTCAGATCAACACTCCGAATCAAAAGTTTTTCAATCTATAATGTCAAGAACTTACCTAAATGATTTAAAATACATCTATTAGCAGGTTTCAGCAACTCCGAGCCATAATTAGATTGTTTGTATTATTTTTTCCGTATTTGGACTTCAAACATGAAATGTAGGGAAGTTTTAGATTTTAGCAAATCAATTTGATGTTTGAGTGTGTGCGCTGTGAGCTCGCAAGTCATCTCAAAAAATTAATTAGTTTTCATATTTTTTAATTTTTTTTTCGTAATCTGGGATAGGTTAAATATGGACAAGTTTCAGGATTTTGTCGGTCATATTTTCCACTTATTCATATATATGTATGATTCCAAAAGCACTCGGGCAAACACTGCCACGTCGTTAATATAATAAAGGAATTTTTTACTTCTTTCAAAACGTCCTAGACATATCTGTCGGTTTTGAACCGACGACCTAAGCCATATAAGGCTGTTATGCTAACCACTAACCACAGGTAACTTTTATAGGATTATTTTTCAACCGCTTTAAACCTGTCATACAGTGGTGAATACCTTTGTTTTATTTTATCTATTCATTTTAGGGAGAGGAAAGGAGAATTATAACTTCTAAATAACAATGATTTATTTTGAAATAAAAAATTAAAATCCAGCAATGTAAATAATTATTTGAACACAAAGCTAATTGAATCCTGATTAAACCTTTTTTTTTTGTGGGTTTTCTGAAATTTAACTTTTATTTTTAATACAGTTGTAAATATCAATAAATATACACACCACACACACACACACACACACACACATATATTATATATATATATATATATATATATATATATATATAATATAAATAAAAAAAAAATAAAAAACTTTTATTTTTATCAATGTTTCCTAAGTGTTTTTTGAAAACTTCTACAAATAATAATATATCGAGCCTTTTTTGTCATTTAAATAATATTAGAATACACATGTAATGCTAAAAAAAATTGCTCTCCTCGCTTAAGATCACAGTTTTCCGAAATTTAATTGCAATTTTATTGTTGCTTTTGAATTAAGTATAACCTTATTAGTCAGCCATAAAATTTTTTAAACCACATTGGTTCATTTTATAATAATAAAAGCAATCCAATACTTTTTACCTTCACTTACAAGCCAGAAAAAGTATTTTGATCGTGAAAATTTTCAAATTCTAGTTTTCAACGGAAATATAAGTTTTAGGGTCCCCAGAGTCCAAATAACCAAGCCCCAAAAAAGGTCTGTGTTTCCTTGTGTGTGTGTGTGTGTGTGGTAAGTTTAGCGCCAAAAAGAAAAGTCGTACCAAACAACTATGCGAGATGTTACAGCAACTTTTTCTTTAAAATCAGCTGACCGGAAGATCTATTGGTGTATACCTGTATCGGTGTAAAATTTAATGGGCTTATTACGATGTAGGTTTCATTCTGTTAGTCTGGCAGGGCTTAAATGCTGATAGTGGTTTTCAAGTATGTTATTTATACTTAGGACTTATTTTTGACAAATGGGGCCCACACTTTAAGACTAAACGCAAAACTCTAAATTTTCGACTGAGACTATTGTACTCGATACTTCATAGACATTCTAAATTACCCATCAGACAGAAACTTAACGTATACACTTATTTATTAAAACCAAAATGGACTCACGCTTGCCAAATATACGGACCTGCTAAAAAGACACACATACGAAAAATACAAACATTTCAATCGCAATTTTTAAGACTGGCAACGAACTCACCACTATATGTTTCAAACGATACCCTTCATACTGACTTACGTATTCCTACTATAACAAACCACATTCGATCGACTTACAAACGATTTCACGACAAACTAAATGGACACATAAACAAACTTCTGCAAAATATGGCTACAACCGACATACCATCCATAACTCGGTGTAGGCTGAAAAGGAGTTGGATGAGGGACCTCCTGACCTGAAAATATAGTTCTGCTTAATGTCAGGAGCACCACTGGGTGCTGTCTCCCTCATGCCTGCCCACGCCCTTTTTACTTAGATTTTAGCACATTTGCTGATTGTAATTTTTTTTACAGGTGTAAATAAAATATTATGTGAAAAAAAAAAGTATGATATTTATGACAGTATTATTATTATTGATACTTACTTGATGTTAATAAATTTTCATAAGATCAATTTAGATAGTAGATATCCGGCAGGATTTTTATATTTTGAAATTTTAATAATTTTCTTTGATATTGCCTTTAGAAGCTTTTTTTTAATGGTGTATTATTTTATGTGAATCAAATTTGAATGTATGTCCCGTTTTCTAAAATGTGCATTAAGTATTTTCATTTCAATTGCGTAGTGAAACCCACTTAATACACAAAGAAACAAATCTGAAAGGCAAAGTACAACGCAACAAAAAAATTCAAACAAATTAATTGGTTTTAAACCATGAGTGATTTCAAACTTTTGACTGGCAGTGTATGTTGAAAAACATTAGAGCAAATGGTAATTTCAAATACGATATTTATTTAACACACTGTAAATTCAATAAATTCTTGATATTATTCGAAAAATGTTTTCCCTTGTGGCGGTATCACCACATAAATAACATTGATAATGAATTATATCTTTATTACAACACATATTTAACATTGTTTTAAACACACAGGTATTTTTTGTAACACAAAAACACGTGAAGGTTACGTCTCCATAGCAATCCCATGTGTTGACGCCACAGTACTCCCCCTCCTAATGAAAGCGTACTGAAAGAGGAACATTCAGACACATGAAATTGCAGTTGCAGTCGGAGAAGCGGGTGGCGTTGATTCTTCCTCGGCAGAAGAAAGGGAGTTCGTCATCAGGAAACTAGTCTGCATTAGGAACGCTGGTTTCAGCCTATCAATTGATATGTCTTCTTCCTTTCCATGCCGAATTATAGCGTAATGTTTAGCATTCCTTCTGACAACTCGAAAAGGGCCTTGGTATGGCTGCTGAAGTGGTTTCCGTATTGTGTCATCCCTGACAAAAACGTGAGAAGCATTCGGCAGGTCCTGATGTATGAAGAATTTTCGAGAATCCTTACGCTGGACAAATGTTGGTCTATACTGTTGAATTGTTGACCTTAGATCCTTGATAAATGACGATTTGTCGTGACTGATTTCATTGGTGGATTCTAGAGACAGCACCCGTTCGATTGCGGGTGATAGGCTGTGGTTCTGAAGTGCTTTGTGCCCAGTAGGTGGTTCAGTTCTCGAAATAGATCCGATTCAAACTGCCGTCCTCGGTCAGTAGTAACGCTGGTAGGTACACCATATCGTGCTATCCAGTCCCGAACAAAAACTTTAGCAATAGTTTCAGCGGTGATATCTTCAATAGGTATAGCTTCTGGCCATGAACTAAAGCGATCGATTAATGTGAGGCAATATCGTTGACCCTGTGAAATAGGAAAGGGTCCGATGATGTCGATGTGAACTTGATCAAATCTCTTTCCTGTGTGGGGAAATTGACCAAGTGGACTACGAGTATGCTTACTAGTTTTAGAAAGTTGGCATCTGGTACATTCTTTGGACCACTGACGAATATCTTTATCGACTGAAGACCAAATAAAACGATCCTTGACCATTTGTGCAGTTCTCTTGGGTGAAGGGTGTGATAGACTGTGAATCAGATTAAAAACCGCTCGACGACTAGGTACAGGAACAAATGGGCGATTTCTGTCATCACAGTAAAGCTTAATTGCAAGTCCAGGAACAGGTTTTTTTACAAGTTTAATAGAATAATTATTTGGATTTTGCAGAATTTCTTGTAAGTCGTCATCCGTAGTTTGCTGTTGAGCAAAATCGGCTAAATCCAAAGTTGAAATTTCCTCGAGTCGGGATAAATAGTCAGCCATTACATTCTCGTTACCAGGCACGTGTCTGATGTCCGTTGTGAACTGAGATATGAAATCTAGATGCCTTAATTGCCTTGGAGATGCTTTTTCAGGTTTTTGGGCAAAAGCGTAAACAAGAGGCTTGTGATCTGTATAAACCACTATTTCGCGACCTTCTATAAGATAACGAAAATGTTTAATGGCTGAATAAATGGCTAATAGTTCTCGGTCGTACGTACTGTAGCGTGCTTCAGTGTCACTAAGTTTTCGAGAGAAGAAAGCTAGTGGTTGATGTGCTTTATTACGCAACTGCTGCAAAGCGCCACCGATGGCAACATCTGAGGCATCTACGTGTAGTACGAGAGGTAAATCCGGATAAGGGTGGTTGAGTAGAGTGGCCTCTTTTAGACAATTGACGCACTGATCGTAGGCTTCGGCGAGTTCTTTAGTCCATTGAATTTGATTATCCTCTTTTTCCCGCATTTTCAATGCTTTGTTCAGGATAACCTGTGGCCAAGCTGCACGACGCATGAACCGTCTGTAATAATTGATAGCTCCCAGAAAACGTCGTAAGGCCCGATACGTTTTGGGGCGTTCAGCAGTAGTTACGGCTAAAACCTTATCAGGTAATGGTGCTATGCCAGCTGAATTTATCCGATGTCCTAAGAAATCTAGTTCTTCTACTCCAAAAACACATTTCGCCAGGTTGATGCTGATTTTATATTGTGAAAGGCGCCGAAATATGATGGTTAGGTGCTGGAGGTGTTCTTCCATGGATGTAGAAGCAATCAACACATCGTCGATATAAACGAAACAGAAATCAAACTCACCCAATATTTCATTCATCCATCTTTGAAATGTTTGGCCAGCATTTCTCATACCAAACATCATCACTGTAAATTCAAACAATCCGAAAGGGGTGATGATTGCTGTTTTCTCGACATCTGCAGGTGCGACCGGTATTTGGTTGTACGCTCGAAGCAAATCAACTTTTGAAAATATTTTCTTTCCTGCTAGAGAGTTTCCAAAATCATGCAAATGTGGCAAGGGATACCTGTCAGGCTTGGTGATTGCGTTTAATTTACGATAATCCCCGCAAGGGCGCCAGCCGCCGTCTTTCTTCTTAGCCAGGTGTAAAGGACTTGCCCAACTTGATTTAGACGGACGACAGATGCCAAGGTCCAACATAGCTTGAAATTCTTGCTTCGCTACCTTTAGCTTCTCTTGAGGCAACCTACGGAAACGACAATGGACAGGAGGTCCTGAGGTTTTCTATGGCGTGAACAGTATTGTGAGTGGTACTGCTTTTGAGAAACGTAGGTGGGCGAGTTAGCTCTGGGTATCGTTCAAGTAAATTTCTAAATTGGTCAGGAACCTTGGTATTGAGTGTGTGAACATCTAAGGTTCCTGTTACGTCGAAACGTGACAGTGCTGCGGAAGAATGATTTGTTTTGCCGTCCATCAGGCGCTTGTTCCTTAAATCAACAATTAAGTTATAATATTTAAGGAAGTCTGCTCCTATAATAGGATGTGTGACTGTGGTCAAAATAAATGGCCATTGATAGTTTCTGCGTAGGCCCAGGGATAACGAAACTAACTTTTCACCGTAGGTCGGTATAAGTGTTCCATCGGCGGTAAACAGATTATATTTTGATGGGCCTGTCTTTTTTTCAGCAGATTTGGCGGGTAAAACAGAGACGTCAGCACCAGTATCAATGAGGAATTTTATTTTTGACTTTGGATCAACAATAAATAGGCGGTTTGGTGTGCCCCGAGCACATTCCGCCACTTGTGATCGGGGAGCTAGTTTGTTGAACTTGATTGAAGGTACTTGCAAGGCTGTTCACATTTCCTAGCCTTATCAGCGTATGTCCTGTGATAGTAACAAAAATCGGGGTTTTTCGGGACGTTGCGGGTTCTAGTTCGAGATCTTGTTTCTAAAACGGGTGAATCCAACTTATCTATTCGTTTCGAGAGATCTTTGATTAGAGATTCAAGGTTCGAAACGGCATTAACTCCATAACTTTCGTCGGGTTGGTTAGGATTGACTTCTGTTATCCTATCTGCTATTAACCCTAAGTTAGTCAATGGCTCATTGCTAACAGCTAATACAGTCTGGCAAGAAACAGGTAGGCGTTGTAACCATAACGTTTTCAAAACCTCATCTGTTATTTTATTACCTGCCAGGTTTTTCATTGTTCTTAGTAATTGAGAAGGTTTGGAATCGCCTAACTCCATTTCATAAAAAAGTCTACGTAGTTTGAGTCCCTCACTTTCTGAATAAATTGCTATAAGGTTATTTTTGATAGCATTGAACTTATCAGTCTCTGGTGGAGAACTGATAATGTCACTAACCTGTTCCATGATATCATTTTCGAGGTTAGCAATAACATAGTTGTACTTAGTTTGGTCCTGCGTTATGTTTGCTATTTGGAAATTGGCTTCTATCTGATTGAACCATAAGTCAGGCCTATTACGCCAGAAAGGCGGCACTTTAACTGATAAACGGTTAACCTCATGCATCTTAATGGTGTTACGAAAAAAAAGTTGTCACTTACTTGAATTCGTTGATGTAAATGAATTTGATATTCGGGGTCACCAATATGTGGCGGTTCACCACATAAATAACATTGATAATGAATTATATCTTTATTACAACACATATTTAACATTGTTTTAAACACACAGGTATTTTTTGTAACACAAAAACACGTGAAGGTTACGTCTCCATAGCAACCCCATGTGTTGACGCCACACCCTCTTTAAAATAGGAATTTTTGGTCAATTTTAATATCTTTTTTCTTCCAGGATTAGGACATGAGTACGAGAAAAATAAATTTTATAAACCTTGCCAAAACACAAATGTATATTTAATGACTGAACTTCGTGACTCGTGGAAAACTTATATACAAGTGTACAAAAATTTTATTCCGAGCATCTTTACAAAGTTATTAAAAAAAATTATTCATGAAATTCACCGTATTTTCTTATTCTTTTAAAACAAATCTCTCCTTGGATTTTTAATAAAGCCTTAAGCTAAATATAGATACGAAAGGCGATATTATTTCCAAGAACATTAACTTTTTATAAAATAAACAGATGAAACTTTTTTCTCGACAAGTCGTCTTGTCGAAATTATTTAAGGAAAGATGGTAGATATTTATATAAAGAAATTAAATATTCAAACTCAGACAATATTGCTGTATTATTTTTAGTTACCCATTTTTTATTGAAGGGGCTTTTAATTTAGGCCGAAACGTTGGTAAAATAAATTATTTTTTAATTGAAGTGTTTATATGAATGCACCACCAATCAACGGCTTTTTTATTATTTTTATTCCTAACTGTGATAGTTTAACGTTCCTACTGGGGGAGTTCTACATTTTTCCTATGTAGGTTTAATTAAGATGTGGAACTGTAGAGAAAGGTTCACAAACTCAATTGCTCCCTGGTTGGGAACTGCATTAGATTATTTGTCGGCATATTCATGATCTACTGTTTTTAATTATACAGCTATAAATAAATATTATAAATACAACCATTAATAGATATATAATGATAATTATCAATAAACTGTTGTGATATCATGTATATAATAGTATCGAATCTATTTAAAAGATAATTTTGAACACTAATCAATGTGAATGACCGAATGATTTTATTTAAAATGTAGTTAAGGCCCATAATGATGAGGTCTAAGAGAGGGTGGTAGTCAGTTTGCTCTTATCTGAACATTTTCTAATGGCCTCGGGTCTGCTAATGCAATCCCCCAGGTCAAGTGTCATTAGTTTATCAAAAAGTAGTTTTTAAATATCCTTTTATTAAGTTTTTATGCATCTCGAAATGACGCTATTTCCAGTACAATGAGGTTCTAAGCCTCCCTATCACGAATATTATGGAAGTAAAAATGTATTTTGAATTATAGATTTTATCTTTATTAGATAGGAGAAAATAAGTGAGGCCAAAGAAAAAAACAATCAGTTTAAAATATTTATTGTTTGGAAACGTTTCGACCCACATTTTAGGTACTATTGTACATGGCTGAAAAAGATACAAAGAGGATATAAAAATATACATTATATGAGAAAGAACAATTAAATATGAATAAATCTGGTGCGCGCAACAAACGAATTTCATTTATCTCCGTTATTTATATTAATTTAAGAATTTTTTAACAAATTTAGAAACAAAAATAAACTGTTAAAGAATTATTTATATTGGATTTTAAAAGAAATATGTGTTTTATTAAATAATCTATTATATTATTATTTACGACAATCAGTTTGTTTAATCGGTTTTTCATCATCCTCCGTTAATGTTTATAATAGCATCTATAAGGTAATATTTTTTTTCTAAAATCATTAGCTTTTCAACGGTATATTATTTATCTATATTAATGTTCTTATGTTCAAAAACAAAAAATTGCGTTAAAAAATATTTTTTTGCAGTTATCTCCTTTAGTTGAATATCCAATTCGTTCAACTTATATATTTACCTGTTTTTTAGATTTGCTAATCATATGATATGGCTAATTTTATAAAAATTACAAAATTAAAGGTACATTAGAGGAAGAAATTTTGAAATATCGGCATTTAAGCCCTGTCAAACTATTTCAATCAGAATGAAACCTACATGATATTAAAGCCCTTCTAATTTTACACCGATATAGCGAGTTTAAACAAAATCGTTATTGTCGTTTTTGAGAAAATCGTAAAAAGGTAGATAATGCATAGTATAAAGTTGCTCTTCTGGTTAGCTGATTTTGATGAAAACGTTGCTGTAATATCTCTGGCGTATAGTTGTAAGTTGTAAGCCTTGTACTGGTCCAAAAAAGCAAAGGAAACCCTCGGAACCCTCAGCATATGGACCGATATGTCTGCTGGACACAACTGGAACTCACAACCGAAGGAGTAGTGGGCTATCGAACGATCAATTACAAAAATAAAAACACACAAACACAGACCCACAGAATGTTTTGCGGGACTTGGTCATTTGACCTTAGGGGACCCTGAAACGTGTATTTCCGTTGAAAACTGGAATTTGAAAATGTTCACGATCGCTATACTTTCCCTTACTATTTATTTTATATATAGGTGACTAATAACATACAAGTGTCATCAGTAAAAATGTCTGTTAAAAAAATCCTGGGTTTTAATTATTCCTCGTCAATAACGTCTTGGAAAATACTAAATATATCTTAAAATAACTTAAAAAGAAAATACTAATGTCCAATTCGAAAATTTCAATAATATTAAATAGTGGAAGAAAAATATTTTGGTAGTTAATCCGAAAATTAGAAGAGTTTAGAGAATAATAAGTTGGATTTAAGAGATAAGAAGGACTTGAAATGTATCCCCAAGCCTCTTGGAGTTTAGTAATTCTGTTTTTTCCCTCGGCTGAGGCCCTAGTCAAGAATTAATGGCCTTCCTTAGCTTCTTTCTTCATCTCCTATTTTCTTCTTTATACCATTCCTCTTTGATTGTGTCCTCTATTGCTCCACTAATAAAACCCCTTTCTTCTCCCTTTAAATAGCAGATTAAAATGGATAACGTTTAACCTGTCGTTTATCCTAGATATCTTGTCTGATTACCTGTTAGAGCAATTCTCTATGAATAGGGAGAATAACATCCAATGATAGGTTATTCCTATACAATGTTAGCAGGGAAACTGTGATTTTTCTTAACACATTTATGTTGAGCCAATCTCATTTTTTTCACGTATCGTCCAACAAGGATTATGCGAATAACATTAATAACGCTTCTTCATTCCAACTTCCTCATTCTGGACTGTTTGTTCCTCTCGTTCTTCTTTAGTCCATCCTCACCCTCGTTGCTTCTTCAAGCAGCTTCAAACTCTTTTAGTTTTTCCCAAAAAAGCTCTGTATTCAAGCAGCCTTTATCTGTGATTTTTAGCCGTCCCGGCTCCTCTTTCATTTGTTTTACATATCCCCCAATATCGAATATACCCCCTTATACCTTTATAGCAGCAAACTTTGTAGAAAATCATTGTTCATTCATTTATGTGCCACTACGGGCTCTACAACCACAGTCTTCTAGTCCTGGTGACTATTTCCAGACCTTCTAAATGATTTCATTTGATATAAATTCCTATTTTCATTGGATTTTCACCTTTATCCCTTGTGAGTTTTTCGGGTCCGTAAATCTTTCTCAGAATTTTCATCTCCATCTTCAGGATTTTCTACAAGCTCGGAAAAATTGTTTTTTTTTTTATAAAATTTTTGATACTCACCTACTGAGTTTTTTTTTCGATTTTATTGTCGTCTTTCTTGCACTGGCATTTTTCTCTCTCTTCGAGCTCCGGGATTAAAGTTGGCTGGACCTAAAGCCGTCTTGCAGCCATAGCTAAATTGTTTGAACCACAAGATGTTGGTTTCACTCACTAATTAAGAAAACTCCTCCTCTATGATGACGAACATTCCCGTGGCTCTCATTTGTTTGGCTCTGAAGGCATCGAATACACTGCAGATCGTGACAACATGCTCGGCAGTCTTTGGAACACCACAAATGGGAGAGTGGGGATCCATATCCAGACCAAAATTATAAAGCTCAGAATCCTCCATGCTTCGAAAGGAGTAGTGATATCTAAAGCCGGAATTCCACTTAGGCGACACTAAGCGATATGTAGATAGATTATCGCTGCCTGGTGTTGCCTTTGCACCAGTCCGACTTGGTGGTAAGAAGTTGATGCGAGGTCGCACGCGGCATTGGTAGCCCCACGTCACATGCGCCTTGTCGTACATGAATGAAGCATGCGACAAAGTGATTCCACTTAGGCAACTTCAGTTTCGTTAATGATGTCATAACAAACAGTCGCGGCTACTGCTTATTTAGTAATTGCAAACGAAACCCGGAAAAAGAAAAGAAAAGCAGGAGCTCTGGCTGGTAGGCTAGTCTACCACACCTAAGGTTGTGAGTGACAACCAGTTAGCTGATGGGTCTCTCATTCTAAAGGCTGTGAGTGAATACCCACTTAATTATATGCTTGAAATAGTCTGGGATATGAACTCACAACCTTAGGTGAGGTAAACTAGCCTGCCAGCCAGGGCTCCCCCGTGGATGTGGTCGACACGTTAGCTCACAATAAATAGTTAAAGCTATTTAATTGTTTCTCTTTCACTGAACGCCAACTGTACCAATTTCCTCCAACTTTTTTTTTTTTTTTTTACGTGTTCTTCACTGAGCCGGACAAATTACGGGACAAATTAAATCAGTATATTTTTTAAAACTTCAGACACAGATGAAAATCATGAAGCAGTGCATGTCCAAGCGAAGGGGATACTTCACCCTCTTCTCCTGCGGGATTGTCCAAATACATGTACAGAAAGAAAGGCTTGGTAGGACTTCCGGAAAATCTCGGGGTGAGAACTGTGGAGGCCGCACTTAATAACAAACGAAAATCTGGGAAGATACAATTGAGAAATATAGACCAATGTGGATTAATACCCCAAGAGGGATTGCCCTACAAAAATATATCTTCCTAGTAAAATTCCATTCCCGAGATAAACAGTTTCTCCCGGACTATTATGACGGAATTACACTGAGGCGAAATTTAGGCAATACGTAGCATGCGTCATTGCTCAGTCTTCCCATCGGAGGAACACAGAGCGACGAGAAATATGACTCCTTGCCGCATGGTACAAGTTGACCGTCGTTGCCTGCCGATTGCGCAACCCTAAACATGATCCGACTTGTCGAACGCTGTCGCCCTCTATCCAACAGCCAACGGACCGGTGCGACTTGTAGTAGGCAACATGGAGTGGTCGAATGCTCAAATTTCTTTTATGCTCTTTTATTGAGGATTACCATATTTGTCCCGTGTTATGGAATAATAAAATCACGGAATACAGATATATAAGAATAAAAAACGACAAACTGAAAGAGCTATCAGATAAATATAATTATTATGCGGTGATAAACGCAAAAATAATTAGTTTATTTTTAATGTTTAAATTTTATTTAAATGGAAAAACATAAATGTATTGTGATGGAAGAGAAAAAAAAATTAAAAACCAGCGGTCATCGTTTCATCGAGAACAAAAAAAGCTGCCCAAAAAGAGTGACTCATCTCCAAACAAAAAAGGAAAGTGGTTTGCCTATGAGCTACTATGCTTTTTATTGGATACATCTATATATCTTTTATACATCTAACAATCTCACGCGAAGTGTTATAGCTGTCCCAAAGTTGTTATCAATTTTTTTTATCATAGGTGAGATCTTTTCAAGTAAGGATTGAAAATCTTTGCTCATCCGTGTAAAATTTAGTATGTGACACCCTTTCAGCCTTTAGTATGTGAGACCCATCAGTCAACTGGTTGCCACTCACAAAAATAGGGTTAGCGAGTGATGACCCTACTTTATAAAATATCATCGAGAATCGAGAGCGTATTCTCCCTGCAATAGCCAAGGGCCTACATAGCCTGTCGAGCCACCGAGAAAAAAACCTTTGGTGATAAATCAAATCTTGGGGTTCGGTAAGCCTAATATTATTATTAAAACCGTAATCCTGCATTATTTGTAGGACAACCCAATAAGTGTAGGAATACCTAATTCACCCGCTGAAGGTATCCTTGCAATACAATGGGAAGCAGTCCCTTTTGGATTAGCCCGGACGGATGTGTCTGTTGGGAATCAATGCCATCCGAATCGGAGACCTCCCTTCCAAAGCTAATTCAATTTGGCCCTGGAATTCTATTAGCCTGGATACCTCCTCTGGAATATATTTTCCAGGACAAGGAATGCCGTCGGTATTGGCGAGCTCTTTGTAAACGTCTCTCTTTAATTTATTTTGAAGCATGCTTAATTTGTTGGCAATAATTAATTACACAATTTTCATTTAATTCTCAACGACAAATAAAATTTATCACACTGTATTTAGTTTAAAAACAATTATATAAATAAATTAAGTTTTCATGAAGATATCTGGAATAATAAAAAAGTAAAAATTAATTATTACAATCATTTAATATGTTTAAAGGTTTTTTGTCACTGATTAAATTATTTTAATTTATTCCCTTTTAAGAAGAGTCGCTATTAAATTGGCTCAAATGTAGTTAAAAAATAAGAAAAAAAAACACAACTTATTATCAAGTAATATTTGTTTTATTTATACTAACATTTAAACTAAACAGAAACTATTAATCTTAATAAGATTAGTATAATGACAATTTATAGATCATTTAAATAACTTTTATTTGAGTGGTATAATACATCTGTAGGCCTAATAATTAATAATAAAGTTTTAAATTACTGTCAGGAAAATAATGCGATTTCAAGTAGCTTTAAAATATTCCTTTATGTAACTAACAGCTAATACAAATAAAAGTCAATAAATAGTTTTCCATTTGTTTTACAATTAGTTTTGACGGCAACCCGAATAATTTCATACTTAAAATAAATAGTTTTGACTGATTTAATAAAATCTGAATTATTCTTTTTGATACTCCCCTCCGACCAAAGGATTCTGAGTTTAATGAGAAAAACTAGCAAAAAGTAACTTTAGGGCGGTTTTAGACTACTTGTAGGCCAAATTTCTCAGGTTGTGCATAAGGGACCTTTGTTGGACTTGGAAAAAAAAGAAACCTCTACCACTACAACCCATAAAGATTTTTGGGTTCAGTACATGTAGATATTCGTACTGTTTCTAGACCAACGGCCGTGCAATGAGGTGATTCTGCCGAGATCACGCTCAGCCGCCAGGTTTTTTCCCCATTTTTGGGTACCCACTTTATAGAGGCTGGGTGTGCTCCAGGAGGGTCTCCATACCCCAGGATCGCTCCCCGGCCGAAATAACAGAATAAATAATATTCCATTACGGCCGGGATTCGAACCCAGGACCCGGAGTAGCCTAGCGCTCTACTCACTAGGCCACGCCGCTTCACCTGATAAAGACTATCGTTTAAAAATAAAAGTAGCTTACTTCTAGCTGTTTAATATTTTTTCTTTCATATAATACTATTAAAATGATTTCATTACCTTTATCCTTCGAAGCAAGCCTATGACTGCCTGCCCCACTGACATAGCAACTTTCCACTAGCCTCTGTCGAGCTTCGGGGATCCTACAAATCATCTCATTCCTTTATCCAATTCATAAAGACTAGAATACCCTATTAGTTGCAGAAATAGCCTGAAATAGATATACCTCCTTTAATTATGAACTATCTGCCCACCAAAACCCGCTTTTTCATTTCCATCTATTCCCGATAATTCTCCGAGGTGCCTGAAAAGATGGTAACCTCGAGACCTGTTAATAAATCAAACATTGAAGTGCTTTCACTGGGTATCTTCTTCACAAGACTTTCTCAAGCATATTAACATTGTTCCATTTACTAGTTGTATTTTTATGTAAAATTGTAAATATCAATAATTAAAATTAAAAAAATTCTAGGAATTATAGGTTCCTGAATCTAATTTATTTCCAATCATTGCGGTCACCTGTAATGTAGTGGTTAGCATAACAGCCTTCTATTTAATAGATCACGGGTACAAACCCGGCAGGTGCCCTTGGATTTTCGATGGGAGTGAAAAATTCTTAGGTTGTGCCGTTCTTCAAAGGATTTTAAATGATGGTCCCGAGGCTTTGGGATGTCAGATAATCGTCAGATATGCGTGGATAGGCAAAAAACTCCCGTTGCAGCTTCGTCCGATTAGTCACAGTAGTCAAAAGTAACGCTAAATGAATAAAACAAACAAACAACTTCCATTCATTAAACACAAGAAACTAATTATAATAATATTAAGCGATGAAAATCCTAAACGATGCCTAATATTCCCAAGAACGTTGAAGACAGGTATCAATCAATCAAGGTATTCCATTTCCGTCGGAGACACGGCTCCATTTATTTACTAACTCGTTACTATTATTTTAGATGGGACGGCGCCGACAGGCGATGCAAAGATATACAAAATAATGATGAGACGCCCACCTGCTAGGGGCAGTCATCAACCTCTTTGGCGAGGACAGGTCAATGATGGGGGTCGATCTGCGTGGGATGGCCCTTGCTCTGCATTATCCTATTCCTAATTAACCCTTTGTGGAGTTGAAGCATCATTTCATAGTCCAAAATTCCGTAAATAATATATTAGAGAAGGTTTAACGAACTATTGTTTATCAATCCTTGAATACCTTGTATTTCAACTTCCCATTTATCCTCATTTAATTGCAGTAAATTACATAACTGACGAATGTTCACTGGAGGTGATTAAAATTAGGAGAGATGTTTTTAAACTTTTTTTAAAAATATTTTATTGAAAAAACAACTGTATATTATAATACTACATCAAGTAAATATACTGATAAAAGATAGTGTACATGGAAAAAATAAAGAGAAACAGCCCATTGGCAGCACTCTAATAATAAATCTAAACAAGAATGTCTCGAGGCCATCTTCTCTTTAGACGCCTCGGTGGATTATCAGGAATCGAAGAGGATGCAAGGATTGAAACTAGTCGATTAGAGTGGGAATGGAGTTTGTTATGGAAGGATTGATACTTGGAACGGGCCAAATCAGCTACATATGGAACATGGAGGTCTTTATGAATGATTGAATGACAAAGTAAGGAGGGTTGAGGATTTTACAAAATGGAGAAAAAACAAAATGTTTTGATAATAAGTTGAGATGCTACGTTAATTAATAAGAATTCTGATTGTTAAAACCTGGATTCTAAAAGTGAAGATATATTTAATTAGGATGTTTCCATGCCTGGTCACCCAATATCCTCATAGCCAAAACAACTTCCTAATTAAATTATAGAATGTTTACATTTCGCATTATTGCTGTCTCCCTCCTTTTTTACCTTAAAATCATTTAGTTGAGAACTGGTGTCCGTGCGGTTAGGTTCTCTCTCTGTCCGTTATATTAAATTAACTATTACAGTGTTTTTTTTTATTATATACAAGTGACCGTCAAGACTTGACACCAAATCCTATATGTCAATACGTGTTGTGTTACAGTGTTAATTATAGTTTATTAATTATTATGTATTCAGTTTACTTTTATTTTATAATAAGAATATATAAAAAAAACGTTATCTTACAGTGCTTAGTTTATAATTGTTTAGTTTATAATTGAGTGTTAGTATTATTTGGGTACCACCCCCTTATTAAAAAAAAAAAAACGATATCACTACAACACATTAAGGGTCAGCACATATAGAGATTCAAACTGTTTCTAGGCCAACGGCCGTGCAATGATGTGATAAGGCCTTCATCACGCCAGGTTTCCCCCCAATTTTTTAGGCTTTTAGAAGCTGGGTCTGCCCCAGAAGGGTCTCCATATCTAGGGTCGCCCTCCGACTGAATTGACAGAATAAATAATATTCTGCCACAACCAGGAGTCGAACCCAGGACCCGGATAACAGTAGCCTAGTGCTCTATCCACTAGATCGCGCCGCTCCAACCCATATTAAGTTATTTAAATAATTGTTTTTTTTTTAAATTCAAACTTATAAATTTATATATTTATTATATATATATATATATATATATATATATATATATATATATATATATATATATATATATATATATATATATAATTATTATTATTAGTTTATTTATACATAATTATGTATCGAAACATAAATAATATGAAAAAAAAATTAATTGAAAATTATTATAAATTTTAATACATTATGAGCTATGAATATGCATTTTCCCTAAAACATAACAAACTTGGAATACTATTTTAATCGCATATACATAAATTGCATTAATTAATAATAAGTTTAATAAATACCTGTGGAACGAGACTAGATATCATAGTAGTTGAGATAAATAAGACTAAATTTTACTTTAATCACTGTTTTGTATTTGGCGGTATCGCTCAGCCAATCACAGGCCTCGGTTCTCTGAAGTCAATGTAGCTTAACACAACTGTCTTATATCTTCAGTTAGATTCACTCTAGTTCGGTTCGGGTCCGTGTCGAGTGGTTAACTTTATTTTGAATTGTGCAAAATGTGTTATAAATGTGATATTAATTATTGATTTAGGCTTCTTAATGTCTCTGTCATTTTATTATTTATCTTCGTTTCGAAATATGTCTGTTTTAAAGAACTAGAAGAGTATTAGTGAACTTAAATGAAGACGGCCATATTGAATCATTCAACATGAAGGTAAGAATTTAAAATTAACCATGTCAATAATGTTTTTTTTAGGCATATACTTAACATTTTTTTTTTATATTATTCTTTAAATTACTGTTGAAAATCTTAATGACTATTATTCGAAATATAATCCATTATTTACAATATGTATCATTTAATATTGGCTTCTTATACCAATGTTATTTTGTATTTAAAATACATTTTATTAATTCCTTACAACTAGAAAAAAGCCATTTAAAAAATATCAATATAATATGTAGGCTATGAAATTGTAACTGTATTTTTTTTTTTATTAAATGAATAAATATGTTTATTAGACTTATTGAATTTTAAATAGATGACCGAGTGATAATCATTTCAGATTCCCGATTTTAACAGAGATAATTAATTATTAGACCTACATTTTTTTATATTATAATCTCGGTATCATCAGTAGGTATTTCTCAAATTAATTTATAATTAATTTTTTGTTAGCTGATATATTTCCATTCCTTTTTGTATCTTATTTTGAAATTTGTTTATAAATAAGTTTGGATATGTATTTAAAATTTTACACTTGAAAATGAAGTATTTAAACAACTTCAAATATGAGAGATTTCTGATTATTAGGAAATAAAAAAATGAAAACTTAAGCCAGAGCTGAGCACTGTATATATTAATTCTCATCTATAATAACTATATAGTATCTTATATATTAAGAAATATATACATTATTTTTTCAATTTATTAATTTTTTTTTAAATTATCTACTATTATTAATATAGTGGTCGATCTGGCAACATTGCTAATAGCGAAATTAAGAACCATACAAAGCCATAGCTAAACAATGAACTAGCATACTAAAACCTACATAACTTTATAAATATAAATATAAAAATTATATATAAAATAGTTATATATTGAGAAAAAATATATTGATTTCTATATATTGATTTAAAACTAAAATAAACTTACTGTGTTAATACAAGTGGTCGATCTGGCAACATTGCTAATAGCGAAATTAAGATCCAACAAAGCCAGAGCAGTAATCTAATTACGTTTCATCTCAAACGATATGTTATATGTTTTTCTCTTAATATATTTATTTTAAATAGTTTTTTCGTATTTTATTAATAAAAGTGTCCAATTTAAATTGTGAAATAAAATATTTGAAATTCGGTCCCAGATAGGTTATATTTCAATAACAGCAAAATTAAGAATCCGCCAAACCCATAGTGGGATGCATCTCAAAGCACTTACTATATATTTATTTTAATATGTTCATTTTGAATGATTGTTTCATCATGTTAATTGAATTCACTTGATTTAAATATTCTAGTAATTACATTATCTTCTTTACTTAGTTAATGAAATCGGGTGATAAAAAAACCATAATTTATTCAGTACCAGATATAAATATTTGAAAAAAAAAAAAAAATCTATATTTGGGTTCCCGCTTTACAGAGGATGGTTTAGCAACAGGAGAATATCCCAAATCCTATGGTCACCTCTCGGGTGATTTAATTTTTTTTATAGTATTTCTTTTGCATTGGTTTTGTAAAAATTAAGTAAAAAAAGTCTCTTATAGCTATTATTATTTTTCCCTGATGGGGTGTAATTTAATAATACTAAAAAATCTGGTGCGGGCAACACACGACTTTCACTTTCCTCCGTTTTTAAAATCGATTAAAGAATTTGGAAATACAGTTAAAGATGAAAATGACTGAATCCATTAAAGAATTTATTAAATTGAATTTCTATCAAAACATGTGTATTATTAAAATAATCTGGTGCGGGCAACACACGACTTTTACTTACCTCCGTTTTTAGAATCGATTAAAGAATTTTCAAGTACAGTTAGAGATAAATATAGGTGAAACCATTAAAGAACTAATTAAATGGAATTGAGGGGATCACTTGTAGCTGGGTGGCTAGCGTAACAGCCTCCCATGCTTAAGGTCACGGGTTCAAACCCGCAGGTGGTCCTAGGATTTTTTAATGGGAGTAAAAAATCCTTAGTTACGCCGTCCTTCGGAGGGGACGTTAAAAGGTGGTCCCGAGCCTGTGCGATGTCAGGTACTCGTTAAAGATCCCTACCCAAATAAAACCTGGATAGGCAAAATTTAGGATTCCCACTGTAGCACCGTCCGATTAGCCTTAGTAGCATAAAGTGACGTTAAATAAATAAACAAACAAAATGGAATTTCTATAGAAACATGTGTTTTATTAAAAAATCTATCATATTATTATCTAAAATAATCAGTTAGTTTTATCGGCTTTTCTTTACTCTTTATTAACTTTTACAAGCTTGTGTATAAGATAATATTTTTTCTAAAATCTTTAGCTTTCCAACAGTATATTATATATGTATATTACTGTTCTTAAGTTCAAAAACAAAAAATTGCATAAAAAAATATTTTTTCCTTTAGTTTAATATCGTATTCGTCCCACTTACAAATATACCTATTTTCTATCATTGGCAACAAGATAATATGGTTATTTTTATAGAATCCAGAAAAATAAAGGTATTTCAGATGAAGAAAATTTAAAATATCGGCATTTAAGCTCTGCCAGACTATTTTAATCGGAATGAAACCTACATGATATTAAAGCCCATTAAATATTACACTGAATAACTGAGCGAGTTTAATCAAAATCGTCGGAACCGTTTTTGAGAAAATTCAAAAATATATTACTAGTTTAAGGGACCACTAAACTCATTAGCTTTCGTTAAAGTTTTTATAAAAATGATAATTTTATATATTATAAAAAGAACACGTTTGTTTTCGTGTAAATTTATCGTTTTATTATCTAAAAAGAACATTTTTTTACATAGCATTATTAAAGTAATTTAAGACTGTATTAAACAAATACAACTAGTAAATGTGTAGGAAGAATACAAGGCGTATAAATGTCGTATTAAAGAACTACCCATTGGTTGCTATTTAAGAAAGTAGGTCCGGAGGCCTTCTTCTTTTCCTGGCATTCAGGATTTTGGGAAGGATTTCGGATTGAAAGGATCGGATGCGAAAGGAGATATAGATAGTAGGAATAGATAGTTTAGTAGGCCTCTGATGCTTGATTCCATATGTACAAAAAGGTCTGATGATAGTGACCTTAATAGATTTTTTTTCTCGAATAGACTGGAAGTTTCAAACGTTTCTCAACTATGTTCTGCAGTGATCGGTAATTTCAGGAAGCAGGAATTTCAGGAGGCAGGAAGTTATTGGTTTGTGATGAAGGGTAAAGGTGATTAGAAAATTTTTATTTTGAATGTTGGATATTTTCGAATACCAGTTTTCAACGGAAATATACGTTTTAGGGTCCCCTGAGTCAAATGATCATTTCCCGCAAAAAGGTCTGTGTGTTTGTGTGTGGTAAGTATCGCAAAAACGAAAAATCGTAGGAAACTAAAATTTCATATTCGTACATTACTATACGCCCGACATGTTACAGAAACCTTTTCTTCAAAGTGGACAAACCATAAGGGCTACTTTATACTATCCATTTTTTTTTTAAATTCAAAATAACTACATTCTAAAAGTTAAAAATCTACCAAATAATAGACTGCCACATTTCATAAATGAGGAAGTCATCAAGCAAAATATTTTCTGGATTAAAGATGTAAGAGAACTGGCCGAAAAAAACATAATATTTCAATAGACATTCAACTTGAAAACAAATATAACTGGGCTCTGATAGGTCATATCGTACATAGGTAAAATCACTGATAGGTATTTATAGATCAAAATTTTTACAAAGGGCTATAGTCTCAGAGAAAATGTTTGTATATAAAAACTTAGATCATGATAATGGGACGCAATATTTATTTGATACCAAATTAAGTTTTAATAGGGCGAAATGGATATTTAAAGTTAGATGTGAATTGGTATACCTCAACTATAATAGATTTTGGTCAAATAACAATGTGTGTTCGCTTTGTAATAGAAAAGAAGTAGAAAATACCTTTCATTTCCTCGCCACATGTCCCATTTTATCTGAAATTAGAATAAGGTGTTTCGGAAAGAATTATTTAAACACCGATGAAGTAATAAACTATCTTAATGGACAGAAGTGGATGACTGTGTATAAATATTGTAAAATAGCATGGCCCTACAGATATAAACTTGTACAAGAGTTTAACTATATTTAAAAATTGTAATATATATATATATATATATATATATATATATATATATATATATATATATATATATATATATATATATATATATGTAATTGTTTATTATTATTGTTATTGTTTTGTTGTTTTGAGCCTGATAATGAAATAGTTGAGTGAGATCAGTGAGTGAGATTATTTTACTGTTATTGTGTAGTGTATTGTATATGAATATAGTTACTGTTATATAAATTGTAAAATTGAACAGGTCGGCTCCGGACTAGATGGTCTAAAAGACCATAGTTCTATTAATGTTTTTTTATATGTTATATTTTTGTTGTAATATCCTGAAAGAAAAAATAAAAAGACAGTTATCTATCTATCTATTTATCTATCTATACTATCCATTTTGCACCTTTTTACGATTTTCTCAAAAACGGCTCTCATGATTTTGATTAAACTCGCTATATTGATGTAAAAATCAATAGGCTTTAATATCATGTATGTTTCATTCTCATTGAAATAGTCTAACAGGGCTTAAATGCGATTATTTTATATTTTCTTCCTTTAGAGTACAGTTAATTGTGTATATTTAAAAAAAATAGGAACATCATCTTATTAGCATAGATAAATAACGGTTAAATATGAAAGTTGAGCGAATTTGATAAACAACTAAAGAAGAAAAGTCCAAACATATTTTTTTATGCAATTTTTGTGTATTAGCAAATTTTTTAACATAGGAACAGTAATATATATGTATATTTATGCACTTTGGCATGGGACTTCTCAATGACGAAGCTCTTCGTCCGTTGAACCAGCTCTTGGTATCTCCGATGCGATGTGGTTATTTGCGATCATGGAGAAGCATGGCTTTGGGTGATTCTGGAATTATAACTGATGGATATTCTGGAATTATTAAAATATACTGATGGATTTTATTTATTTATTTACAATTGTTTTGGTTTGTGCTCCAATGTTATTTGCTCTCGACAAAAAAAAAACAAAAAAACTTGTAATAAGCAAATATGATAACTTCCGAAAGTCGGTTAAATCAAGGCATCTCTAGGCCACCTCCTCAAAAGTCGGGGTGGGTTGTACGGGCTCGTGTAGGATTTTAGTGTTTGGGCCGATGGGTTCATGCTGTAAGACAGTCTGTCATGAAATCTTTTATAATATTCTGTGGCTGTGTCTGAAACCGAGAGTATGTCCAAGTCCTTGTGAAGTAGTTCCTTGGTTACATAAAACGCTGCTTCCACGATTTTTCGCAATATTTTCGATTAAAGAGACTGAAATATTTGGATGTTAGAATATTTGACCGATCCCCATATCTCTATCCCGTATGTCTATATACTGATGGAAAGCTAAAAATTTTAGAAAAAAAAATATCTGATACAAATTGTTTTGAAAGTTAGTGGAGAGCGATGAAAGGCCGACAAAACTAACTGATTGATTTAGATAATATGTACGATTATAATAGATGATTTAATAAAAAAACATATTTCTATCGGTTAGCAATTAAATTAACTGTTTAAACTTGTTTAATCGCAAACTATATTTGAAAATTCATAAATTGATTTTGAAAAATGTAAGTGAAAGTGTGTTGCGCTCACCAGTTTTTTTTTTTCATTTTGTCTTTTTGACGTAGGTGATTTTTTATTATTATTAAGAGAACAATAGAATTATCTGAGGGTTTTCAGGGTAAAAAAATTGTAAAATGAAAAAAGTAAAATTGATGGATCGTAAGTAAACATCCATAAGATGCTGAAAATTGTCAGGGTACGGCGGTGCCTTAGAAGCTTTCCATGAGCTGAAAGACGAAGCACGCGACCTCCCAGTGTCGACGAACTTGAACGGCCTTCCTAATGAGTCTATAATTGGGCTCAGCCTCTGTATTCTAGGCTATTAGCCTCTTTCTTTTCATTTTTTAATGTCGTGGAATAGCAAACGTAATGATTCGAATCATCTTCAGCAGTTCTAGCCATGTCCAAAAGTTGTGCAAGTTTCAGTTAAAAAAAAAAAAATACAAGAATTCCAAAAATTATCTGGTACGCTAACATTCAACTTTTACTTATTCACAATTTTATTTTTTTTTATATGACATATTCATTTGCATAGAACACATTAGCATATTTATAATACATTGATTGGAATTCCTTTACAATGCGCTACTTATTATCTACAATTTCTTACTTCATCAATATTTTTTATTGTTGGGAAAACTTTAAAAAAAAAAACAACTAAGTAGAGAAAAAATAAATAAAACAAAAAAAAATTAATAAAACTAAATACAAATAATATTTAAAAAAATCTTGTGCGGGCAACACATGACTTTCACTTACCACTACTGTCAAAATTAATTTAAAAACTATTAACTATACTTAATTTTTTTTTTTTTTTAAATAAAATTCTTTATTTAACAATATTACAATCTGTCCAATTTAGGACATTTTTAATAGGGATAAAGTACAACATTCATACTACATTCACACGATATATACAAAACAATAAATTTATATAATAATAATACAATGTCTGCATTTGGATTGATTTACTTTGATTCTCCAGTTGTTACACCAGTCTTCAATTTGAGAAAGGTGTGTTTGGAGGCCTGTAGATGCAATTTCGGGATCTAAGTGAGAGGATAGGATAGCTGTGTCATCAGCGTACGTTGCTAGGAAGGTATTAGGGCAAAGAGGAATATCAGCCGTGTATATATTGTAGAGGATAGGACCAAGGACACTACCCTGAGGAACACCGGATTCGACTGGATAATAATTGGAATATTCTGCACCACAACGAACTCGGAAGGAGCGGTTTGATAGATAGGATCGGAGGACTAGGTATAAGGATAGGGGTAAATGGTTTTTGAGCTTAAAGAGCAATCCCGGGTGCCACACCCGGTCAAATGCTTGCGTTATGTCCAGAAATGCCCCCGAGCAGTACTCCTTGTTCTCAAGGGCAGAGGAAATATGGTCAACGACTCGGAGCCCTTGCTGAACGGTTGAATGTTGGGAACGGAATCCAAACTGATGGGAAGGAATAGTGTGGGACTCTAATAACGGTAATATTCGTTTGAGGAGGATTTTTTCAAAGATTTTTGAAAGGATTGGGAGTAGGCTGATAGGTCTATATGATGTCGAAGTGTTAGGAGGTTTACCTGGTTTTAGGAAGAGAATAATTGTGGAATGTTTCCATAAGAGAGGAAAATGAGTAGTGCGTAGAATGGAGTTGTAAATATATGTAAGAAATATAACGGCTTTAGATGGAAGCTGTCTGAGAATCTGAGGAGTGAAGAGATCGTATCCAGGAGATTTACGGAGTGCAAGTTTTCGGAGAAGATATTTGACCTCAGAGGGATTAACTGCTTTAGGAGGTAATGAAAGCGGGATTGGAGACTGAAGGAACTGTTCCACTACTGAAGTGTGGTTTGGATTGGATTCTGGATGAGGTGTAAAGACTTGAGAAACGTATTTGGCAAGTTCCTCGGCTTTGTCTTCATCAGACGCAGCCCAGGAACCATTACTACGACGGAGGGGATGGGAAATATGGTGGGATTTTAGAATTTTCTTGGTGACATTCCACAGAGAATTGTCACAAGCCGAAAGAGAAGAAAGGAAGGAACTAAAGGATTGGGAACGGAAGGTCGCCAACTCCCTCTTTAATTGTCTACAATAAAAGTTATAGGAGCGGCGATCTGTGGGGTGACGGGTGCGTTGCCATAAGGATCTGGATCGGCGTTTGGTGCGGATGAGGTCTATGAGGTGTTGTGGTAAATGATTTTTGTTATGACTTATCTGGGAGTGCTTGGGAGAGGAGGCAGTCCAAACAGCTTGTTGAATAGCGATGGTGAAGGAGTTTACGGCATCGTCAAGGTCATCTGGAGTTTTGAGTTTTACTCTGAGGTCAATATCACTGGTCAGGATTTGGCGAAAAAGGTCCCAGTTTACTGGTCCTCTGATAAATGACGGTGGGGTGGGTTTGGGAATAGGAATTAGGGATACTTTAAGGAGCAATGGACTATGGTCAGAGGACAGTTCATCAAGGCGAGTCACCGACATGTTTAGGGAGCCTAATCCGCTGTGAATGAAGAAGTCAAGGATGTCAGGATTACGGTTAGGATCAGTTGGCCAGTAGGTAGGGGAGTCAGGAGGCAGGAGGTTGAAACGTCTAGAGCTGAGTGCAGACTGTAAATTCCGCCCACGACAATTCGTGGATCTGCAACCCCATTGTTGGTTCTTAGCATTCATGTCTGCACCCAGAATGAAGTGGTTTCCTAAGGCATTGAGGAAGGATTCGAATAGAATGTTGGAGATGGAATGTTTAGGAGGGCAGTACGCTGATGCGAGGGTGATCGGAAAAGAAAAAGTCTTGATTACTATGGCGGTGCATTGTAGGAAATCATAGGAGGAAACTGGGAGTATATGGTGGGAGAGGGACTGGTGCACAATGACAGCAGTACCGGCATGGGCTTTTCCGTCTGGGTGGTCTGTACGGTATGTTACGTATTGTGGTATTTTAAAGAACTATTTAGTGGTTAGTCTAGTTTCAGTAATAAGTGCTACATCAACGTTTTTGTCTTGCAATAAAGCTGTAAGTTCGTCAGTGTGATTTCTAACACCATTCGCATTCCAAAGGAGAATGGACAAGGAGTTAGGTGTAGTCATTTAAGGATTTTTTAAGGAAGGGATTAAATTTGATACGAGATTAGTAAGTAGTGATATTAGCGGCATAACAAGAGATTTGATTTCAGTGATGAAGGATGTCATCAAACTGGTAAGGTCTGTGACATTTGATGGAGGAGGAATATGAGAAATTTGATGCGGATGAGGTTTTTGAGGGTTGGGTAAATTTTGAGGAATAGGTGGTTGTGGAAGGGGTTCAGGATTTTGAAGTATGCGTTGTTCCGGCAGGGCCTCTTTGTTCTGGTTCCCACCTCCAAGTAGATGGGCAAATGTTACATTGGAATCAATTGTTTTTGAAGGTTGTCTTCTGCTTCTGATCGGTTCAGCTGTTTCATCCAGATTCTGAGGTTTTTGGTATCTGCTTTTGAGGTTCTTGTAGATTTGACATCCCTTGTAGTTAGCCGAGTGGTCCTCTAGGCACAGAGCACATACAGCGGGTGTTGATCTTAATCGTGTACATTCTTCTGATTTATGTTGCTCACCGCATTTCACACAGCGTGGTGTGTGGTGGCAGTAAGTTCTCGTATGACCATATGCCTGACAATTATGACACTGAACTATTTCTTTCTTAGTGTAAGGTTTCTCAACTCTTACACTAGTATAGTACAACCTATTCAGGTCGTAAATTTTTTCAACTCCTGCTGATGGTTCCAAGTCCACGAAGAATAGAGGCAGTGGAATTTTATCTTTTAGGACATTGGTCACTTGCCGCACTTTATAGCCTATCTCCGTCAGTTCTTCTTTGATAGCTATAACTGGTGTCGAAGGGTGTAGGTTTCTAATTACAACCCTTAAAGCTCTCTCCTGGCGCAACTGATAGGTATGAAAATCAGCTTTGGTCTCAGTCAGATATTTCACTATTTTTCTGTAGCTTTCGGCGGTAGTCGGGGATATTTTAGTATCACTGGTTCTACTTATACAAGAATAACTATTAGGATCAGTTACTTTGTTTAAATGCGCACACATCAGTTGAAAATTTTTAATATTTTTAACAAATATTGGTGGAGGTAGTGGTTCCCTGGGTATAGGAGAAGATTCCATGGTTTCTTTTTCATTTTGGAGGATCTGAAATGGATTCGGTGTAAAAAACGGCGATTCATCAGTTAATCCTTGTGATGATGTGCTAGGCTGTGGTTCAGATCCTAAAGAGGTAGCTGAAGCGGTCGCTGGTGGAATCATTTTCTTATTATTTTCACGGCGAGGTCTCTGTTTTGTAGGAGACGAGTTTGAACCTGCAGATCTACATCTTTTACTTGTAGCTTTTGAGGACATAACTTGATGGTAATATCTCATTGATTAAAAAAAAAAAAAAAAAAAAAAAAAAAAAAAAAAAAAAAAAAAAAAAAAAAAGGGAAAATAATAAATAAATAATGAGATGAGAATGAGAAGGAAAGATAATAAAAGAAAGATAAGCTAAAGAAAAGCAAGCCCGAGCTTGCCGAGCTAGCGGCAATCAGCTGATCAGTGACCCTCCTTTCACTTTTCGCGATTCTACAAAGTAAATTATAACTTTGCTTACCGATATTTCTCCAATATTCACTGCTGTGGTTTTCTTGAAGTCTAGTGATGTTTTCCAGACTGAACTCAAGCGAATTCCTACTGAAAAGAGCAAAAATCTGAGAGACGAAGTAACGTATGACTGTTATCATCGAGCGCATCAGCTGTTCTCCGATACTTAAATTTAAGTTGATTTTAATAAAACGTGATTTCATTTTCGTTGGAAACATATGATATAGATTCAATAATGTAACTATATTAAATTGTTAATTAGCAATAATTTTATTGCCTATTCCTCACTTTATATCACCTTTTACAATTTGATTATCAGATGATATTTTTTCTAAATTCTTTCTCTTTCCAACGGTATATTATACTTCTATATCACTGTTCTTATTATCAAAAACAAAACAAAAAATAATTCATCAATGCCATTAAGGTGATATGGTTAATATTTTGGAATTTACAAAATTAAAGGTAGTTTAGAGGAAGAAAATTTAAAATATCGACATTTAAGACTATTTCAATCTGAATGAATCCTACGCCATATTATAAAACCCATTAAATTTTACATCAACATAGCGAGTTTAATCAAAATCGTTAGAGCCGTTTTTGAGGAAATCATAAAAAAGTAAAAAATGCATGGTATAAAGTGGCCCTTCTGGTTAGCCGATTTTGATGAAAAAGTTGCTGTATAATATTCGGTATAGTTAGTATATCATGTATAACTATAGACAACTGTCTCAAATATCAAATTTCATTTTCGTACACCTTTTCGTTTTCGTGCTGGACTTACCACAACCCCTCTTCCTCTCCCCACACACACAGACCTTTTCCCGGGACTTAGTTGTTGTTGTTGTTTTGGTTTTAAGGGCAAAAAACTGCGAGTGGTTATTATTGCCCAAAACATCTTCAGAAGACGATTAACTTACCTATAATAAAGAGGAAAAAAAATAATAAAAAAAAATAATAAAAAAAATAAATAAAATAAAATAAAAAAAATAAATAAATAAAAATAAATAAAAATAAAAATAAAAAATAAGGTAAATAAATAAAAAATATGAGTAAAATATCAAAAATTGCGTAAAATAGCCTAAATGTGTTAAATGAGGTGATATAAACGAATGTTCTTTACCAATTGAATGACACCATCGACGGCCCGATCACTATCGCTCAATGCCTCCGAGACTTTACGTGGTACGCAACATTTTACAAATTCTCTACTGTAACGAGGGCACTCTTCGAAAATATGACTTACTGTGAGAGCTACTTTACACAGTTGACATCGAGGTGAATCCCTTCGTGCCATGAGGTGCTCATGAGTGAAACGGCAGTGTCCTATCCTAAGGCGGGCGATAACTACCTCCTCACGCCTGCACTTTCTTGACGATGAGACCCAGCAGCTGATGGTCGGTTTGACATTTTTCAATTTATTGTTTTCAAGAACGGTCCAAGACTGTTGCCATTCATCTATGATCTTAGCGTTTATTGGCTGAAACTGCTCAGATGATGAAATAAAAGAGGGCGTTATTTCTTCTAGTGAATGTGCCTCTGTTGCTGCTCTGTCGACTTCCTCATTCCCTGATATTCCGGAATGACTGGGAATCCAAAATGAAGTTATTTTTTTTGAAGAGTCCTCAAACTGTTTGATTGCGAAATGGACCTCCTGTACAATAGGGTTTGCTGAGAATGGATTGCAAATGGCTCTGATAGCACTGAGCGAGTCAGAACAAATGATTACTGACTTTTCTAATGCTGTTCTAGCTAGATGAACTGCTTTTAGAATAGCTGTCAATTCTGCAGTAAAAACACTACAAGTACTATCAAGTTTGTACTTGTGAGTTTGGTCACCGTCTAATACAGCGCACGACGTCGATTCAATTGTTCTGGAACCATCGGTATAAATGATTTTATTATACTGATATTTATTAAGTTCTGCAAGGAAAGTTTGAGATATTTCTTGTGGGGAACACTTTTTTTGCTTAGAAACTTTTAACATTTCACAGTTGGCGTGAGGAGGTGACACTGTCTATGATGGCAGCTTTTTCTCTGGTTTTGTGAAGTGATGCTGCACTAATTCAGAAATAACCCATCTCATTCGATACCATAGAGGAAGGGAGGAATTTTTTAATCTTTCATATTTTCCAGCATTTTCATGTTGAAATAAGGAACTGTAAGCAGGGTTGTCTGGTCGTGTATACATTTTAGTGATATATTTAGCAGCGAGCTTTTGGCGACGATACGAGAGAGGTAGAACTCCTGCATCAACACAAAGACTGTTCACTGGGCTAGTTCTAAAAGCTCCGGTTGATTGGCGTATGCCGGCATGGTGGACTGCATCTAATTTCTTAATCTTATTTTGAGAAGCAGAGGAAAAGATGAAGCAACCGTGATCTATTTTTGTGAGTATCAATGCCTCGTAGATGCGGAGCATTGTTTTCCTGTCTGAGCTCCATCTGGTGTTTCCCAATTTCTTCAGGATTTTTAATCTACTCACGGTCTTAGAATGAAGTTGATCTATATGGACGGACCAGGTTAGCTTACTATCAAGATATAGACCTAAAAACCGAACATGATTAGAGTAGACCAGAGGAATATTATTTAAATTGACTTGTGGTGGAATACCTGGATTTCTTTGGCGATTAAAGTGAACGCAACACGTTTTACTTGTTGAGAACTTAAACGCTGTTCTTTGTGACCACGAAGCTAATTTATCAACAGTATTTTGAAGACTCGTCTTGATGTTTTGGAGATCACGTGATTTACAAAGAACAGCAAAATCATCAGCAAATAAGTAGCCAGTGACGTTAGGAGTTAAACAGTCAGTGATTGTTCGAATTGCGATAGAGAACAAGGTAGTACTCAATACAGAACCTTGGGGTACACCGCTACAAACAATTTTTTTGGCAGATGTGGTTCCGCCGACCATTACCCTGTAAGATCTTGTTCCAAGGAAGCCTTTGATGAAGTTGGCGAGATTTCCTCTTACTCCTCATTGAATTTAGATAATATGTACGATTATAATAAAATGATTTAATAAAAAAACATATTTCTATCGGTTAGCAATTAAATTAACTGTTTAAACTTGTTTAATCGCAAACTATATTTGAAAATTCATAAAATTGATTTTGAAAAATGTAAGTGAAAGTGTGTTGCGCCTCACCAGTTTTTTTTTTTCATTTTGTCTTTTTGACGTAGGTGATTTTTTTATTATTATAAGAGAACAATAGAATTATCTGAGGGTTTTCAGGTAAAAAAATTGTAAAATGAAAAAAGTAAAATTGATGGATCGTAAGTAAACATCCATAAGATGCTGAAAATTGTCAGGGTACGGCGGTGCCTTAGAAGCTTTCCATGAGCTGAAAGACGAAGCACGCGACCTCCCAGTGTCGACGAACTTGAACGGCCTTCCTATGAGTCTATAATTGGGCTCAGCCTCTGTATTCTAGGCTATTAGCCTCTTTCTTTTCATTTTTTAATGTCGTGGAATAGCAAACGTAATGATTCGAATCATCTTCAGCAGTTCTAGCCATGTCCAAAAGTTGTGCAAGTTTCAGTTAAAAAAAAAAAAAATACAAGAATTCCAAAAATTATCTGGTACGCTAACATTCAACTTTTACTTATTCACAATTTTTATTTTTTTTTTTATATGACATATTCATTTGCATAGAACACATTAGCATATTTATAATACATTGATTGGAAATCCTTTACAATGCGCTACTTATTATCTACAATTTCTTACTTCATCAATATTTTTTATTGTTGGGAAAAACTTTAAAAAAAAAAACAACTAAGTAGAGAAAAAAATAAATAAAACAAAAAAAAAATTAATAAAACTAAATACAAATAATATTTAAAAAAATCTTGTGCGGGCAACACATGACTTTCACTTACCACTACTGTCAAAATTAATTTAAAAAACTATTAAACTATACTTAATTTTTTTTTTTTTTTAAATAAAATTCTTTATTTAACAATATTACAATCTGTCCAATTTAGGACATTTTTTTAATAGGGATAAAGTACAACATTCATACTACATTCACACGATATATACAAAACAATAAATTTTATATAATAATAATACAATGTCTGCATTTGGATTGATTTACTTTGATTCTCCAGTTGTTACACCAGTCTTCAATTTGAGAAAGGTGTGTTTGGAGGCCTGTAGATGCAATTTCGGGATCTAAGTGAGAGGATAGGATAGCTGTGTCATCAGCGTAACGTTGCTAGGAAGGTATTAGGGCAAAAGAGGAATATCAGCCGTGTATATATTGTAGAGGATAGGACCAAGGACACTACCCTGAGGAACACCGATTCGACTGGATAATAATTGGAATATTCTGCACCACAACGAACTCGGAAGGAGCGGTTTGATAGATAGGATCGGAGGACTAGGTATAAGGATAGGGGTAAATGGTTTTTGAGCTTAAAGAGCAATCCCGGGTGCCACACCCGGTCAAATGCTTGCGTTATGTCCAGAAATGCCCCCGAGCAGTACTCCTTGTTCTCAAGGGCAGAGGAAATATGGTCAACGACTCGGAGCCCTTGCTGAACGGTTGAATGTTGGGAACGGAATCAAACTGATGGGAAGGAATTAGTGTGGGACTCTAATAACGGTAATATTCGTTTGAGGAGGATTTTTTCAAAGATTTTTGAAAGGATTGGGAGTAGGCTGATAGGTCTATATGATGTCGAAGTGTTAGGAGGTTTACCTGGTTTTAGGAAGAGAATAATTGTGGAATGTTTCCATAAGAGAGGAAAATGAGTAGTGCGTAGAATGGAGTTGTAAATATATGTAAGAAATATAACGGCTTTAGATGGAAGCTGTCTAGAATCTGAGGAGTGAAGAGATCGTATCCAGAGATTTACGGAGTGCAAGTTTTCGGAGAAGATATTTGACCTCAGAGGGATTAACTGCTTTAGGAGGTAATGAAAGCGGGATTGGAGACTGAAGGAACTGTTCCACACTGAAGTGTGGTTTTGGATTGGATTCTGGATGAGGTGTAAAGACTTGAGAAACGTATTTGGGCAAGTTTCCTCGGCTTTGTCTTCATCAGACGCAGCCCAGGAACCATTACTACGACGGAGGGGATGGGAAATATGGTGGGATTTTAGAATTTTCTTGGTGACATTCCACAGAGAATTGTCACAAGCCGAAAGAGAAGAAAGGAAGGAACTAAAGGATTGGGGAACGGAAGGTCGCCAACTCCTCTTTAATTGTCTACAATAAAAGTTATAGGAGCGGCGATCTGTGGGGTGACGGGTGCGTTGCCATAAGGATCTGGATCGGCGTTTGGTGCGGATGAGGTCTATGAGGTGTTGTGGTAAATGATTTTTGTTATGACTTATCTGGGAGTGCTTGGGAGAGGAGGCCAGTCCAAACAGCTTGTTGAATAGCGATGGTGAAGGAGTTTTACGGCATCGTCAAGGTCATCTGGAGTTTTGAGTTTTACTCTGAGGTCAATATCACTGGTCAGGATTTGGCGAAAAAGGTCCCAGTTTACTGGTCCTCTGATAAATGACGGTGGGGTGGGTTTGGGAATAGGAATTAGGGATACTTTAAGGAGGCAATGGACTATGGTCAGAGGACAGTTCATCAAGCGAGTCACCGACATGTTTAGGGAGCCTAATCCGCTGTGAATGAAGAAGTCAAGGATGTCAGGATTACGGTTAGGATCAGTTGGCCAGTAGGTAGGGGAGTCAGGAGGCAGGAGGTTGAAACGTCTAGAGCTGAGTGCAGACTGTAAAATTCCGCCCACGACAATTCGTGGATCTGCAACCCCATTGTTGGTTCTTAGCAATTCATGTCTGCACCAGAATGAAGTGGTTTCCTAAGGCATTGAGGAAGGATTCGAATAGAATGTTGGAGATGGAATGTTTAGGAGGGGCAGTACGCTGATGCGAGGGTGATCGGAAAAAAAGAAAAAGTCTTGATTTACTATGGCGGTGCATTGTAGGAAATCATAGGAGGAAACTGGGAGTATATGGTGGGAGAGGGAACTGGTGCACAATGACAGCAGTACCGGCATGGGCTTTTCCGTCTGGGTGGTCTGTACGGTATGTTACGTATTGTGGTATTTTAAAGAACTATTTAGTGGTTAGTTCTAGTTTCAGTAATAAGTGCTACATCAACGTTTTTGTCTTGCAATAAAGCTGTAAGTTCGTCAGTGTGATTTCTAACACCATTCGCATTCCAAAGGAGAATGGACAAGGAGTTAGGTGTAGTCATTTAAAGGATTTTTTAAGGAAGGGATTAAATTTGATACGAGATTAGTAAGTATGATATTAGCGGCATAACAAGAGATTTGATTTCAGTGATGAAGGATGTCATCAAACTGTAAGGTCTGTGACATTTGATGGAGGAGGAATATGAGAAATTTGATGCGGATGAGGTTTTTGAGGGTTGGGTAAATTTTGAGGAATAGGTGGTTGTGGAAGGGGTTCAGGATTTTGAAGTATGCGTTGTTCCCGGCAGGGCCTCTTTGTTCTGGTTCCCACCTCCAAGTAGATGGGCAAATGTTACATTGGAATCAATTGTTTTTTGAAGGTTGTCTTCTGCTTCTGATCGGTTCAGCTGTTTTCATCCAGATTCTGAGGTTTTTGGTATCTGCTTTTGAGGTTCTTGTAGATTTGACATCCCTTGTAGTTAGCCGAGTGGTCCTCTAGGCACAGAGCACATACAGCGGGTGTTGATCTTAATCGTGTACATTCTTCTGATTTATGTTGCTCACACGCATTTCACACAGCGTGGTGTGTGGTGGCAGTAAGTTCCGTATGACCATATGCCTGACAATTATGACACTGAACTATTTCTTTCTTAGTGTAAGGTTTCTCAACTCTTACACTAGTATAGTACAACCTATTCAGGTCGTAAATTTTTTCAACTCCTGCTGATGGTTCCAAGTCCACGAAGAATAGAGGCAGTGGAATTTTATCTTTTAGGACATTGGTCACTCTGCCGCACTTTATAGCCTATCTCCGTCAGTTCTTCTTGATAGCTATAAACGGTGGTGTCGAAGGGTGTAGGTTTCTAATTACAACCCTTAAAGCTCTCTCCTGGCGCAAACTGATAGGTATGAAAATCAGCTTTGGTCTCAGTCAGATATTTCACTATTTTCTGTAGCTTTCGGCGGTAGTCGGGGATATTTTAAGTATCACTGGTTCTACTTATACAAGAATAACTATTAGGATCAGTTACTTTGTTTAAATGCGCACACATCAGTTGAAAATTTTAATATTTTTAACAAATATTGGTGGAGGAGTGGTTCCCCTGGGTATAGGAGAAGATTCCATGGTTTCTTTTTCATTTTGGAGGATCTGAAATGGGATTCGGTGTAAAAAACGGCGATTCATCAGTTAATCCTTGTGATGATGGTGCTAGGCTGTGGTTCAGATCCTAAAGAGGTAGCTGAAGCGGTCGCTGGTGGAAATCATTTTCTTATTATTTTCACGGCGAGGTCTCTGTTTTTGTAGGAGACGAGTTTGAACCTGCAGATCTACATCTTTTACTTGTAGCTTTTGAGGACATAACTTGATGGTAATATCTCATTGATTAAAAAAAAAAAAAAAAAAAAAAAAAAAAAAAAAAAAAAAAAAAAAAAAAAAAAGGGAAAATAATAAATAAATAATGAGATGAGAATGAGAAGGAAAGATAATAAAAGAAAGATAAGCTAAAGAAAAGCAAGCCCGAGCTTGCCAGCTAGCGGCAATCAGCTGATCAGTGACCCTCCTTTCACTTTTCGCGATTCTACAAAGTAAAATTATAACTTTGCTTACCGATATTTCTCCAATATTCATGCTGTGGTTTTCTTGAAGTCTAGTGATGTTTTCCAGACTGAACTCAAGCGAATTCCTACTGAAAAAGAGCAAAAAATCTGAGAGACGAAGTAACGTATGACTGTTATCATCGAGCGCATCAGCTGTTCTCCGATACTTAAATTTAAGTTGATTTTAATAAAACGTGATTTCATTTTCGTTGGAAACATATGATATAGATTCAATAATGTAACTATATTAAATTGTTAATTAGCAATAATTTTATTGCCTATTCCTCACTTTATATCACCTTTTACAATTTGATTATCAATGATATTTTTTCTAAATTCTTTCTCTTTCCAACGGTATATTATACTTCTATATCACTGTTCTTATTATCAAAAACAAAACAAAAAATAATTCATCAATGCCATTAAGGTGATATGGTTAATATTTTGGAATTTACAAAATTAAAGGTAGTTTAGAGGAAGAAAATTTAAAATATCGACATTTAAGACTATTTCAATCTGAATGAATCCTACGCCATATTATAAAACCCATTAAATTTTACATCAACATAGCGAGTTTAATCAAAATCGTTAGAGCCGTTTTTGAGGAAATCATAAAAAAAGTAAAAAATGCATGGTATAAAGTGGCCCTTCTGGTTAGCCGATTTTGATGAAAAAGTTGCTGTATAATATTCGGTATAGTTAGTATATTCATAGTATAACTATAGACAACTGTCTCAAATATCAAATTTCATTTTCGTACACCTTTCGTTTTCGTGCTGGACTTACCACAACCCCTCTTCCTCTCCCCACACACACAGACCTTTTCCCGGACTTAGTTGTTGTTGTTGTTTTGGTTTTAAGGGCAAAAAAACTGCGAGTGGTTATTATTGCCCAAAACATCTTCAGAAGACGATTAACTTACCTATAATAAAGAGGAAAAAAAATAATAAAAAAAAATAATAAAAAAAATAAATAAAATAAAATAAAAAAAATAAATAAATAAAAATAAATAAAAATAAAAATAAAAAATAAGGTAAATAATAAAAAATATGAGTAAAATATCAAAAATTGCGTAAAATAGCCTAAATGTGTTAAATGAGGTGATATAAACGAATGTTCTTTACCAATTGAATGACACCATCGACGGCCCGATCACTATCGCTCAATGCCTCCGAGACTTTACGTGGTAGCAACATTTTACAAATTCTCTACTGTAACGAGGGCACTCTTCGAAAATATGACTTACTGTGAGAGCTACTTTACACAGTTGACATCGAGGTGAATCCCTTCGTGCCATGAGGTGCTCATGAGTGAAACGGCAGTGTCCTATCCTAAGGCGGGCGATAACTACCTCCTCACGCCTGCACTTTCTTGACGATGAGACCCAGCAGCTGATGGTCGGTTTGACATTTTTTCAATTTATGTTTTCAAGAACGGTCCAAGACTGTTGCCATTCATCTATGATCTTAGCGTTTATTGGCTGAAACTGCTCAGATATGAAATAAAAGAGGGCGTTATTTCTTCTAGTGAATGTGCCTCTGTTGCTGCTCTGTCGACTTCCTCATTCCCTGATATTCCGGAAATGACTGGGAATCCAAAATGAAGTTATTATTTTTTTGAAGAGTCCTCAAACTGTTTGATTGCGAAATGGAACCCTGTACAATAGGGTTTTGCTGAGAATGGATTGCAAATGGCTCTGAAGCACTGAGCGAGTCAGAACAAATGATTACTGACTTTTCTAATGCTGTTCTAGCTAGATGAACTGCTTTTAGAATAGCTGTCAATTCTGCAGTAAAAACACTACAAGTACTATCAAGTTTGTACTTGTGAGTTTGGTCACCGTCTAATACAGCGCACGACGTCGATTCAATTGTTCTGGAACCATCGGTATAAATGATTTTATTATACTGATATTTATTAAGTTCTGCAAGGAAAGTTTGAGATATTTCTTGTGGGGAACACTTTTTGCTTAGAAACTTTTAACATTTCACAGTTGGCGTGAGGAGGTGACACTGTCTAGGGTGGCAGCTTTTTCTCTGGTTTTGTGAAGTGATGCTGCACTAATTTTCAGAAATAACCCATCTCATTCGATACCATAGAGGAAGGGAGGAATTTTTTAATCTTTCATATTTTCCAGCATTTTCATGTTGAAAAAAGGAACTGTAAGCAGGGTTGTCTGGTCGTTTTTATACATTTTAGTGATATATTTAGCAGCGAGCTTTTGGCGACGAAAACGAGAGAGGTTTGAACTCCTGCATCAACACAAAGACTGTTCACTGGGCTAGTTTTTAAAAGCTCCGGTTGATTGGCGTATCCGGCATGGTGGACTGGGAAACTAATTCCTTAATCTTATTTTGAGAAGCAGAGGAAAAGATGAAGCAACCGTGATCTATTTTTGTGAGTATCAATGCCTCGTAGATGCGGAGCATTGTTTTCCTGTTCTGAGCTCCATCTGGTGTTTCCCAATTTCTTCAGGATTTTTAATCTACTCACGGTCTTAGAAAAGAAGTTGATCTATAGGGGCGGACCAGGTTAGCTTTTCTATCAAGATATAGACCTAAAAACCGAAAATGATTAGAGTAGACCAGAGGGAAAAATTATTTAAATTGACTTGTGTGGAATACCTGGATTTTCTTTGGCGATTAAAGTGAACGCAACACGTTTTTACTTGTTGAGAACTTAAACGCGTTCTTTGTGACCACGAAGCTAATTTAAACAACAGTATTTTGAAGACTCGTCTTGATGTTTTGGAGATCACGTGATTTACAAAGAACAGCAAAATCATCCCGCAAATAAGTAGCCAGTGACGTTGGAAATTAAACAGTCATGAATTTTTCGAATTGCGATAGAGAACAAGGTAGTACTCATACAGAACCTTGGGGTAAAACCACGCTAAAAAACAATTTTTTTGGCAGATGTGGTTTCCGCCCGACCATTACCCTGTAAGATCTTGTTTCCCAAGGAAGCCTTTGATGAAGTTGGCGAGATTTCCTCTTACTCCTCAAATTTATCTAATTGTCAGGGTACGGCGGTGCCTTAGAAGCTTTCCATGAGCTGAAAGACGAAGCACGCGACCTCCCAGTGTCGACGAACTTGAACGGCCTTCCTAATGAGTCTATAATTGGGCTCAGCCTCTGTAATTCTAGGCTATTAGCCTCTTTCTTTTCATTTTTTAATGTCGTGGAATAGCAAACGTAATGATTCGAATCATCTTCAGCAGTTCTAGCCATGTCCAAAAGTTGTGCAAGTTTCAGTTAAAAAAAAAAAAATACAAGAATTCCAAAAATTATCTGGTACGCTAACATTCAACTTTTACTTATTCACAATTTTATTTTTTTTATATGACATATTCATTTGCATAGAACACATTAGCATATTTATAATACATTGATTGGAATTCCTTTACAATGCGCTACTTATTATCTACAATTTCTTACTTCATCAATATTTTTTATTGTTGGGAAAACTTTAAAAAAAAAAACAACTAAGTAGAGAAAAAATAAATAAAACAAAAAAAAATTAATAAACTAAATACAAATAATATTTAAAAAAATCTTGTGCGGGCAACACATGACTTTCACTTACCACTACTGTCAAAATTAATTTAAAAACTATTAACTAAAACTTAATTTTTTTTTTTTTTTAAATAAAATTCTTTATTTAACAATATTACAATCTGTCCAATTTAGGACATTTTTAATAGGGATAAAGTACAACATTCATACTACATTCACACGATATATACAAAACAATAAATTTATATAATAATAATACAATGTCTGCATTTGGTTTGATTTACTTTGATTCTCCAGTTGTTACACCAGTCTTCAATTTGAGAAAGTGTGTTTGGAGGCCTGTAGATGCAATTCGGGATCTAAGTGAGAGGATAGGATAGCTGTGTCATCAGCGTACGTTGCTAGGAAGGTATTAGGGCAAAGAGGAATATCAGCCGTGTATATATTGTAGAGGATAGGACCAAGGACACTACCCTGAGGAACACCGGATTCGACTGGATAATAATTGGAATATTCTGCACCACAACGAACTCGGAAGGAGCGGTTTGATAGATAGGATCGGAGGACTAGGTATAAGGATAGGGGTAAATGGTTTTTGAGCTTAAAGAGCAATCCCGGGTGCCACACCCGTCAAATGCTTGCGTTATGTCCAAAATGCCCCGAGCAGTACTCCTTGTTCTCAAGGGCAGAGGAAATATGGTCAACGACTCGGAGCCTTGCTGAACGGTTGAATGTTGGGAACGGAATCCAAACTGATGGGAAGGAATAGGTGGGACTCTAATAACGGTAATATTCGTTTGAGGAGGATTTTTTCAAAGATTTTTGAAAGGATTGGGAGTAGGCTGATAGGTCTATATGATGTCGAAGTGTTAGGAGGTTTACCTGGTTTTAGGAAGAGAATAATTGTGGAATGTTTCCATAAGAGAGGAAAATGAGTAGTGCGTAGAATGGAGTTGTAAATTATGTAAGAAATATAACGGCTTTAGATGGAAGCTGTCTGAGAATCTGAGGAGTGAAAGATCGTATCCAGGAGATTACGGAGTGCAAGTTTTCGGAGAAGATATTTGACCTCAGAGGGATTAACTGCTTTAGGAGGTAATGAAAAGCGGGATTGGAGACTGAAGGAACTGTTCCACTACTGAAGTGTGGTTTGGATTGGATTCTGATGAGGTGTAAAGACTTGAGAATCGTATTTGGCAAGTTCCTCGGCTTTGTCTTCATCAGACGCAGCCCAGGAACCATTACTACGACGGAGGGGATGGAAATATGGTGGGATTTTAGAATTTTCTTGGTGACATTCCACAGAGAATTGTCACAAGCCGAAAGAGAAGAAAGGAAGGAACTAAAGGATTGGGAACGGAAGGTCGCCAACTCCCTCTTTAATTGTCTACAATAAAAGTTATAGGAGCGGCGATCTGTGGGGTGACGGGTGCGTTGCCATAAGGATCTGGATCGGCGTTTGGTGCGGATGAGGTCTATGAGGTGTTGTGGTAAATGATTTTTGTTATGACTTATCTGGGAGTGCTTGGGAGAGGAGGCAGTCCAAACAGCTTGTTGAATAGCGATGGTGAAGGAGTTTACGGCATCGTCAAGGTCATCTGGAGTTTTGAGTTTTACTCTGAGGTCAATATCACTGGTCAGGATTTGGCGAAAAAGGTCCCAGTTTACTGGTCCTCTGATAAATGACGGTGGGGTGGGTTTGGGAATAGGAATTAGGGATACTTTAAGGAGCAATGGACTATGGTCAGAGGACAGTTCATCAAGGCGAGTCACCGACATGTTAGGGAGCCTAATCCGCTGTGAATGAAGAAGTCAAGGATGTCAGGATTACGGTTAGGATCAGTTGGCCAGTAGGTAGGGGAGTCAGGAGGCAGGAGGTTGAAACGTCTAGAGCTGAGTGCAGACTGTAAATTCCGCCCACGACAATTCGTGGATCTGCAACCCCATTGTTGGTTCTTAGCATTCATGTCTGCACCCAGAATGAAGTGGTTTCCTAAGGCATTGAGGAAGGATTCGAATAGAATGTTGGAGATGGAATGTTTAGGAGGGCAGTACGCTGATGCGAGGGTGATCGGAAAAGAAAAAGTCTTGATTACTATGGCGGTGCATTGTAGGAAATCATAGGAGGAAACTGGGAGTATATGGTGGGAGAGGGACTGGTGCACAATGACAGCAGTACCGGCATGGGCTTTTCCGTCTGGGTGGTCTGTACGGTATGTTACGTATTGTGGTATTTTAAAGAACTATTTAGTGGTTAGTCTAGTTTCAGTAATAAGTGCTACATCAACGTTTTTGTCTTGCAATAAAGCTGTAAGTTCGTCAGTGTGATTTCTAACACCATTCGCATTCCAAAGGAGAATGGACAAGGAGTTAGGTGTAGTCATTTAAGGATTTTTTAAGGAAGGGATTAAATTTGATACGAGATTAGTAAGTAGTGATATTAGCGGCATAACAAGAGATTTGATTTCAGTGATGAAGGATGTCATCAAACTGGTAAGGTCTGTGACATTTGATGGAGGAGGAATATGAGAAATTTGATGCGGATGAGGTTTTTGAGGGTTGGGTAAATTTTGAGGAATAGGTGGTTGTGGAAGGGGTTCAGGATTTTGAAGTATGCGTTGTTCCGGCAGGGCCTCTTTGTTCTGGTTCCCACCTCCAAGTAGATGGGCAAATGTTACATTGGAATCAATTGTTTTTGAAGGTTGTCTTCTGCTTCTGATCGGTTCAGCTGTTTCATCCAGATTCTGAGGTTTTTGGTATCTGCTTTTGAGGTTCTTGTAGATTTGACATCCCTTGTAGTTAGCCGAGTGGTCCTCTAGGCACAGAGCACATACAGCGGGTGTTGATCTTAATCGTGTACATTCTTCTGATTTATGTTGCTCACCGCATTTCACACAGCGTGGTGTGTGGTGGCAGTAAGTTCTCGTATGACCATATGCCTGACAATTATGACACTGAACTATTTCTTTCTTAGTGTAAGGTTTCTCAACTCTTACACTAGTATAGTACAACCTATTCAGGTCGTAAATTTTTTCAACTCCTGCTGATGGTTCCAAGTCCACGAAGAATAGAGGCAGTGGAATTTTATCTTTTAGGACATTGGTCACTTGCCGCACTTTATAGCCTATCTCCGTCAGTTCTTCTTTGATAGCTATAACTGGTGTCGAAGGGTGTAGGTTTCTAATTACAACCCTTAAAGCTCTCTCCTGGCGCAACTGATAGGTATGAAAATCAGCTTTGGTCTCAGTCAGATATTTCACTATTTTTCTGTAGCTTTCGGCGGTAGTCGGGGATATTTTAGTATCACTGGTTCTACTTATACAAGAATAACTATTAGGATCAGTTACTTTGTTTAAATGCGCACACATCAGTTGAAAATTTTTAATATTTTTAACAAATATTGGTGGAGGTAGTGGTTCCCTGGGTATAGGAGAAGATTCCATGGTTTCTTTTTCATTTTGGAGGATCTGAAATGGATTCGGTGTAAAAAACGGCGATTCATCAGTTAATCCTTGTGATGATGTGCTAGGCTGTGGTTCAGATCCTAAAGAGGTAGCTGAAGCGGTCGCTGGTGGAATCATTTTCTTATTATTTTCACGGCGAGGTCTCTGTTTTGTAGGAGACGAGTTTGAACCTGCAGATCTACATCTTTTACTTGTAGCTTTTGAGGACATAACTTGATGGTAATATCTCATTGATTAAAAAAAAAAAAAAAAAAAAAAAAAAAAAAAAAAAAAAAAAAAAAAAAAAGGGAAAATAATAAATAAATAATGAGATGAGAATGAGAAGGAAAGATAATAAAAGAAAGATAAGCTAAAGAAAAGCAAGCCCGAGCTTGCCGAGCTAGCGGCAATCAGCTGATCAGTGACCCTCCTTTCACTTTTCGCGATTCTACAAAGTAAATTATAACTTTGCTTACCGATATTTCTCCAATATTCACTGCTGTGGTTTTCTTGAAGTCTAGTGATGTTTTCCAGACTGAACTCAAGCGAATTCCTACTGAAAAGAGCAAAAATCTGAGAGACGAAGTAACGTATGACTGTTATCATCGAGCGCATCAGCTGTTCTCCGATACTTAAATTTAAGTTGATTTTAATAAAACGTGATTTCATTTTCGTTGGAAACATATGATATAGATTCAATAATGTAACTATATTAAATTGTTAATTAGCAATAATTTTATTGCCTATTCCTCACTTTATATCACCTTTTACAATTTGATTATCAGATGATATTTTTTCTAAATTCTTTCTCTTTCCAACGGTATATTATACTTCTATATCACTGTTCTTATTATCAAAAACAAAACAAAAAATAATTCATCAATGCCATTAAGGTGATATGGTTAATATTTTGGAATTTACAAAATTAAAGGTAGTTTAGAGGAAGAAAATTTAAAATATCGACATTTAAGACTATTTCAATCTGAATGAATCCTACGCCATATTATAAAACCCATTAAATTTTACATCAACATAGCGAGTTTAATCAAAATCGTTAGAGCCGTTTTTGAGGAAATCATAAAAAAGTAAAAAAATGCATGGTATAAAGTGGCCCTTCTGGTTAGCCGATTTTGATGAAAAAGTTGCTGTATAATATTCGGTATAGTTAGTATATCATGTATAACTATAGACAACTGTCTCAAATATCAAATTTCATTTTCGTACACCTTTTCGTTTTCGTGCTGGACTTACCACAACCCCTCTTCCTCTCCCCACACACACAGACCTTTTCCCGGGACTTAGTTGTTGTTGTTGTTTTGGTTTTAAGGGCAAAAAACTGCGAGTGGTTATTATTGCCCAAAACATCTTCAGAAGACGATTAACTTACCTATAATAAAGAGGAAAAAAAATAATAAAAAAAAATAATAAAAAAAATAAATAAAATAAAATAAAAAAAATAAATAAATAAAAATAAATAAAAATAAAAATAAAAAATAAGGTAAATAAATAAAAAATATGAGTAAAATATCAAAAATTGCGTAAAATAGCCTAAATGTGTTAAATGAGGTGATATAAACGAATGTTCTTTACCAATTGAATGACACCATCGACGGCCCGATCACTATCGCTCAATGCCTCCGAGACTTTACGTGGTACGCAACATTTTACAAATTCTCTACTGTAACGAGGGCACTCTTCGAAAATATGACTTACTGTGAGAGCTACTTTACACAGTTGACATCGAGGTGAATCCCTTCGTGCCATGAGGTGCTCATGAGTGAAACGGCAGTGTCCTATCCTAAGGCGGGCGATAACTACCTCCTCACGCCTGCACTTTCTTGACGATGAGACCCAGCAGCTGATGGTCGGTTTGACATTTTTCAATTTATTGTTTTCAAGAACGGTCCAAGACTGTTGCCATTCATCTATGATCTTAGCGTTTATTGGCTGAAACTGCTCAGATGATGAAATAAAAGAGGGCGTTATTTCTTCTAGTGAATGTGCCTCTGTTGCTGCTCTGTCGACTTCCTCATTCCCTGATATTCCGGAATGACTGGGAATCCAAAATGAAGTTATTTTTTTTGAAGAGTCCTCAAACTGTTTGATTGCGAAATGGACCTCCTGTACAATAGGGTTTGCTGAGAATGGATTGCAAATGGCTCTGATAGCACTGAGCGAGTCAGAACAAATGATTACTGACTTTTCTAATGCTGTTCTAGCTAGATGAACTGCTTTTAGAATAGCTGTCAATTCTGCAGTAAAAACACTACAAGTACTATCAAGTTTGTACTTGTGAGTTTGGTCACCGTCTAATACAGCGCACGACGTCGATTCAATTGTTCTGGAACCATCGGTATAAATGATTTTATTATACTGATATTTATTAAGTTCTGCAAGGAAAGTTTGAGATATTTCTTGTGGGGAACACTTTTTTTGCTTAGAAACTTTTAACATTTCACAGTTGGCGTGAGGAGGTGACACTGTCTATGATGGCAGCTTTTTCTCTGGTTTTGTGAAGTGATGCTGCACTAATTCAGAAATAACCCATCTCATTCGATACCATAGAGGAAGGGAGGAATTTTTTAATCTTTCATATTTTCCAGCATTTTCATGTTGAAATAAGGAACTGTAAGCAGGGTTGTCTGGTCGTGTATACATTTTAGTGATATATTTAGCAGCGAGCTTTTGGCGACGATACGAGAGAGGTAGAACTCCTGCATCAACACAAAGACTGTTCACTGGGCTAGTTCTAAAAGCTCCGGTTGATTGGCGTATGCCGGCATGGTGGACTGCATCTAATTTCTTAATCTTATTTTGAGAAGCAGAGGAAAAGATGAAGCAACCGTGATCTATTTTTGTGAGTATCAATGCCTCGTAGATGCGGAGCATTGTTTTCCTGTCTGAGCTCCATCTGGTGTTTCCCAATTTCTTCAGGATTTTTAATCTACTCACGGTCTTAGAATGAAGTTGATCTATATGGACGGACCAGGTTAGCTTACTATCAAGATATAGACCTAAAAACCGAACATGATTAGAGTAGACCAGAGGAATATTATTTAAATTGACTTGTGGTGGAATACCTGGATTTCTTTGGCGATTAAAGTGAACGCAACACGTTTTACTTGTTGAGAACTTAAACGCTGTTCTTTGTGACCACGAAGCTAATTTATCAACAGTATTTTGAAGACTCGTCTTGATGTTTTGGAGATCACGTGATTTACAAAGAACAGCAAAATCATCAGCAAATAAGTAGCCAGTGACGTTAGGAGTTAAACAGTCAGTGATTGTTCGAATTGCGATAGAGAACAAGGTAGTACTCAATACAGAACCTTGGGGTACACCGCTACAAACAATTTTTTTGGCAGATGTGGTTCCGCCGACCATTACCCTGTAAGATCTTGTTCCAAGGAAGCCTTTGATGAAGTTGGCGAGATTTCCTCTTACTCCTCATTGATCTAATTGCTGAAGGATACTAGACTGACGGACGGTATCAAAGGCGTTTTTTATGTCAAAGAATATTCCCACTGCGTGTTCTTTGTTTACAAATGCATCTTGGATTTCCCTAGTTATACGAACTAGGTTGTCGATGGTGGAACGTTTCTTGCGAAAACCACACTGTAAGTTGTCTTGTGCTTTGATTTCCTCTAATAACCATATAAGGCGTTTGTTTACCATCCTTTCTAGAATTTTGCACATGCAATTAGTGAGGGAAATGGGACGGTAGCTGCTCACATCAGTTTTTGGTTTGCCAGCTTTTAATATTGGGATGATTATGGAGTCTTTCCACTGAATAGGGAAAGTTCCACTTGTCCATATCTTGTTGTACAAGTCTAAGATTTTATTCAAGAATTGATCGGGAAGTTGTTTAATCATTTCGTAAGTCACATCATCAGGTCCAGGTGACTTGCCTTTTAGTTCAGTGAGAGTTCTCTCATATTAAAAGTCATGTTATATATTTCTTGATTTTGTGATGTAAAGTCAACAACGTTTCTCGTTCTTTCTTGATTGGAGAAGAATGAAGTTTCTTCATTATCGGCACCATACATTGAGAAAAAGGTTGCAAACTCATTTGCTACAACTTCTTCATCACAAATAACGTGTCCTTCAACATTTAAGTAAATTGTTTGAAACGATCGTTTACCTTCAACAGCTCTAATTTTCTTCCATACTACTGAAGTAGGTGTATTTGAGTTTATAGAGGAAACATACTGTTGCCATGGTGTTGTTTTGTGGTAACATATTACTCTTTTACACATTGCTTTGGCTTTCTTATAATTAATAAAATTTTGTAACGTCATATTTCTTTTGAAGATCCTGTAAGATTTCCTCTTTTTTTGTATAGCATCTCTACAATCGGTGTTGAACCATGGTACGGGTTGACGTTTGGGTCTGGAAGACGTTTTGGGGATGGAACATTCTGCTGCTTCTCGAATTTTTGAGGTTATTAGAGAGCAGCACTCATCAACTTCGTATGGAAGGTCGTGGGATAGGTTTGCATTTTCTGTAAACCGTTGCCAATTCGCTTTCTCGTGAATCCAGGTTGATCTCTTACTAATGTAGGGAAGACGTTGTTTAGTATTGATTAAAATGGGGAAATGATCACTGGAATATTGATCAGTGATTACATTCCAATAGGTGTCAGATAGCAAACTACTTGAGCAAAAGGTGACGTCGATAGAGGAGAAGGTACCGTAGGATGTGCTTAAGTAGGTAGACTCGCCGCTATTCAGGACATTTAAGTTGTAGTCATCCAGTAAGTTTCCAATTTGCTGTCCTCTTCTATCATTTCTTTCTGACCCCCAGATGGTATTGTGGGCATTCAGATCACCTAACAGCAGAAGTGGCCTAGGGAGTTGAGAACACAGGGATCCTAATTGCTCTGATGTTACAGGTATTTGCTGTGGTAAGTAAACGTTGCATACAGTGATTGGAGTATCACCTTGGATCCGAATAGCAACTGCTTGTAGGGAAGTCTGTAGTGCGACTGGTTCAAACAGTAATCGCTGGGATACCATTATCAATACACCTCCACAGGCCCTAGAACCGCTCGTGTTGTCCAGACGACAGAGTTCAAAGCCCCTGAGTGTGAGCCTATCGCTGGGTTTCAAATGTGTTTCCTGCAAGCAGATGAGTGTAGGCTGGTAGTTCTGTATCAACAGCTGTAGGTCAGCGAGATGAGTTAAGAGTCCGTTACAGTTCCATTGGATTAATTTTGTGTTAGACATAGGTAAGGTAAAGATGAATCAATGATCTGTCCAGTAAGCGGTTAGCTGTTGAAGCGGGACTTAGTTATTTGGACTAAGGAGAATCTAAAACTTCTATTTCCGTCGAAAAATAGAATTCAAAAATTTTCACGATCGCAATTCATTCCCTTTCTATATATTTCATATATAGGCAAGTAAAAGTAATAACAGACTAAAAAATCATAAGATAAGGCTAAGTAATTTAGAATTTTTTTAATAATATATGTGTTGTTCTTTTAAGTCTATATTTAGAAATTGATATACAGAAATTGATACATTTGAGGAGAGGATCTCAAATGTATCCTTCCGAAGGAATTTATACTTACTTTAGATACTCTAGGGACATCAGCTGGATTTGAACTTACTATGGAACCTATGCAACAATCCCATTTATTATTAGTTTATCACTTTCACTTACTATATATAGTAGAAATCATGAAAATCTTCGAGTTCCAGTTTTCAACGGAAATAGACATTTAAGGTTCCCTGAGTCCAAATAACTAAGTCCCGCAAAAAAGTGTGTGTGTGTGTGCGGTAACTCCCGGGCGGAAACGAAAAGTCCTATGAAACTGAAATTTCATATTTAAGACAAATATACGCCCGAGAAATATACAAAACCTTTTTCATCAAAATGAGCTTACCAGAAGAGCCACTTTATAGTATGCCTTTTGCACCTTTTTATGATTTTCTAAAAAACAGCTATAACGATTTTGATTAAACTCGCTATATCGATGTAAAATTTAATGGGCTTTGATATTATGTAGGTTTCATTCTGATTAAAATGGTCTGACAGGGCTTAAATGCCAATATTTTAAATTTTCTTTCTCTGAAGTACCTTTAATTTTGTTGATTCTATAAAAATAACTATGTTACCTTGTTACCACTGATTAAAAACAGGTAAATATATAAACTGAATGAATTCGATACACAACTAAAGGAGAAAACAGAAAACATATTTTTTTAACGCAATTTTTCGTTTTTAAACATAAGAACAGTAATATACATGTATGATATACCGTTGGAAAGCTAAAGATTTTAGAAAAAATACTATCTCATACACAAGCTTTTAAAAGTTAATAGAGAGTGATGAAAGGAAGATAAAACTATGAGATTATTTTAGATAATAATATAATAGATATTTTTAATAAAACCCATGTTTCTATAAAAATTCAATTTAATTAATTCTTTAATAGTTTCACGTATTTTTATCTCTAACTGTATTTGAAAATTCTTTGGTTTTAAAAATGGAGGTAAGTGAAAGTTGTGTGTTGTCCGCACCAGATTTTTTTTTATTACTTATCATCATTGTCAATCACTGTCTCATTAATTACAATACATTTTTTTTTAAACGTTTTTATTTTATGTTTTTCATATTCCTGAAGAAGGTCTAAAATTAGTACCGATACTTCAGCACAGTTAATAATTTTACTTATTTGAAGTTCATCATATTTTTTTTTCTCGATAAATTAGTTGGCTGTTCTATTAGAAATAGTACAAGGATGTTGTATGATGTCGCCGCATCTAAATAATGACCTCCCTGATATGACAATAATTAACGATTGTGCTCGGGAATGAAAAATTTTGTGGGAAAAAAAAGAAGATAGTAGACAGTGGGACAAATGTAAGGCTAATTTGACAGAGTGGCTATAGTGCTATCAGATACACCCTATCTGCCCATGGTTATGTTAATTTGACTAATGGAAGAGCATTAATAACTTGTCGGGGCATCCTCTCGCAAGGTTTTTTATCGAGGTCGGCTGTGCCCCTGGTTATCTTTGATTTGTAAACCAGGTGACTGGCAGGTGGCAGCACCAGCACTCATCAGCCGCTCCTGTCCAATTACAAATTCAAATGACCGGCTCCTTTTCGCTCTTGGAGGGTCCTATCTTACAAGGTCCTCATAATTGTAATATTTCAAAGTTTTAAAGTCTGTCGTCTCAGAAGTGAATTACTAATTGTAACTGGAATTCCCAGCTTTTGCATCATTAGCAAAATCAACTCTGATTCAAAAGACTATAGAAGATACATTTTTTTTCTGGCATCAGGAGTGGCAAGGAGTGTTCAAAATATTTAATTTAGTCGCGCTCTGGGCAGATGGTCGTTAGGTATAAGATAAAATTTGAAAATTGTCATAACACTTCACCGTTTTATTACATTTCCGATATTCCTGAGCACCCTTACACCACCATTTATACCCTAGCTGACGATACAACACATCTTTCTTCTCACAGAGATTCTACTATAATTTTTATATCCTTACAAAATCATATATTTGACATTGGAAAGTGGTTTAAATAATGGGAAATAAAAATTAATGCCTCCAAATCGTGCCACTTGAGCTTTTCTCTACGGAAAGGTACATATAGTCCAGCAGTGAAAATCGACAACCATGCAGTACCTTCAAATACCTGCGTAAGATACCTCGAACTATATTTGGACAAAAGACTAACATGGTACGTACATGAGAAATTAAAGCGAAAAGAACTAACAAGACGTTACAAACAACTTGTACATCTTTTGAATTACTGATCATCACTAAATTTACGAAACAAACGGCTTATGTACACAACTCATTTTACGAAATGTTGTTCACGCACCATGGTATGTTTCGAATCACACTATACAAAATGAGACAACCATTCCATACATCGACACATAACCACCCAAATCAACTCGTTTCTTCACTTTCTTCCTCCATGTTACCAGGCCAACCGCAAAAAAGACAAAAGGAGATAGCCGAGAGATCTACTAGCTAATTAACAATAGGTAATAATTCAGGACACTGATCACTAAAAAATATAATACTTCACATTTGCTGGATGCGCATTAACGCAGTTGCGAATTAAAATAAATAGGAGAGGCAATTTATATCTTGCATTTTTCAAGATTTTCCGAATAATAAAATCCATCCATACTGGTGGCTTATAGTGATGGTATTTAATAGTAGGAAAAGTTCTTAAAAATATTTTTTATCTTAGTAATAAATAGATGGTTCTTAAATCTTCCTTATAAGTTTATTTTTACATCAGTAACAATTATGAGTCAACGTTTCGGAGGCCTTCCCTATCTGAAGGTCTCACTACGATACATTAACAAATTATTATTTATAATCTACACTAATATTATAAAGCTGAAGAGTTTGTTTGTTTGTTTGTTTGAACGCGCTAATCTCAGAAACTACTGGTTCTAAAAAAATTTTCTGAAAAATTCTTTTTGTGTTGGATAGTCCATTTATCGAGGAAGGCTATAGACTATAAAACATCACGCTGCGACCAATAGGATCGAAGAATCAGTCGAAAATCTGGGAAAAACAGGGGAAATTTGGGAGAAAAAAAAAAATTGCATCCCATTGATTCCAAATGATTTACCTTTTATTTTTAAATAATTCAATTTCCCGTTAATTTATATTTTTCCATTTAAACACGTAGGAATAGATTTACGTAAAGATCGGGTTGCGGAGAAAATCAGTATGTTCTTCTGCCACAAGAAAATAAAACTAAAAATGTCATTTACGCGGAAGTACTTTAAAATATATTCTTTTAAAAACTTCTTAATAGCAATCATAATAACAGAAATTGATGCAGACGAAGTCGCTTTAGAATATATCAAAGAAAAGGTGACATGTACTAAGAAGGTTTAAATTTGGGTGATAAAATTCCGGTTCTGGGAAATTGTCTTAATCTGATATGTATGAGCAAAGGTACAAAGATTTTATAACAAATATATTTAAGCATATTACTGTTGTTATCTATTCGTTTAACGTCACTTTTATACTACTATGGCTAATCCTATGATAACTAATTTTTTCCTCTCCAAGTTTAGTTAGGGTAGAGATCTTTAAAGAGTTCATGGAATCGCAAAGGCTTGGGACCACCATTTTACGTCCCCTTCGAAGGAGGGCATAACTTAGGTTGTTTTCTACTCTCATTAAAAAATCTTAAGGGCACCTGGCTGGTCACTACATACAGGTGACCGACCCTTTTAAGGATTTTGCGTTTCAATTCTGTTCGTAAATTTGACAGGAAGAAGTCAAGATCGGGCTTTAAATGATAACAAAGAGTAGCTGATAGTTGATATTTATTACAGCCAATCTTACCATAAACGCACATAAATTAATACGAAATGCAATATTCGCGAGCAAAGCTGCGTGTCACAGCTAGTTACAAATACATTGTCTTTATACTGATTAAAATTCAATATTATAACAAATAACAATGTGGCATAAAAGTCTATTTACATGACAGCAATGTATGAGTTGAGTAGATATCCATTTCACTTAAAATGTTGTGTGTAATAAGTTAGATAAAAGTCATTAAAAATTTATGAGAAAATATAACAAAGCGAACCACCCATCACAACATACATATTCCTTGGCCCCTAATGGATTAGAGCTGTCCTATTACTTTAAAAATGTACCCACTAATATATTATTAAAATCTAGGTCAATAAAGCAAGGTTTGTGATTTAAATTTTACTTTCACTTACCTTTATATGAAATATATAGTAAGGGAATGTATTGCGATCGTGAAAATTTTCGAATTCCAGTTTTCATATCATATTAATGACACTGATAAAGGACGGCTAAATATACAAGTTGGATTAATTTGATGACCACCGAAATGATAAAAGAGCAAACATATTTTATAAATATACTTTTTTTTTTTTTTATAATTAGAACAGTAATATAGACGTATTATATACCGTTGGAAAGAGAAAGAGGTGATATAAATAAATTGTCGATTAACAATTTAATACAGTTATATTAATTTATACAGTAATATAAATCATATGTTTCCAACGGAAATGAATACACGCTTTATTAAAATCAGCTTAAAATATTTTTCAAATTGAAGTATAGTTAATAGTTTTTAAATTGATTTTAACAGTCGAGGTTAGTAAAAGTCGTGTACTGCCCGCACCAGATTTTTACTTTCAATTATCTATATATTTCATAAAAAGTATTGCGATCGTAAAAATTTTCGAATTCCAGTTTACAACGGAAATACACGTTTTAGGGTCCCCGCAAAAAGGTCTGTGTGTGGTAACTTTAGCGCAAAAACGAACTGAAATTTCATATTTAAGACAACTATACGCCCGAGATGTTACAGCAACTTTTTCACAAAAATCGGTTGACCGGAAGTTTTACTTTTAATCCTATGCATTCAGCACCTTCTTACGCTTTTCTAAAAAACGGCTCTCATGATTTTGATTAAACTCGCTATATTGATGTAAAAATCAATAGGCTTTAATATCGTGTATGTTTCATTCTCATTGAAATAGTCTGACAGGACTCAAATGCCGATTTTAATTGTCTTCCTCCAAAGTACATTTAATTTTGTATATTTAAAAAAAATAACCATATCATTGATAAAAAACAGGTAAATATATAAGTTGAACGAATTCGATATCTAACTAAAGGAGAAAACTGAAAAAATATTTTTTAATGCAATTGTATCATCGCTTGGCCATCGCTGGAAGCTCCAAGTAGTTCTAACACGGATTGATGAAAAGACTTACTGAATTTCGTTGGTAATATTATTTAATAAAACATCTTTCAATAAAAATCAAATGCAAATATTTCTTTAACAAATTATTTTCGTTTTTAAATTTGTTTGAAAATTCTTAACTTGATATTAATAACAGAGGTAAGTGAAAGTCGTGTGTTGCGCGCGCCAGATTTTTTTTTTATTGAATAACGCTAACTGTGTTGTTTTAAATCTGTTTATAGTGTCATTTATATTTTTGTTTATATATACAGATTCTTTTTTTTCTATTGAATTTAATCTTTTTTACTTATAAAATTGTTGATTTAAAAAAACACATAAAATTTATAATAAATAATTAATTGGTTCCTTAACCTTCCAAAAACGGTTTATTATATTTAAACATCAAAACGAGTGAACGAAACGTGGAATTTTCGAATTCCAGTTTTCAACGGAAATACACGTTTTAGGGTCCCCTGAGTCCAAATAACCAAGTCCCGCAAAAATTTCTGTGTGTGTGTGTGTGTGTGTGGTAACTCCCGGGCGAAAACGAAAATTCCTATGAAACTGAAATTTCATATTTGACAAATATACGCCCGAGATGTTACAAAAACTTTTTCATCAAAATTGGCTAACCAGAAGGGTCACTTTATACTATGCCTTTTGCAGCTTTTCATGATTTTCTAAAAAACAGCTATTACGATTTTGATTAAACTCGCTATATCGATGTAAAATTTAATGGGTTTTATAATATGGCGCAGGATTCATTCTGATTGAAATAGTCTGACAGGGCTTGAATCCCGATATTTTAAATTTTCTTCCTCTAAATTACCTTTAATTTTGTAGATTCTGTAAAAATAACTATATTATCTTGTTAGCATTGATAAATAACAGCTAAACATGCATGTTGAGCGAATTTGATAAGCAACTAAAGGAGACAAATAAAAAAAAATAGTTTTTTAATCCAATTTTTTGTTTTTGAACATAAGAACAGTAATATACATGTATAATATACCGTTGAAAAGCTAAAGATTTTAGAAGAAATATTATCTTATACACAAGCTGATCAAATTTAATAAAGAATGGTATAAAGCCGATAAAACTTACAGATTATTTTAGGTAATAATATAATCGAATTTTTATATAAAACACATATTTATACCAAAATTTAATTTAATTAAATGTTTAATAGTTTTACTCATTTTTATCTCTAGCTGTATTTGAAAATTCATTAATCGATTTTAAAAACGGAGGTAAGTGAAAGTCGTGTGTTGCCCGCACCAGATTTTTCTTTCTTGGATTATTTGCTATTCTTCAATATTTTAATTGTTTGTAAATTTATTTTTTACTATAGCCAACTACTATAAATTCCTCCTTAAGGAAGAGTTTTTTTCCAACTGATGTCATAAAGCTATTTTTATTATTGTTATTTACAATAAGTTTGAATCAAGGGATCAGTGTGATAACAGATAAAGCTAGACCTGTTGGAGATTAAGGACTAAGAGACAGGTAGAAAAAGAAGAAGGCTAAGGAGGTGGGACGTGGCAATTGATTGAAGTGATGTCCAGATAGCTCGTCTGTCAGTCAGCCAATTTGTTCGCTGGAGGCGGAATCATATCAAAGCCACCTTCAGCTCGAGCGCTTCGTTTGTTTTGGAATATCAGGTGATTGTAGGACTAAACCACTCGCGGGTCTTCGACGTCAGTCTAATATATGTATCAAGTATTATGGAGGACTCATTGGTGAGAACTTAATAAGGCTAAAAAGATTGATGAACGTAAAAATAGGGTTGATATACAATTATGTCTAAAACCAGTGAAAAATTGTCGCTCTCACGACAAGTTTTTTGGTACTAGGTGCTCCGATCTTGTCCCCTTTTTAAATAAAGGTCGCTCTACACAGTGAGAGTAGAGTTAGGGGAAAAATCGTGAGAGCGAAGAATTGTGAGAGTTCACGAAAATAGCGGGAGATGAGGAAGGCATATCTAAAAACAAAAACCGTAATCGGACAAATATTAATTATTTTAAAATTCTATGATATCATCATATTATTAAAAAAACTAATTGATTACACAATGCTGCATAAAATTCTATGTTTTATTTCTGATGCATCATGCATCAAAGATATTGTTTATAAAAGTTTTTATTTCACTTGTAATTTTTCTTTATATTTAGTTTTGAAGCATGATCTCGTGGCTCATCTGAGTTGACAGATTTTGTGGAAAATCAGTACGTGAATGAGAAAAACTGACTCTTAAATAAAATTCACCATGGAAAAATATATTGAAAACACCATTTAAGTTCAAAACATCGATCAAAATTTTAATAAATGCATCAATGTGTAATGTTATTTAAAAATAAACAAATTTTGAAAACTCTATTTTAAGAAAGTAAACATTATTATGAAAGTTAAAAAAATAAAGGATGAAGTTCTATAAAATACAACACTTAATTTGAGTGGTTGTCAGTCCTCCGATGTTTGATTAAATATTCACCCGCCACTTATCTATGTTTTATAAAATTATCTGTTTGTTTGTTTATTTATTTAACGTCACTTTATGCTACTGTGGCTACTCGAACGATGCTACAGTGGGAGCCTTAAATATTACTTATCCAAGTTTTATTAGGAAAGGGATCTTTAACGAGTACCTGACATCGCACAGGCTCGGGACCACCTTTTAACGTCCCCTCCGAAGGACGGCATAACTAGGATTTTTTACTCCAATAATAAATCCTAGGACAACCTGCGGGAATTATCTATGTATTTCTTTCTGGAATCTCAGTTTGACCTTTTTCTTCCTCAGAGCATTAGGGATATATTTATTTTCTGATCCTGTTGATTTATATTGGTTTTTGATTTATATATAATTTGCTGGCTAGCTTTTGATGTATTTGAATTAAATGGAAAGAAAGACTAATGAAAAAATAATCCGTTACTATTTCGTTCATTTACTTATTTTTATGGAACAAAATTTGCCAGAATAAAAATTATTTACATGATAATGTAGGAATGGTTGACTGTGTGAAGATATTGGGGAGAAGTTAATTCGGGGTGCAGTTTAACTTTTATCGAAACACTTAATTATGCAGAAACTGAATTTATATGTGCCAACGTTTCGTCCTAAATTTTCGGCCATCTTTAGGAAAGGAGAGAGATCCCAACAATTATCCTTCGATCGCCCTGAAGATGGGCTAAAATTTAGGCCGAAACGTTGGCACAAATAAATAAAGCTTCTCCTTGATCATTAAGTATTTCGATGACAGCATCACGAACTTCACGTTTTCACCAAAATTAATTTCATTAAATTTACAATTTATAATTTTATATTTTTCATGTGATCCTCACACAAGACTAAAACGACAAGAAACTGCTCGAAGATATCGATTACTACAACATTTACTAGACAAACGTTCAAAACTTCCAGTATATTACAAAAGACTCATTTACATCACTATTATCAGACTTTTGGACATATAGGATCGATCTTTGGGGCTCTACAAAACCATCTAATTCCTCCCGCATTCAGTCCTTACAATCCAAAATCTTTCGCAAAATCCTGAATGCCCCTTATTTTGTTACAAATCAACTTCATAATGACCTTAACATCCCATTTGTTGCAGACATACCCCGTGATAGATACTCCTCTTTTCATTCTAAACTCCCTGCCCATACAAACCCACTTGTCCGTAATTTATCTTCCTTAGATATCCCTGATAACCTTCAAAGGCGAATAAAAAGAAGGTGGCATCGGGACATACTGCCTTAAAATAGTTAGTGATGTGCTACAACTGGGTAGTTCTTTCTCGAGACATTTTCATGACTTTTTTTTCATTCCTCATATTTACTTATTGTGTTCTTTAATACAGTTGTAAATTACTATAAATAAATATATATATTTATTCATCCATGACTTCCTCTCCTACTAGATCCTTTAATAATGTTCTACTTGGTACTGGATGACTACTTCTTAACAATGAAATCCTCATACAAAACTGAAAGTACTAAACTTACTTGAAAAAAGATCAAAACTTTCAATTCACTACAAAAAGATCATCGTGAGGTATATTTAGACATGTGGGATTCAGATATTGAGATCCAATAAACTTTAAAATTCCTTTAGCTTCTCATCCTTGAAATATAAAATCGCCAATGCTTCTTGCTTTGCTAGAAATAAAATCATTCATAAAAAACTCAATATCTTATTCTTAAAAAACGAAGGCCAAAACGGTAATAACTCTTTTAGTTAAGTTCGCATTCGCTACTATATAAATTGTGTTTGTTGTGAGGCTCGCTCAATCGCCCTGAAGAAGTCCTATAATTTAGGCCGAAACGTCGGCACCAGTAAATTAAGTTTTACTTAATTGGTGTTTCTTTTGACTACACCCTGAACTAACTTCTCACTATATATAAATTGTAATTCCATAATATAATTATTTGGAAATAATATACTATTGAGTAGTAATTTGCATCGTTTTTCCACTATTATTTTGATTTCCTGTTCTGGATTTAGATTTCGGAGTGCCTTAGATGTTTTTGGTCCTTTGGCGTACAAGTGTATATATAAAGGTCACCATCGTGTGTCAGCAAGGGGAAGTTCGGAGTCCCTAAAACTATAAATTTGTCTGTAATGTATAAGTCATCTCTTTAATGTTTTTATGGAGCGTGCTTCTCCCTTCTTCTGGATGAATGTATGATCCTTCAACCGTAAAAACGAGCAGTTTTTATTTCTACTGACTGATTCACTAGCTGCCTATCATCTAATTTAGATCATCTTTCTTGCTCATAAGTTGGTCGAAAGACACATGAAGGGATAAGAACGAATTCTCTTATCTTGCATTTCGGTCTATTTTATCCAACTACGCCACTAGGCACACAAAATCGTAATTCTACAAATACAGAGTTTTTTCCTAAATTTCTTAGTCTGATTTTGCAGTACGAGTAATCCATATATCTTCAGGTTGTACTATTTATAATAGATGACTCAGAATCAGGCCAGTGTGGATGATCTAATAACTGAAAAAAGTAAAACACATTGGATGATCTGCTGAAGAATTTGAAATGACAGCAAAAGAACAAGGACTACTGATCAATCAACACAAGGTTGTCGACGTGTTCACATCAAGGGAACTATTTGTAGCCGATAAGTTTTAAAATATGGAACTACAATCTGAGAGCAGTGGAAAGTATTTTGCGGCACTATTGAAAAACAAGTAATTATTTAAAATTATTTATTGATATTTACAACTGTATTGTACAACACATCTAGAAAATAAGCTAAAATAAAATAGTCATGAAAAATACATGTAGAGAAGCTTCCCAAGCACCCTAAAATATTCTAAACGAGAGGTATCGAGGCCATCAGCTTTTCAGACGCCTCGGATAATTATCAGGAATTGTAGTGGAAGAAAGGTTGAAACAGAGGATTAGAGTGAGAATGAGTTTGTCATAAGGATATCTGGTTCGGGCCAAATCAGCAACATACGGAACATTAAAGTCTTTATGGATTAGTTTATTAGTTACAAAAGTAGCATTGAGGATTGAAAAACAAGTAATAAAATGGCGGATGAATAAAAATCCGCTGGGAATAAATGCTGCTTTGCAATATGAAGGATTTAAAATTATAGAACGCTGTCTCATGCTCTTAGGAAAAGTAGTAAACCAATTGTTACGTATGGTTCAGAGACCTGGGTGATTTCCAAGTTCCTTGCACAGGTAAGAAGAGTTTTCAGCGGGGTTTATGGCTCAGTTTGTGAAGATGGTCAGTAGAGAATACCTGCAACGGAAGAGTTGTGCCGAATGTTGGGAATAAAGGATTTCATTTTCATTATGTGAGGGAACCAGATCTGAAGGGTAGATGTAGCGCGTGTGCCTAGAGAATCTCTCCCTAAACCTCAGTGTGGAACGTCCTTAGGAAAAAGGATATTAAGGATGGTAGATACTAGGCTGGGATAGGAGAGAATGGAGAATAGTTGGAGAGATCTAAGCTTTCCAGGGCTGTAGGGTTAAAAATAAATAAAATTATATGTTGTCATAGATCATTCAGTATGCTCCATGTCTTGACTTTTAATTATAATCTGTTTATTGACTACAGCCTAAAATCTTTTGAGCTTAGCGTTTTCACTCCCGTGACTATGTAGTGGCATGTGCGCTAGTTCCTCTCTCATGCATAAGGTTGTGAGTTCGAATCCCAGTCTCAGAGGACTTTTTCAACATTAAATTAATGGGGTTTCACTCACAGCCTCTCCCCCGTGTATACGAGACCCGTCAGCCAAATGGTGGCCACCAATAAAATGTAGGGTGTTATGACTCTACACTACGAAATGCATCAAGAATTGTGAATTTATCTCCCAGGAGATACACCGCGAGGCCTTAGGCCAACACAGTCTGTCGCGCCACTGGAAAAAAAGTTTTAGAGCGTTCTTCATCGTCTCCATTTAACAGTTAAACTTCTTTAAATCAATTAAATATCTCTATTGCAATATGACACAAATTCTCGACTAGAACGACTCTCTTCAACATTTGACAAGTGCTTTTCTCCACCATTATTTCTTTGAATCATTCCTTTAAGCAAGCAATGATCTCTCCTAGCAACCTTACGTCCTCTTTCAATTCAATCTCAGTCTACTAGCTGGAAAAAAGATCGCGCCATCCTACTGAACTAAAAACTTCTGGAATTTCATTCCTCCAATCATACGTCATGCTTCTACCTTATCCTTATTCAAGTCTCTCTTTTTTCAACATCTGTTTTTCCGAAATGACGTTTTTCGACTTAGAATTTCGATAAGAACGCAATAACATTAATTAACAACTTTTATATTTTGAATATGTCAGATATCTGTTTTTAGTTTATCATGCTATAGTTTCTTCATAATTTTGTAGTTAATTACTTATTCTCTAATGTATTTATATATGTTATTCTACATACTTGTGACTTAGTTTATTATTCTTAAGGAACTAAGCCCCAGAATAAAATAACTTTTCTATGATCGAATCATCAAATATCACAATACAAGTTATTTTTATACTTGTTAGTAATATATGTTTGCAGGTATACGATTTACAAAACTTACTTGTTTGAAACTTACGTTTCCATCCCTTGAAACTTAGTTTCTGAAGCTCTAAGAATCTGGCCTTTCAATCTCCTCCTAATGGCCGAGTGTAACTACCCCCATAGCCTTGATCCCTTGACGAATCGCACGCCATCCTCCCCTTTACAGCACTCGGCGGAATTAATCCTTGGACGCTCAGGATTACCTAGGACACGCCCAAAGGACTCGGCAGGATTAATTGTCCTGCAAACATCTGGAAGAGATAGAACTTAATCCGGGTGTATTCAGCCTCTCTGATCCAAGAGTCCTCTAGGGACCTGAGATCAGTTGCTGGGGGAGGAGGGTAACAGATTGCACAGCTCTTGTATCGATTTTGGTTTTTTGCCATTTTAAAATTCAAATAGAGCACTTTTCATTAAAGAAACCATATTTTAATCTCTATTATGTCTTACTAAATAAAGATCTGCCAGTAGTTGGTTCATCGACTATAGTAATGTGAATTTCGATCATTGATTACTTGTAATTAATGTTCAGACTAGTTTCGTGTATTAATTAATTTTTAATATGTAATGTGAAATATTCATTTAAATAGAATACATCTGCATAGTTATGATACATTGAAGGGAACTCCTTTACATGGCTCTACTTATTATGTAAACTTTATTTTGTACATCAATATTTTTATAGTTGGTAAACATTTTAAAAACCCAAGTAAGAAAAAAATGAAATAACCAACAAATAAAAAATACAAAAACAAACATTAATAAATCATAAGATGAAGCTTAGTAATTTATAATATTATATATTTTGTTCTCCTATGTCTTTATTTATAAGTTGATAACTTACAATAGTATAATTAACTAACCATCGTTTTTTTTTTTTTTTCCTTATATCTTTATTTACACCTGTCAGAAGATGTCTGACAATCAGCAAATGTGTTGGAAAAAAGTAAGATCAGACATGGTAGGCATGGGGAAGTAAAGTGCCCAGCAGCACCCCTTCCAAGGCTTTAATCTAGCAGAGGAGGTCCCTCATCCAGCTTCGTTTTAGCCTTCTACTGACCGGCATTTCAGCAACTGACATGTCGTTAATCAGTCTATTGTCGTGTCCGTTAAGTTTAATGTGAAATCGAGAATAGAGTGTTCGTATATGTTGGTCAACTGTTGGTTGCTGTAAGTCCGTATGTAGGGTTCTGTTGTTTACGTACCAAGGAGCTGTCGTTATGAGTCTTAAAATTTTGGATTGAAATGATTGCAGTTTTTGTATGTGAGTCTTTTTTTAAAAATCAATTTAAGAACTTTTAATAACGCTAGAGATTAAAAAAAGTGAAATAATTGAATTGAGTTTCTATAGAAACACGCGTTTCATTCAATTATCTATCATATTATTATCTACAACAATTAGTTAGCTATATAAATTTATATTGACGTTATGTTCAAAACCAAAAAATATATTAAGGATTTTTTACAATTTAGGTTTTTCTCGTTCCTAACAATATTTGCTACTTCTTTCGGTCGAGCCAGTCTCTCCCTCGAAGACCGCTGGAAGCTCTGCCTTCTTCCACATCCTGCAAACATCTCTTCCTGGGTCTTCCCCTTTCCGCCTTTCTATCGGTTAATACAGAATGGTCAGTTTTGGCAACCGCTCCTCTGCTATTCTTTGTTAAAATAATTTGGCCATTTACAAAGGACAAAAAAAATAATGAAATAAAATAAATAATAAAAAAATACTTACCCAAATATTTCTGCTCTTTTCACCTTTAGTTCGTTCTCGAATTCATTCAACTTTTACATATACACGTTTTTTATGAACGCTAAGATGATGGATGCTAAGATAATATGGTAAATATTTTTGAATCCTCAAAATGAAAGGTAATTTGGAGAGAGAAAATACTAAAATTCGGTATTTAAGTCCTGTAAGACTATTTCAAACAGAACGGAACATGGAATCATATAAAATTTTGCATTGATGTAGCGAGTTTAATCAAAATCATTAGAGCTGTTTTTGAAAAAGTCGTAAAAACGTGCGAAATGCATGGTATGAAGTGAATCTTCTGGCAAGCTGAATTTTATGTTTGTTTATTTGTTTAACGTCACTTTTATGCTGCTATGGCTAATCGGACGATGCTACAATGGGAGTCCTAAATTTTTTCTATCCAGATTTTATTAGGATAGGGATCTTTAACGAGTACCTGACATCGCACAGGCTCGGGACCACCTTTTAACGTCCCCTCCGAAGGACGGCATAACTAAGAATTTTTTTAGCCCATTAAAAAATCCTAGAACCACCTGCGGATTTGAACCCGCGACCTTTGGCATAGAAAGCTGTTATGTTAACCACTACGCTATGGGTGGTCTCCTGATTTTTATGGAAAAGTTGCTGCAACATTTCGGCCTTACAGTTTTATCAAATATAAAATTTCAGTTTCGTACGACTTTTTGTTTTCGAGCTAGACTTCCCACACAAACAGACCTCTTCTCGACTTGGTTATTTGCACGTAAGGTACCAAAAAATGTTTAGTTCTGTTGAAAACTTGTAATCGAAAATTTTGATGATTGAAATAGTTCGCCTTACTATTTCATATTTAGGTAAGTAAAACTATCTCAAACTCATAGGCATTGTAGTAATACTTATTCTAACAGCCCTAAGTACCAAATTGATCCTGTATTTTTTTTTCCCAACAACAATTTTTATTCAGTAAAATTACAATCTATCCCAATTTGGACATTAATAGTAGTGCTGAAAGATATCATACATACTACATTCATACAATATTTACACGGCATAAAATTACAATAAAATATATACACAATAATGAATCAGTACAATAGTCAAGAATTCACTTATACCTATATACACATACACACACTCATACATACATCACATTGAGTGGAGAATCTAGCCAGTGCTAGAACTCCAATATATTTACAAAAGGTCGCGGGGCCACTGCCGTTTCAACCTTCTAGGTGGGTTGTATGGATGAGTGGAGCTGGATAGGGATTGAGCTAGAGGATTAGGATGATTAAATAGGTTCTGGTGGAATTTGGAAAATTTGGATGAAATTAGGTCTGAAATAAATGGAACATTAAGGTCGTGGTGCAAGGTATAGTTGGAGACATAATAAGGAGCATTTGATCCTGTATTAAAGTTTGATAAAGTACTTTAAACTTTTAATAAAAATAAATAAATATATTTTTTTAAGTCGTTAAAATCAGGCCCCTAAGGGAGGTTTCATTACCTAAGGGCTCTACAAAAGGATTTAGATTAACCGACCTCTCCTGCGCCACTCTGTTAAATTAAGGACCCGGAGGACACCAATACGGAAATTGGAAAATAAATCCTCACAATTTTATTACTCTCCTGAAAAGAAAATGGCCTCGCGATCTCAATTAAACATCAATTTACTAAAAGTCTAGATAAATTCATTTTATTTCTATCGGTATATGATAAATAAATTAATAAAAGTATATTGATGATCATTTCAAACATCAACTCTTGAAACCATTACCTACTTGAATCAACAAGAATGGTTGGAAAGATGAAAATTTTAGAAAAGAGTTAATGCTGAGTGACAAAAATGGCAGTGAATGAAGTAATTATTGTACATAATAGTTTTTATAACACTTATGTTTAAAAGAATTAAAATAAGTCTTACAAAGTGAAGTTTACGGGACAATTTTTCATCGAAGTCTTGAAAATTATATTAAATCCTGTCTTGAATTTTTCTTTAATAATGAATCACTATGATATATCTTAAGGAACTATTTTTTTATACTATAAAACAAGCTTTAACAAAATATTATTTATCTGAAAACATTGTAATCTCCTTTTCATAAAAATGATGACTTAAGACATTAGTCATATTATTAATGCGATTTCTTTAAGTTTATATAATCTGATTAATATATAATAATATATTTTTAAAAACCCTCAAATCATTACACCAAACAAAAATATTTATTATTAATTAATTAAAACGAATCTATTTTGGTTTGTTATTTTTAATAATTAACCATTGTAATGAAGCAAAATATAAAAATGTAGCCTTTCCTTCCAAATTTAAGGGTTACCTTTAAGATAGGTAAAATCCATTGATTTTTATTTATTTATGCAACCTTCTTTTCAGTCGCCTCGGAGGGTTATCAGCGATATCTAAGGAAGATAAATTACGGACAAGTGTGTTTGTGTGGGCAGGGAGTTTAGAATGAAAAGAGTATCTATCACGGGCTATGTCTGCAACAAATGGGATGTTAAGATCATTATGAAGTTGATTTGTAACAAAATAAGGGGCATTCAGCATTTTGCGAAAGATTTGGGATTGTAAGGACTGGGTGCGGGAGGAATTAGATGGTTTTGTAGAGCCCCAAAGCTCGATCCTGTATGTCCAAATAGGTCTGGTAATAGTGATGTAAATGAGTCTTTTGTAATATACTGGAAGTTTTGAACGTTTGTCTAGTAAGTGTTGTAGTAATCGATATCTTCGAGCAGTTTCTTGTCGTTTCAGTCTTGTGTAAGGATTCCAAGTAAGGAGCTTGTCAAGATGGATTTGTTTTACAGGAGTAAGGCTGATGCTATTAAAGGAAACTGAGGGAGAGAGAGAGGGGGCAGGAAGTCATCGGTTTGCGACGAAGGTTAAAGGTGATTTCGTGGGATTTGTTGGGATTGATTTTATTCCTCCCATTTTGACACTATTCTTCAATGGCTGTGATGTGGGACTAAAGTGTTTTCGATGCAGTAGTTAGATCCTTATGGACGGATAATCCATTGATTGGAATGAAAAAAAATTGTCTGCCTTCTATTAATGGATCGTTCCTGTATAGATTTAACAGTAATGTCTTAAGGCACTTGATGAAGATCCCTGTCCGCCAAATTGTTTCAAAAAGGCAGCCAATTAAATAAGTCTAACGTTCAAAACTCAGTTATTCATGAATGTAGTGAAAAAGTGTTTTGATTCCAAGAAGACAAGAATTTTAATTTATTTTTCTAACATTTTATTGGTATTTACAACTGTACTTATAATAAACACAATAAGTAAATGGGCTAATTACAATTATGGGCTTGAAAATGTCTTGTGAATAACTACCCAGTAGTAGCACTTCTATGTCAATTTAATTTAGTAGGTCTCGTGACCATCGTCTTTTCAATCGCTTCGGCGGTTTATCAGGAATAGATGGGAATGATAAGTTGCGTATTTAATAATAAATACAATAAGTAAATGGTCTAATTACAATTACAGGCTTGAAAATGTCTTGTGAAGAACTACACAGTGGTAGCACTTCTATGTCAATTTAATTTAGTAGGTCTCGTGACCATCGCTTCTTTTCAATCGCCTCGGAGGGTTGTTCGGGAAGACTCTCTTGAAGAACTCTGAGCATGGATAACTTTTATAGTGTTTATCCATGAAAAATAACGTGAGCTCAAATTTTAGTAAAAAAATCTGGTGCGAGTAACACACGACTTTCACTGACCTCCGTTGTTAAAATAAATTTAATAATTTTTAAATACATTTAGGGATGAAATAAAGTTTAAAGAATTAATTATATTGAGTTTCGATAGAAAAATCTTATTAAATAATCTATTATATTATTATCTACAACAATCAGTTTTAGTTTTTTTTCCGGCTTTTCCTCACCATCTATTAACTTCAGCAATTTTTTAGATAAAATAATATTTTTTCAAAAATCATTAGCTTTCCAACGGTATATTTTACATCTCTTAACTGTTCTTCAGTTCGATTTGCTTCAAGACTCCAAAGCACATTTTGTACATTATGTATATGTTACTCTAAAGGAACATGTCTCAGTATGATAAAGAATTTATTTAATATTTATCATTTCGATTTTTAGAATTTGTGAGTCTTTGCTATTGAAATGATAGAGTAGAATGGTCCGAAAAAGTTTTGTTGGGAAATATTGCACAAGATCACACTCTTCTATGGTTCTGATGATTAATTTAGTCAAAGTCGTATACAAATATAAAAAATTGAATCTAGTATTCAATGCCAATTTTTATTTTCAGTCTGTCTGTCATTTATTTGAAAGTTTTATATTTTCTCCGCTATTCTAGCAATTTAAACTTGTATTAAAAAAAATTTCCTAACTGAATTAAAACTATACAGGTCCAATCCAGTCTGGCGAAAATTGTCTTGGTTATCCTTTCCGAGGTGAGGTGGGAATGGAACCAGAAAAAAAAAGGATAGAGAAAAAACGGAGATAGGCAAAAGTTTCGAGTAAAAAATATCGGAGTGGAAGGGCTGTTGTACAGTTTTAGAGAAATTAGCTGAGTGCCCTCCCGCTGGAATTAAAAAAGATAACTTTGACCGAAAAAGGCCGCTTCAAGTTGTCTCTAACACCTATCTACACTTTTCACCTAGCCCCTGTCTACGGAGTCTGGGATATCAAACCAAAAAAAAATTAAACTCGTTTAAAAAGTCTTGCATGTATTGCAATACTAACTAATTGTTTAAATACTGATTTGGTTTCTGATTTATTTGTTGGCACAAAACATCTTGGTCATTAGTGCCAGATACACTCAGTATAAGATACACTTAGATATATAATACCTAACTCACTATAAGATACACGGTTTTTTTTAAACAAACAATTATGGTTTTAGTTGAAATATTAAATAATAATATTAATTAAAATAAATAATGAACCAATATAACAAATGATAATAATACACTAAAACAAATAATAATAATACAAAATGAACGAATACATTATGAAAAAATAATAATACATAATAGACAATAATGATATACATAATAAGTAATACATCCATAATACATGAATACATACATACAGATAATACATAATTTTATATGTATTATCATACATAATAATTATTATACATAATACGCTCATTTTAGAAAATTAATTTAGACAAATATATTATTTTTTTTTCAATATTAAATAATAATATTGATTAAAACAGATCCTAAGAATAAGAATAATCTATAATAAAAATAAATATGACTGCGTTAGTAAAAAATAAACTCTATATCAAGTTATATTAGTAGACGATATTCAAGGGAAAAAACAAAATAAAAATAAATAAAGATAAATAGAAATAAGTAAACATAAAGTAAGTCCTCAAATCCTCTTATAAAAGTCCATTTCAGAAAGGAGGCACATTAATTGGTAAATTCTATTCCCATCGTTTCCTAATGCAACCGCGACATTGTGAGGTATTCCCTTTTGGTCCAGTTGTCTAGTGTAGAAGGGACATTCCTCGAACACATGGGTAATTGTTAGGATTTCCCTACAATGCTGACACCTTGGGGGCAACTCTTTACATATTAAATGCCCATGTGTTAACCTTGTGTGCCCTATTCTCAAGCGGGCCAAGACCACCTCCTCCCTGCGGTTGCTGCGACTTGAGGTTTTCCAATACTTTACTTCTTTCTTAACGGTTTTCAATTTGCTTGGACAACTGTTTTTCCATGCTTCATCCCATTTCTTCCATACATTATATTCATCCATACATTATTTAAATACTGATTAGTAGTGTATTAGTTACTGATTACAATACCTTTCAGTTGAAAAAAGAAATTTTTCACTACCTTGTTAAGTTCAGGACAGTATTTCAGTAACTGTTAGACATACAAATGTTTATCAACACTCAAATTATGCCTTACGCTGTAAAGTATATCATAAAAATTATAAAAGTAAATCATAAAAGAGCGGTTTCCTGCTTATTCGTATAGTTAATGTATCACATATTATTAAAAGAACTACATTGACTTTATTCATAATAAAAAAATCTGGTGCGCGCAAGACACGACTTTCACTTACCTCCGTTGTTAAAATCAATTAAAATATATTTTAAAGTATTTTTAAATACACTTAGAGATACAAATAAATTGTTAGAGAATTAATTACATTTAATTTCAGTAGAAACATGTGTTCTATTAAATAATCAATAATTTCATCTATGACAATCAGTTAGTTTTATCGTCTATTCATTACTCTCCATTAGCTATTACAAGTTTTAGAAAACAATAGGAGAGAATAGTCTACAGCAAATATGTTGGGTGGGCTTTCATAAATTTCATATTAATTGGTAAAGTGTGGTTTTAATACAGATTAAAAAAATCGTCGCTCATAGCCAGGTATCAAAACCATGTTTCTGTGAAATAAATTGCATGTTTATATTACCTATATTACTGTTCTTATGTTCAAAAACGAAAAATTGTATTAAAAAAATATTTTTACAGTTTTCTCCTTTAGTAAGAGGTTGAATTGGTTCAACTTATTTTTCATCGTGATAACAAGATTATATTGTTATTTTTTAGTACCAAAAAAAAAAAAGTAAAGGTACTTTAAAGGAAGACAATTTAAAATATCGGCATTTAAGCCCTGTCATACTATTTCACTCAGAATAAAACCTACATCAAAGCCCATCAAATTTTGCATCGATAAATATTTCTAAAATCTTATGCTTTCCAACGGTATATTATACGTTTATATTACTGTTTTTATGTTCAAAAACAAAAAAATGCATTAGAAAAATATTTTTGTAGTTTTATCTTTTAGTTGGGTATCGAATTTGTTCAACTTTATATTTACCGGTTTTTTACCAATGCTAATCAAATGATATGGACAATTTTATCAAATGTACAAAATTGAAGGTACTTTAGGGGAAGAAATTTGAAAATATCGGCATTTAAGCCCTGTCAGGCTAATTCAACCAGAATGAAACTAACATGATATTAAAGCCCATTAAAATTTCCATCGATATACAGAGTTTAATCAAAATCTTTAGAGCCGTTTTTGAGAAAATCGTAAAAAGATGCAAAACGCATGGTACAAAGTGGTTCTTCTGGTTAGCTGATTTGATGAAAGTTCCTGTAACATCTCGGGCGTGTAGTTGTCTTAAATCTAAATTTCAGTTTCATAGGACTTTTCGTTTTCGCCTGGGAGTCACCACACACTCACACACACATACATGCACACACACAGCCCTTTTTGCGGGACTTGATCATTTGGACTCAGGTGACCCTAAAACGTGTATTTCCGTCGAAAACTGAAATTCGAAAATTTTCAAGATCGCAATACTTTCCCTAACTATATATTTCATATATAGGTAAGTGAAAGTAATAGGAATATACAATTCTTACTAATATAACTTTATCATTATAACATCTTGGACTTTGAGTGCCCTGGCTCTAGAGTTTGGGGCCAGAGATCAAATAAATGGATATGTATTGAGGGATATACGGTAACAAGTAGTACCATAATGTCCAAGTACTTCCTGTTGGTAAAATGTTAGTAGTAATAGTAGTTAGAAATAATCTGGAGTCAGTCTTCTTAGTAAGGGAAAGTATCGTTAAAATTTTTGAATTCCAGTTTTCAATGGAAATACACGTTTGAGGGTCACCTGAATCCAAATTAAAAACGGCTATATTAAACTCGCTATATCGGTGTAAAATTGGAAGGGCTTTAATATCACGTAGGTGTCATTCTGATTGAAATAGTTTGAAAGGGCTTAAATGCCGATATTTTAAATTTTCTTTCTCTAAAGTATCTTTAATTTTGTACATTCTATTAAAATATCATCTTGTTACGATTGATAAAAAACAGGTGAAAATATAAGTTGAACGATTTGATGTCTAACTGAGAAGACTGAAAAAAAATTTAATGCAATTGTTTTATATACTATGTATGTATAATAATATACATGTATAATATACTGTTAAAAAGCTAAAGATTTTAGAAAAAATATTATCTCATACACAAGCTTGTATAAGTTAATAAAGAGTGATGAAAACCGATAAAACTAACTGATTATTTTAGATAATGATATAATAGATTTTTTAATAAAACACAGAAATTTATAGAAATTTAATTTTACTAGTTCTTTAATAGTTTTTCTTATTTTTACCTCTAACTGTATTTGACAATTTTTTAATCGATTTTAAAAACGGAGGTAAGTGAGTGTCGTGTGTTGCCCTCACAAGATTTTTTAATATTTTAATTTAGCCAGCGCACAGAGGGCAATATGACCGATTTAGGTGGACAAAATTCTGAGACTTGTCTATATTTAACCTTTAGGATCCCAGATTACGAAAAAAATATTTTAAAAAATTATAAAAACTAATTAATTTTGTTACACGATTGGCGAGCGTACAGTGCTCAAACATCAAATTCATTTCTAAAATCTAAAACTTCCCAACTCCCCAAGTCCCGGAATATGAGAAAAATAATACAAAAAATCTAATTATGGCTCTGAGCTGCTAAAACCTGTTAATAGATGTATTTTATATAATTTAGGAAATTCTTGAAATTATAGATTGTAAAACTTTTGATTCGGAGTGTTGTGTCTGAAAAAATTATGTATCACCCAAAACGCAAAAAATCGCAAAAATTCTTTGTAATATCTAGAGACTAGAAGGATTGATCAAACAAATCATTGGTGTAACTTGGGGGTTATATAGTTCTTCGTTATTGAATAGGGGCATGCATTTACAAATTGCTAAATTAACTCTACAGGTAGATTGCAATTTATATTCAATAACGAGTTTGGAAATATAATGTCTTACCTGTTTCAGCAATGTGCATTGTTAAATAAAAGCAAAAATACTTTGCTCTAAATACACCTTGAACACAATAAATGGCCATCGAATAAACATAATCCCACTGCCGGTTATTAGGCGCTTATGCGAACAGGAAAGATTCATTCATTTACTATTTATTTGTAAACACGGTATGGCGGGAAATATTAGTATTAAGGATCTTGTCAACTAATAATAAAAAGTTCAAGCACTGGAAAATTTCAAACTTTTGACTTGACTTTTGTCAACCTAAATTGGTGCTTTTGCCCACTGTGCGGCGTTTCGGCTGAAACTTGTGAGGCATCATCAGGGCATTACTGAGCCCTGCCAAGCATAAACGTCGGCAAAATTAAAAAAAAAAAGACTGACTCCCGTTATTTCTACTTAGGATAATTTCTACAGTCGACTATACATCCTCAATATGTTTGAAGTATGAGTTAGGTGTGTTGGGCTAATGTCCCTGAAGGCTATCGGTGGCGGGCAAAGATTGGGAGCGGCATCCTTTGGAATGAGGGAAATAATAATATTAATTATTGACAATTACTATACTAATGTGTCAATCTCATTCCATGGCTACATAAATAGTGTTACGAATCAGTTAATGCTTAGTAATTATCAGGCACTCAAATAATTATTTCACAACTAAAAATATTTATTTGTTATTATCTTTATTTAATTTTTTTGACATATTTTGTGGAGAGACGGATACAATATATTCATTATCTGGATTATAATTTAAAACGAGGAGGGTTTTTTTTCTTTTCTTGATCCATTTGATAGGTCCATTATTGAAAATAATAATTGAAAAAAAAAATCGAAGGAAATGTTATTTTTCGCAGGTCAATAGTCCAATAGCCCCCAATAGCTCAAAAAACATATTTTTTAATTTATTTTATTTATTTAAAGAAATTTACAACTGTATTAAATAAATACAACAAGTAAATGAACATTATATATGATTAGAACACATGGTAGTCCTGAGAATAAACTACCCATTGGTAGCACTCTAATGTCTCACTTATGTTGGAGGTCTCTGGGCCATCTTCTTTTAAGATGCCTCGGTGGGTTGTCGGGAATAGATATGGAGGAGAGGTCACGGATAAGCTGGTTTGAGTGGGCAGGGAGTTTGGAATGAAAAGTAACGGGCCAAGTTAAAAACATATTTAATTTAGAATATATAATTAATAGAAATAAAAATAAATACAGGGCACAGGGATTACATAGGAATACTAGAATAATTTACCTACCATCGTACAAAGTATAACATTAGAAATAATAGAAACAGTTAGCCAATAAACATCTAAGAGGACGAATAGCAGTGAGCTAGAAATGTAAAATAATGTGTTGTGTATTAAAAAGTATTTTTTAAACAAAAGTAAATCATATTAATAAGTTTTTAAAGTAATAATGACAATATAAATTAAATTAATAAAGATAATGTTCAAAGAAAAATAATGTAATTTCACTAAAAAAATTGTTTCAGTCTTGATAATGGGAAAAGAACCCCGAATTGTAAATAAATTGTGAAGAAAAATTAATGTGTAATAAAAGGAAGTTAAGGAGTGCATTTTTGAGTGTGATATATTCATTATTTGAATTATGCTTAAGTTAAAACGTGGGTTTTTTCTTTTCTTGATCCATTAGATAGGTCCATTATTGAAAATAATAATTTAAAATAAAATTTTTTTTGCAAGTTATGTGGGAAATGCTCAGTTATAAATAATACATACCTTATTATTAATGTTAATGAATCCGATTAAGCATTCTTCTTTGTGTGATCCTTGCCTCCGCGGAGAATTCCATCCTACATTTATTTATACAAAAAGGTCCTTTCAGTGAAATATACCTCCTTTTGCCTTTAAGCCCCGCCTTCCCATCCATCTCTTGGACTAATGAACACGATGTCACTCTGGAAAATGTTCCACCAAGATAATACCATCTTCTTCCTCTAATATCTCAATTATATATACATCTATTCACCCATTTTTCATATTCCGTAATTTTCTTTTGTTCCAATCTTCCCTCCATAATCTAGACCGTACAATTTCATTTTCCCCTTCGTTTCACTTGTAGAAGTCATTTTCCATGTCCTATTTTATCATTTTTTTTTTTATAATAGAAAAAAAATACGAATACGAATATATTCACAGATGTAGACAGGTATACGCCCGAATTTCACAGGTATGCAAAGGGATACGGTCATATTCCACTGGTGTGGGCCGTATTCCACTGATCTAAAAACGTATACGGGCCTGTGTACAAGTCAATATGTGCGCATTTGCAGGCGTGAATTCGAATACGGTCTTATAATATCTTATATTAAAAGACATAAAATTTAATATTTAAATTTTTTTTTTTTTAATTATGATTCAAATATTGTTGAAATAACTTCTATTAATACGAATATCTATTTAATTACATATATCTACATCTCATACAGTTCTCTTCTCTATAATGAAATAATTTAACAAATATTTCTTAAAATTTCTTAATTTGTGGAAAATGAAAAACATTAATGCAGTAATGCACTTATAAATTATATTAAAAAAGAAAAGAAATATTATCCCTGTGATATATTTTTCTTGAGTTACAATCTTATATATTGAAAGTAAATTTCAGTAAATATTTTAACTTTTCAAACCAACTATGTGAAAATAAACACTACGCATTCAAGAATAGGTAAAATGTTGAATTTTAAGCATTTATAGTGAAGTGTTTAGGTAAACCAGGTATGGAATGACTCATTGGTTTTTCATGATTATGTTACTATTTTCTAAGTTTAGAAGTTTGTTATTATTTCAAAACATTGAAAGTTATAATAATAATAAAATTAATTCTTTATAAGAAGTGAAGTAAAGCGCTAATAAAAGTACTTATGTAACATTCAAAGCTGTAATTGAGAGTGATGATAACCGCAAAAAACTTTATTTATTATCGTATATATTATATTAATTTTAATTTATTCTTATTAGTAATTTGATCTAAAATAAACGCCTTAATCGAAATTCAGTATAATTCTTTTTTCAATGTTAACTTTGTTTGAAGATAAGAAGTAATATAAAGCCGCCTTAGAACAACGGGATATCGGGAACTTTACCATCGGGAATTTTACCATGATACCTGAACTGGGACTTTGAGCCTATTAAAAGATGCTAAATATGTGACAAACTTCTTAGAAAATATTGCAAGACTCAAAAGCAGAAGGAAGTCCCTAAATTAATTAAAAACCAACTAAACAATTTTCACAATAGAGTGTACAAAAATCTAAATGAACAAGGAATACCCTTTGCCGTAGAGGCCTTTTTAGAAAATAATTCATGACCCTGTTTCTATTTCCTATGAAAATGAATGTAGTATATCCTAAAACATTAAAGCAGTATAAAAAAAAATAATAATAACAAAAATAATTGGTTATAATGAAGTGAAGTAAAGCGCGAATAAAAATGAACATGAAACGATTATTAATATTTATATCATTAATTGTTACATATTCACTTTTTAATCTATGGATTTAAGTTTATTCTGATGAAATAAAAAAATACCTTATGTATTGTTAATTTTCTTTATTTTAACTATCTCACCATTTCTCGTTGCTAGTGTTAAGAATAAATGGATAAATATTAAAGAAACTTAAATTAACTGGATAAATAAAAAATGTAAAAATAAACTTTATCCAGGATGATTATTTTTCTATTCGCATATTAGAAAAGCATAATAGACCGTCATAAAGCTACAGATTTAACAGAAAATGTTAAATAATAATGACTTGTACACAGACCCGTATACGTTTTTAGACCAGTGGAATACGGCCCACACCAGTGGAATATGACCGTATCCTTTGCATACCTGGGAAATTCGGGCGTATACCTGTCTACATCTGTGAGTATATTCGTATTCGTATTTTTTTTCGAAATACGAATGCATTCGTATTCTTTTTTTAAATACGATTTCATTCGTATTGGTATTTTCAAAACTCGATCTTCCCGAATGCATTCGTATTCGTATATCCGAATGCGATTTTGCCCATCTCTGCCTCCCCATTTTATGTATAATAAAGGCTCAAAGCCACCTATACCTCAAGCGCATACCGTTGTAAATATTTTATTTAAAAATAAAATAGAACTTTAAAATGCCTAAGGGCAAAACAAAGATCTCTGTCCCCTTAGTTGTATATATTAGTATTGAGGCTGTATATGCATGCAGATTGTAGATTTAGTTAATAAATAAATAGGAGGGTAAGAAAAAGAAAAAAAAAAACGTGTGAGCGACTAACGGCGGGTAAAATAGCTAATATAAAAAGTGTCTTCGGCTTTACAATACAATATTAAATACAATAATTTCTCTTAATCTATAAAGAAAGACAGTACTTATTATACGTTTAGTTGACTAGAGATCAGGAAGCATACAGGCAGGATTTTAATAAGGATAGATTACTTATTTACCACGTCATATCGTGCTTTTTATATTACTCCATAATACTCCGTACCGTAGATAATAGTTACAATGCGCGGCCTAAGATTGTGGATTAAGAATGTTAAAATTCCTTAATTTTATTTATTTTTATCAAATAATCATCATAATAGATTTAGGGATTCCATGCCGATGCCATCATTCTTCATTTTCGGCTTTATATTGTTCTTCATTATTACTTAAAATATTTTTCTTATAGTTAATGATCAATATCGCACGCTTCGAATCAAATATTTAAGGAAACTCCGAACATTTATGTTATACTTAATTTATTTATTTAACGCCACTTTATGCTAACTGTGGCTAATCTGACGATGCTACAGTGGGAGTCCTTAATTTTGCCTATCTCGGTTTAATTAGGATAGGGATATTTAACAATTACCTGACATCGCACAGGCTCAGGACCCCCTTTTAACGTCCCTTCCAAAGGACGGCGCACAGTGGGCTAAATCACCAATTTAGGTGGACAAAAGTCAAGTCAAAAGTTTGAAATTTTCTGGTGCTTCACCTTTTTATTATTAGTTGGCAAGACAATTAATACTAATATTTCCCACGATACCGTGTGTACAAATAAATAGTAAATGAATGAATCATTCCTGTTCACACAAGTGCTTAATAACCAACAGTGGGATTATTTTTATTCGATGGTCATTTATTCTGTTTAAGGTGTATTTAGAGCCAAGTCTTTTTGCTTTTATTTAACAATGGGCATTGCTAAGACAGATAAGACATTATGTTTCCAAACTCGTTATGAATATAAATTGCAATCTCACCTGTAGAATTGATTTAGCAATTTGTAAATGTACGCCCTTATTCAATAACGAAAAACTATATAATCCCCAAATTACCCCAAGGATTTGTTTGTTGGATTTGTTTTATCAATCCTTCTAGTCTTTCGATATTACAAAGAATTTTTGCGTTTTGGGTGGTACATCATTTTTTTCAGACACAACACTACGAATCAAAAATTTTACAATCTATAATTTCATGAATTTCCTAAACCATATAAAATACATCGATTAGCAGATTTTAGCAACTCCGAATCATAATTAGATTTTTTGTATTGCTTTTCCCGTATTCTGGGACTCCCGTATTAGATTTTAGCAAATAAATTTGATGTTTGACCACGGTGCGCTCGCTAATTGTGTAAACAAATTAATTAGTTTTTATAATTTTTTAAAATATTCTTTTCCGTAACCTGGGACCCCAAAGGTTAAATATAGACAAGTTTCAGAATTTTGTTCACCTAAATCGGTCATATTGCCCACTGTGCGGCGTAGGTTTGAACCCGGGACCTTTGGCATACAAGCCAATATACTACAGGTGGACTCCTTATACTTTTTGTATAACTATTATTTTTAGTTAAAATAATATCCAACCGTTATGAAAAACAACATTATGAGTAGACTGACTTGAATATTACGCAGTAGTGTGTGGGTGCAAAACAAAAGATGAAAAGTATTAAAACGAAGATTAAAAATTCTTTCTTAATCATGTTTAATGAAAGGGTGGGTGTTTAATAAAAGAATGAAAGATGAAAGATAAATATAACACAAAGAAGAAATATGAAAGGAATGAGATGTAAAGAGAATCCTATATTTTCATCCCACCTTGTTGTCTCATTTATTTGTTTTAGGAGACTGGGACCGAGCAAAAGTAAGAAACCTAATTTATCCTGAAATTTAAAATAAATAAATCATTTTTAAAAGATGAGTATACAATAGTATTTTTTTTAAATTATTGCATAAAATAATAGTAATTTTTATTATTATTTAATTACTGGGTGTTATTATTCATTGCTTAACTACATTTATTTTATAAAAACTATTATTATGCCAACGTTTTCGGCATCAAATTTAAAATGAATGACCCATCATCCGTCTCTACAGATGTTCCTGCCTCTAAGTATAATATATCTATGTATAATGCATTTTTCAGGTATTTACAACATATGCAAGTAAATTAATTCTTATTCAAAGACAAGAAAAATGAATAAATTTTACTTTACCTACCCGTCCCTCCGATTTCCGAAGAATCCTGATTAGTTTGCTAATTTCAATCAAATAGTAATAAACAGATAGAAACGTCTATTTATTTATTAAATTTGATGTTATGTTGTATTTAACCAAATAATAAACCTTTGTATTGACAAAAAAAAAAATCTGGTGCGGGCAACACACGACTTTCACTTAACTCCATTGATAAAATCAATGAAAGAATTTTCAAATACAGTTAAGATAAAAATACGTGAAACTATTAAAGAATTAATTAAATTGAATTTATATAGAAACATTGTTTTATTAAAAATCTATTATATTATTATCTAAAATAATCACTTATTTTATCGTCTTTTCATCACTCTCTATTAATTTAAGAAGCTTGTGATAGATAATTTTTTTTCTAAAATCTTTAGCTTTTCCAACGGTATATAAACATGTATATTACTGTTCTTAATTCAAAAAACAAAAACTGCAGTAAAAAATATTTTTTCAGTTTTTTCCTTTAGTTTAGAATTCATTTTTTATATTTCGTTTTTCAATCTTGAACATATATTATGTTATTTTAAACCAACATAATAAGGACAAATGAAATTAAAATATGGCATTTAAGCCCTGTCAGAACATTTTAATCAGAATGAAACCTGATGATATTAAAGCCCATTAAATTTTGCATCGATATAACGAGTTTAATTAAAATCGCAGAACCGTTTTCAAGAAAATCGAAAAAAAGTGCAAATGCGAGGTATAAAGTGGCTCTTCTGGTAAGCTCATTTTGATGAAAAAGATTTTGTAACGTCTCGGGTGTAGATTTGTCTTAAATATAAAATTTAGTTTCATAGGTACTTACCGTTTTCCGCCGGGATTGACCACGCACACACACAGACCTTTTTGCGGGACTTGGTTATTTGAACTCAGGGGACCCTAAAATGTTATTTCCGTTGAAAACTGGAATTAGAAAATTTTCACGATCGCATACTTTCCCTTACTATATATAGTGAGTGAAAGTAAAAATTACGCTCTCCATCCTCAAATTTGAGGGCTTACGCTTCAAGATACTTAGAACCCGAAAAACGAAAAAAATCGTTTGTAGGCTGTCCGCGACTTTTGAAACTCTGAACCTATAATTTTTTTTTTTTTTTAAATGACAGAAAAATACAGGAATCCAACGATGTACTATTCCTAGACCTTAATATCACCGATAGCTTTAAAATTGCGGCCGATAAAGAGTTTGAATTTAATGATCTATTTTTAAGATGTTAACAATATTATTAGTTTTAAACCAAAAACGCAAATATTTTGAAAGATAGGAACAATTTTAAATCATACCTACAAATACGCCTATACTTGGCTATTTTTCAATGATATGCAAAAATATGTATAGAGTTAGAATGTAGTAAAGTGCGAAATAAAATGTGCTTGGCCGTTAGATTAATTACTATTCACGCATTGTATTGCAGATTTTATTGAATAAAGTAATAGTTTTATGTTCCTGGGACAATGTGCTCTATTCTAGGTTCAACTTTAAAATTTCGTATCCGGCTAGTTTCGATACCAGCCAATACAGCACTTCAGAGAGGTCCCATTTACTGTTGAGATGTTCACCTAAAAAATTCTGTAGACCGTTTTTTTAACGAATTTCATTTAAATCCTCCTTCACACCTGCAAGACTCGTTCGCGACCTTCGGACCTGTATATAACAACAGCTTTCGTACAGATCTTTCCTTATCCGATCCTGGTCCTTATGGAATTCTATTTCCTTCTTATATCCGTCACTCCAATAATCTTACCCTCTTTTCGTACCATTCAAATAACCCCAATTAATTAGCAAATTTCAAACCATTATTTATTATATTTTATTTTGCATCTTATTTAAACATTTATGTATTTTATTTTACACTTTTTATAAACATTGTAAATTAATTTTCATTAGCTCTGTATATATGAATATATAAATACTTATGTCTAGTTTGTTTTATTTGTTTTTCTAAATTATTATTATTAAAAGTAACCTGCTAATTTATTACTAATATTCATATTCTTTGTCATTTTTTTTCTTCTCTAATATACTGAAGTTCCAATTTAATTTGTCTCTAATATTATTCTAAAGAGACTTGTCCCAGAATAAATAAAGAATTTCACGTATGAAACATAGAGCAAAACTAAAATATAACAAGATAAAAACTTAAGTTTACCGGGATCAACTTTATTTATTGGCCCGTAAAGTTACTTTATAATGATGGAATAAAAAGTTGAAACTTATTTATGAAAGTTCCTGACTTGTAAATATTGCTCGATTCAAATCCATTCTTCAAAAGCCTGAAACCTGTCCGAAATATTGTTTCCCTCAAAGGCAAGAAAATGTCTAATAAAATGATTTCTGGATACGAGGAGACGAATATAATCCCCCCTGGTCATGAATAAAGATGAGGCTCTAAAAGAATACACTGATCCGCTGAGCCGCTCTCTGATAAATAACAGTTTAGAAAAAGATAAATGTCACTAGTCGCCCATAACAAAGGTCTAAGATGGCATTAGTCCAGATCGGGTGCCTACCGAGACGTAGAAGGGTGATTACATAACTCCGGCCTCGTTCTGCCGCGTCAGGTCTTGTTTATGTTGGAAGCTATTTCCCACCAGAGTAACTGGTACTTAAAGGCAAACTGACAACAGTAACAGTGGTATGTATAAAGGAAGACCCTAGCGATATCCTACGAGGATAAATATATTCAGGGTGTCTACTTAATTACTAATTTTGACAGTTAACTGTAAATAAAAATGCATGTGTTTAAAGTGTTTTAGAAAACAACAGGAGAGAATAGTCTACAACAAATATGTTGGGTGGGATTTCGTAATTTCATATTAATTGGTAAAGTGTGGTTTTAATACAGATTAAAAACATCGTCGCTCATAGCCAGGTATCAAAACCATGTTTCTGTGAAATAAATTGCAAGTTTATATTACCTATATTACTGTTCTTACGTTCAAAAACGAAAAATTGTATTAAAAAATATTTTTACAGTTTTCTCCTTTAGTAAGAGGTTGAATTGGTTCAACTGATTTTTCATCGTTGACAAGAAGATTATATTGTTATTTTTTAGTACCAAAAAAAAAAAAAATTAAAGGTACTTTAAAGGAAGACAATTTAAAATATCGGCATTTAAGCCCTGTCATACTATTTCACTCAGAATAAAACCTACATGATATTAAAGCCCATCATATTTTGCATCGATAAATTTTTCTAAAATCTTATGCTTCCCACCGGTATATTATACGTCTATATTTCTGTTTTTATGTTCAAAAACAAAAAATTGTATTAGAAAAATATTTTTGTAGTTTTTATCTTTTATTTGGGTATCGAATGCGTTCAACTTATATATTTAAGGTTTTTTTAGTAATGCTAATCACATGGTGTGGACAATTTATTAAATTTTCCATCGATATACAGAGTTTAATCAAAATCGTTATAGCCGTTTTTGGGAAAATCGTAAAAAAAGTGCAAATTGATTGGTATAAAGTACATCTTCCCGTTAGTTGATTTTGATGAAATATTTTCTGTAACATCTAGGGCGTATAGTTGCCTTAAATATGAAATATTAGTTTGACAGGACTTTTCGTTTTCCCCCAGGAGTAACCACCCACACAGACCTTTTTGCGAGACTTAGTTATTTGGATTCAGGGGGCTCTAAAACTTGTACTTCCGTTGAAAACTGGAATTCGAAAATTTTCACGATCGCAATACTTTCCCTTAGTATATTACATATGAAGTGAAAGTAAAAAAGATCTCTTACCTCTTCCCTCTATGCATCTCGCTATCCTCATAGCTAATTGGTTTCAGTATAAACGAGCTCTCTCGACTCTAACCTCTAAGTAACCCTCCTAGCAAACTACTTCCAGTATAGACCACGCCTGAGAGATGGCCCGGTGATGAAGGATCCTATGCAGCGGCGATGCATATACAAGACGCAATGCATATTGCAGATCGCAATATGGAGCGGACGTGCACACAGTAATCACCCGCTCGTAGCCCCAAGAGCCCTCAGAGGCGGTGCACATTAATTATGCCCGCAGTACAGGTCTCCCTCCTTCCACCTTGCCCCGGCCGGAGAGCTATATACCATACCTTTCATATTAAAAATATATGTGCTCTTTTCAAACAGCAAACTCCTTCAAAAGAACTTCTTTTGAAGAAAGAGCTTTTTAATTAAAGAAACAACTAGAAAACTTTTTTCTTGGAGTACCTTACTATTACATTTATGCCATTCCTTTTTTTTTTTTTTTAATTCTCTCGTTTCTTTTACAGGGAAGTTTTTAAAGCAGTACTTTAATTAATTAAAATACTCATTTGTAAATGAGTATAATTGTAAATTTATTTTTGATGATATTCAGTTAATAAAAAAAAAAGAAGTATATTTATAATTATATCTACTAATTAAGGACTTGGACCCAAGCTACTCGTATCGTTATGTTGAGGAAAGTTTTTTGACCTTTACATTTGTTAAATACCAAGTTTTGTTCACATTTACAGATTAATGTTATTTTAATCCACCGAGGCGTCTGAAGAGAAGATGGTCTCAAGACCTTGTTTAGATTGATTACTAGAGTGTTGCCAATGGGCAGTTTCTCTTCACGTTTTTCATGTACATATCATTTATCAGCATATTTACTTAATGTTAGTATACATTTGTAAATGCCAATAAAACATTAAAAAAAATATATTTTTAAAAATTACTTTATTTTTTAGGTACATCGTCCTTTCCAATTTGTATACGTATAAACAACGTTAGAACAAAAATACCAAAATTCTTCACTCGCTTGCTTTTTCTCCTCCACACTTTCCTTCTCCCCTAATGATTTTCAACATAATTGGCGGCGACTAATTAAAAAAGAAAACAAAATACAGAAAATTTTTAACTCATATATACGCCCATAACTCACAAGGAGAGGATCCTAAATGTGTCTCGCCGATTTTTTTTTGGTTCAAACTAGACCATAAACAATTGGGCTTTGCGAAATATCATAGGCCAAACGCTTCCCAGGAGTCGCGTAAAAAAATCGGAACGTTTGTGCACGAAAAACACATTTTATTTAATATCTCTGGCTCTGATAAAGTTATAAGAAATAAGTTACGTGCGAAAATTACCTTATTTCCAAGGCGAATAATTAAAAATATATACCATTTAAATTTTATGATTGGTAATGCCCCTCAAAATAGAACAATAAATTATCATAATAGTGATTTTAATAACTTTCCTTAAACTAGACTTCTTATTTGTTTTCTGTTATTTTGGAAATAATTCAAATATAAATTTCTGATTTTTCAACAGTTTAATTTTTACTTTCACTTACTATATATAGTAAGGGAAATTATTGCGATCGTGAAAATTTTCGAATTCCAGTTTTCAACGGAAATACACATTTTAGGGTCCCCTGAGTCCAAATAAAAGGTCTGGTGTGTGTGTGTGTGTGTGTTTGTGGTAACTCCCGGGCAGAAACGGTAAGTCCTATGAAACTGAAATATCATATTTAAGACAAATATACAAAACCTTTTTCATCAAAATGAGCATACCAGAAGAGCCACTATGTATTATGCATTTTGCACCATTTCCGATGATTTTGATTAAACTCGCTATATCGATGTAAAATTAAATGGGCTTTAATATCATGTAGGTTTTATTCTGATTAAAATAGTGTGAAAGGGCTTAAATGCCGATATTTTAAATTTTCTTCCTCTAACCTACCTTTAATTTTTTTGATTCTAATAAAATAACTTTATTATCTTGTTACCACTGATGAAAAACAGGTAAATATATAAATTGGATGAATTCGATACACAACTAAAGGAAAAAACTGAAAAAATACTTTTTTAATGCAAGTTTTTGTTTTTTAACTTAAGACAGTAATAATATAAATATATAATATATATATATATATAATATATATATATATAATATACCGTTGGAAAGTTAAAGATTTCAGAAAAAATATTATCTCATACACAAGCTCTTAAAATTTAATAGAGAGTGGATGAAAAGTCGATAAAAAAAAGTGATTATTTTAGATAATAATATAATAGATTTTTTAATTATTTAATAGTTTCCACGTATTTTTATCTCTAATGTATTTGAAAATTCTTTCATTGATTTAAAAAATGAAGGTAAGTGAAAGTCGTGTGTGGCCCGCACCAGATTTTTTGTATGTTTAAAAATAACCAGTTTTGAAAGAATCTCTTATAAGTTGCAACTTGACTATATCATATTTTTCTCTATCTTCAAAAATAAGTGATTGTGGGTAAAATATCTTTAACTTTATCTTTTTTCAAACATATAATCTTGGATTAGATACTTACATATGAAGGATACTACCTTTATAGTCATAGTGATCTTTGTTAAATTAAATTTGTTTATATACGATGATGAAACTAGATTAAAATTACATCCATACATTATATTGCAAAATAAACCTTGTTTTTTTTTTTGTTTATTCAAAGTTGGACCCTTGTTCATATTTACATTATATTCTTATTGAAAACGGTCTTTAGAATACCCGGAAATTTCCCATGGGAAGGGGACTCCACAGCAAACCTCTCTCTGTAGGGGATATTCCCAACCAAGCACTCACGTCAGAAAACAGGTATTCCAGTAAAAAAAATAATTCCTACATATGTGGCTGCTTTCAGGCATTGACAAATATTTTTGGAGTGTTATTTGTTCCTACCTTATAAGCTTAAGAATGTTCGAGGGCACAACCTAACACCTGCCTCTTTGTCCACGGTCGGTTTATGATGGCCTTGTTTTGAGTACAAACCGCCGAATTCGCTTTAGTGAGTTTATCCAAACACCTTTTACCCTGCATTATGTAACACTGTTTACTTACGGTGTTGCACAAATAGTCCTTTGAAATAGGACCTGAAAAACGAAGACACCAAATTGTATTTATGACAGTAAGTTTCGGGATGGCCTGTAGTGTAGTGGCTAGTAGGTATTTAAATATTTAAGTTTTATGATTGGCAATGACCCCAAAAATAGAACAATAAATTATCGTAAAAGTGATTTTAATAAATTTCCTTAAACTAGACTTCTTGTTTGTTTTCTTTTAAGTATTTTGGAAATAATTCAAATATGAATTCCTGATTCTTCAACAATTTAATTTTTACTTTCACTTACTATATATATATATATATATATATATATATATAGTAAGGGAAAGTATTGCGATCATGAAAATTTTCGAATTCCAGTTTTCAAAGGAAAGGAAAGGAAGTTTTCAAAGTTTTAGGGTCCCCTGAGTCCAAATGACCAAGTCCCGCAAAAAGTCTAGCGGAAAAACTAAAAGTCATACGAAACTGAAATTTCATATAATTTCATATTATATAAAATTCATATTTCAATATACGCCCGAAATGTCACAGCAACGTTTTTATCAAAATCAGCTAACCATAAGAGCCACTTTATACCATGCATTTTGGATCTTTTCACGATTGTCCCAAAAAACGGCTCTAACGATTTTGATTAAACTTGCTATATGGATGTAAAATTTAATGGACTTTAATATGACGTAGGTTTCATTCCGATTGGAATAGCCTGACAGGACTTAAATGCCGATTTTATAAATTTTCTTTGTGTAAAGTACCTTTACTTTTGTAGGTTACAAAAAAATAGGCACACCATCTTGTTAGCATTGATAAATAACGGCTAAATATACAAGATGAGCGAATTTGATTAACAAATAAAGGAGAAAAGTGCAAACATATTTTTTTATGCAATTTTCGTGTTTTTATTTATTTATTTAATCCTCTACTGTTCCACCGCCAACTGTGTGAGCATCCTTTTTATAGAGCCTAATCCATAAATCTCTCTCCTGTACCAATCTTTTTCTCCTTCTCCATTCCAGACCCCTTCTTTCAAAGGCTTCCTGAATCGCGCCTTCCCAAGTCTTCCTCTTGGTCTTAGACCTTCCACTCTTGTCTCATATACAGCCTTTGCTACTCGGTTTTCTGCCCTTTGGGAAACATGGCCGAACCATCTCAGTTGGTGCTCATCAATAATATCCAGAGCAGGCTGAAGTCCCAGGTTTGACGTTACGTTACGTTACGTTTCTCACTCGGTCTCTTCTGGTCTTTCCCTCCATTCTTCTTAGGTATCTCATCTCCATCGCTTGTAGCTGGTCTTGTGCTTTTTAGTTAGAGTTCAAGATTCACTTGAATATGAGAGAATCGGTTAGAAAGTATTTTTATAGACTATGGTTTTAGTGTTTTTTGACACTTATTTTTTACTGATGAATCCTTTCTCGAGGGAACTAAAACATCTGCTGGCAGCTTTTATTCTTTGATTTATTTCGCCATCTATCCAGCCATGTTCATTAAGGTGAGCACCGAGATATTTAAAGTCCCGCACTTGCTCTAACCTTTTGTTATTTAGTCTTACGACTCGATCCCCCTGCTCGCTTTTTCTACCTTTCCTCATGATCTTGGTTTTGCCTGTATTTATTTCCATATTTATCATTCCCAACTCTCCTTGTAGGATGCTTAAATTAAATTGGAGGTTTCTACAATTGTTTGCAAAGACAATTATGTCGTCGGCAAATGCGAGGATGCTAAGGCTGGTTGGCCTAAGGTTTCTAAATCCTAAGTGGTAAGGTCTCATTTTCGACTTAGCTTTGTCCATGACTGAATCAAGAGTTAAAATAAAAAGTGTTTTTATTTGTAATATAAAGATATAATATACTGTTGGATAGCTAAAGGTTTTAGAAACAATATTACCTAATACAAGGAATTGTAAAAGTTTATGTACGAGTAGAGTGATGAAAAACCAATAAAACTAACGGATTGTTTTACATAAAAATATATTAGATTCTTTAAAAAAACACATGTTTGTATCGAAGCTTCATATAATTAATTCTTAGACCTGCTATCATCTTTTGGCGTATTTAAAAATTCCGAACTTAATTTCAACAAAGGAGGTAAGTGAAAATCGTGTGTTGCGCGCACCAGACGTTTTTAACTCAGTGTTATAAATTATTTCCTACTTTTTGAGTTTTTCACTTTAAGACCGTTATAGATCGAGGAAGTTTTTTTGAGGGGAGAAGAACTTTTTTTTTTTCTACTACTTGTTCCGGAAGGGGAGATCGGAAAAGTAATGTACTTACTAACTTTTCAATGTATTGGGTTGGTGCAAAATTAATGCAGGTTTCCTCTATTGCAATATCTTAATTCCAATTGTGTAAACAAAGCTAATCCTAACATTGATCATTATTATACCAAAACAAACCTTATCTAATACCCTCTCTTTCACCATGAATTTGTTTAGTAAAATCGTTCTGTTCAGTGTGTTCAAAGGTCTTGAATCGAAAATGTCAAAGTGCGATTTTCGTCAAATTTATTTTTACGAATTTAAATTAGGGCGCAGCGCTGCGCAAACGGCTCGTAATATTAATGAAGTGTGGGGTCAGGGGGCTATTAATGAGTGTACGGTGCAGCGTTGGTTCCAGAAGTTTCGCAGAGGAGATTTCGACCTCAAAGACAAGGAAGGTCGGGGCCGTCATCTTGCTCTGGACAACGACCAGCTGAGGTCAAAAGTGGAAGAAGACCCAACCAAAACCACACGAGAAATGGCGGCGGAACTCGGAACTCAAAAATTGCAACGTCTTTGCCCAGCATTGATGAATCGGAAGGGGCCGATCCTGCTCCACGATAACGCCAGACCACACGTTGCACAACCAACGCTTCGACGACTGCACGAGTTGGGCTACAAAGTTCTCCAACATCCGCCTTATTCACCTGACCTCTCTCCTACAGACTTCCACTTTTTCAGGCATCTGGACAACTTTTTGAGGGAGAAGAATTTTCAAAACCAGGACGACATTGAAAATTCTTTTCGTGATTTCATTGAGTCCAGGGATTCGGATTTTTTTTCTGGTGGAATAAGAAAGCTTGTTGAACGTTGGCAAAAGTGCATTGATTCAGATGGAAATTATTTTGATTAAATATATATGGTTAAAGTAAAAATATGGCGTATTTACAATACCTACTAAAAACCTGCATTAATTTTGCATCAACCCAATACTTACGTGCGTGTGTGAGCATGAAGGATTTCTCTCAAAAACTAGTCGAAATCTTTTCTAAGTTCCGAATATAAATCCGTACATTTGCTATATTTCAGCAAGTTTTTCTTAAGCCACGCCAACATATCTACTTATAATTTTTTTTTTTTTAAGTGAAGGCTATTAACTTCTTTGGTATTAACCATACTCAATATCATTTCATAATAGAAAGAAAGAAAGAAAAGAAAATTTTATTCTGGGACCTTCTATCTCCTAAGAATTTTTTTTTTTTTTAAATTATTTATTTAGAAATAATACAATCTGCCATAATCTTGGGCAATGAGTATTAATGCTATAAGAAGTCATTCATTCCTTATGTACAGTAAATAAAAATAAATAAAATAAAATAAAAATTTCAAAGAAGAATAAATAAAGATAAAAATAAAATAAATAAATAATAATAATCTTGGTCCCATTCATACATATATATACAATATTTACATACTGCCCCTGGGAACTCCGAATCAAACCCTGACGCCCACAAGTGGGTTTCGGGGCCCGAGGCCAGGAGATCCCAGCGCCTCTCAGTCAGTCGCATCATCGGTCTGAATAAGCCAGTGGAGACTGAGAGAGGGCGCTAGAGCCACAGACTCTCCCCCTAAGAATAACAGTAAAGTACAAAAACCGAGTCTTGTGTCTGGCATAAAAATAAAACGTTACAAAAACAAACTTAAGGTTATACTAGCTGACCCGGCAAACGTAGTTTTACCATATAAATTATTTCTAGTGAAAAAAAAAAACAACTAACTTATTTTAGGTGTGTAAGGATGTAGTATATGAGTGAAAGAGGCATGGAGCGCTTTGAACGATGAGGGAATGTAAAAATAACTAAACACCAAACAATAATTTATTCCTTAAAATTATATATACCATTAATTAGTAACGACAGAAACACTGACAAAAAATATAAAACTCTTAGTGCGTGAACAATATTTTTTGTTAGCCGATCTTTAGCTAACACAAACAAACTGGATGGTTTACCCACTCGAGAGCATGCCACGTATAATTTCCGTGTGAAAAATATGACACACTGAGATAGTAAAATGATAATTGTAAAGGTTACTACTATGCTTGATGCATAAACAATAATAATGGTCGAAAACTATGGAGGGAGTCCCTACTCCGCGCTGTTTGCTGGCTGAGGTGACACCGGTAGGCCTCTGGCGGGGATAACTTACCAAGTGATAATTGATCAGTTATCGAGCAGGATGAAAATTATTAAAATACTAAAATGACTATTAAAAAATAGGAGTTGGCGACAGAAGGGCGAAAATTCAGGGTTGTATGTATTTTTAATGCCACATTATAAAAAAGAAAAAAAAAAATAATAAAATAAAACATTGTCCAAAAAAATAAGAAATAATGTTAGGGTCGGACAACCCTTATCACTTAGGGGTATGAAAAATAGATAGTAGCCGATTCTCAGACCTATTAAGTATGCATATGAAATGTCATGAAAATTGTTCATTGTTACTAAAACTGTGACACGAGAATTTTACATATTAGATTATTTATAAAAGTAGTAAATACGATTACTTGAACGACATACAAGTACTACTTCCATTATTTATAAAGTAGTGGATACAACGACAACAGTATGCCTATATAATACTAAATACATATGCATGCAGAATTACTGTACCATACACTAATATCATAAAATCATAGAAAGGAAAGAAAAAGAAAAGTTTTTGTTAACATATTTGTAATGTTCCTCATTTTAGAATGAAATATGACTATCATTCTTATTAATGTATACAATTATTCGGAAGATTGATAGCTGAGGAGATGATGGAATAAGTTTTTTAATGAGGTTAAAGAAGATGCTTTGCGTATAGAGGTAGGTTTGGCAATCCTAAGTGAATAGCACGCAAACTGGATTTTTTAAAGGATGATGTTCGATGAGAAGGATAAAAGAGGTCAGTGGGCTGGAATCTTGTGTTAATATTGGTATTTAATTTGAATTTGATAATTTTACAATCATCTGATTGGAATAATATATTAACATTAATATTGGGTTGTTTCAAATGGAATGTCCGTTTTTATAGTTTCTGAAGTACATCATACCAATCATAAAATTTAAATGGTTTATATTTTTAATTATTCACCTTGGAAATAAGGTAATTTTCGCACCTAACTTATTTCTTATAACTTCATCAGAGCCAGAGATATTAAATCAAATGTGTTTTTCGTGCACAAACGTTCCGATTTTTTTACGCGACTCCTGGGAAGCGTTGGCCTATAATATAGGGTAGTTTCACATGAAATGTCCGTTTTTATAGTTTCTGAAATACATAAAGAATTTTGCAGGTCTCTATTTTTATCTTCCGAATGTTTACATATTTAAAGTAAACAGTTACTAATCTTCTACCTTTGTATTATAAACATTAGCTTCCCAAACAATTACCCAATTTTTAGTATACCTCCAAATTTGAACATGGAAACACGCGATTTTCGAGTAATATTTTTGTACGAGTTTAAACTCGGCCATTCAGCAGCTGAGGCCGCTAGAAATATTTGGAAGGCGTTTGGGGAAGGAAGTGTTAATGAACGGACCATTCGCCGTTGGTTTGCTAAGTTTTCACCTGGGGTTCTTCGACTTGGAAAACTTGCCCCGAGGAAGACCTCCGTCCTTAATGGACAACGATGTCCTCAAACATACAGTAGAAGGAAACCCCTACCAAACAGTTAAAAGACTCTCAGCACAACTAAATGCAAGTGCATCTACCGTTTCCAGATATTTAAAATGTATTAGGAAAGTAAAAAATCTCGATACATGGGTACCTCATGATCTCACTGAGCGGCAGCAAGACCCCATGTTTTTCAGTTCGGGGATAAAATAGTTGGTGTCACGTTGGGAAAAATGTGTAGAAAAAGAAGGTAAATACTTCGAATAAAATTATCTTGTTTTCATATCGTATTTTTAATAAAAATCCTTTACCTTGAAAACGGACAGTTCATGTGACAACCCAATACAATAAAGGTTTAAAATGTTCATAAAAGTAATTTAAGTAATAAAATTTTTAAACCTTTTATATCTGTGTTTGCAGTAATTTTTACATATTTCTTTTATTTTCTAATCTCTCTGTGAAAAATTTAATAATTATTATTTAAAAAATTTCGTTTCCAATATTATCGTCAAAAATGTCGATATTTCAATATCGATTATCAAGCTGAAAATGTCGATATTTCGATAATGTAGGTATCGATGTCCCATCCCTGCTCAGCATACTCTACATTCGAGCTACTTCGCGCTGTTCTGCTCCTACATTTATACATCACCTGTATATCATACCCTGCAATAGTCTGACATCGCTTTGTCCTACTTTTTCTCTTCTCAATCAATCATAAAAGTAAAATACTTCTGCAGAATATTTTACAGAGCAAAGTTTATTAATTTTGTATTATATACTGTTTTATGGAGTGCAGTAAATATTTATACTATTCATTAAATTATTTCAATTTAAAAAAAAAACATTATTGATTCAGCTCTCTTTTGAATTCAATAAAATTATAATATTTGGTACATGCTCTTCGTCTGCCACCTTCAATATAATATATTCAAATTGGTTTTTCCCTTGAAGGACCTTATCAGCTGAAATACGGAGATGAAAAATAAACATTAGCAGGTTTTTGTCCTAAAGATTAATTCAACTGATACATACCATAACGTAAATAGAATAATGGTGTTCTTTAACTGTTGGTTATTTACTTTCTGATGGAACAAAAAAAAAATCTGGTGCGCGCAACACACGACTTTTACTTACCTTCGTTGTTATAATCTATTTAAGAATTTTTCAAAACATTTAGAGAAAATAAATTGTTAATGAATTATTTAAATTAAGTTTTAATAGAAACGTGTGTATTATTAAAATTTCTATTATATTATTATCTAAGACAATCAGCTACTTTTATCGGCTTTTTATTACTTTCCGTTAACTTCAAAAATTATGTGTGTACGAAGATATTTTTTCTGAAATCTTTAGCTTTCCAACGGTATATCATACATATATTACTGTTCTTATGTTAAAAAACAAAAAATTGCATTAAAAAAACATTTTTCAGTTTTTTTCTTTAATTGTTTTTCAAATTGGCTCAACTTATATATTTACTTGTTCGTTAGCAATGCTAATCAGATCTTATGGTCAATTTTATAAAATCTACAAAATTAAAGGTACTTTAGAGAACTAAATTTTGAAATATCGGCATTAAAGCCATGTCAGACTATTTCAATCAGAATGAAACCTATATGATATTAAAGCCCGTCCAAATTCACATCGATATAGCAAGTTTAATCAAAATCGTCAGAGCCGTTTTTGTGAAAATCGTAAAAAGTGCAAAATGCATAGCATAAAGTTGCTCTTTTGGATAGCCGATTTTGATGAAAAATTTGCTGTAATGTCTCGGGTGTATAGTTGTCTTAAATATAAAATTTCATTTTCATAGGACTATTCGGTTTTGCGCTGGAGTTACCACACACACAGACTTTTTACGGACTTGGTCAATTGGACTCAGGGGACCCTAAATACTGTATTTCCATACAATATTTTCCCTTACTATATATTCCATATATCGGTAAGTGAAAATGAAACAAAACAAAACTAAGCATTCAATCTCGCGTTAGATCGTAATGCATAAATATTACATTTTACGAATGCCTTCAGCCATTTTAATCATGAAAGTTTAAAAATGTAGAACTACAAATTATTAAAGATATATTACTCATTTAAAAATACACACGCTGAGTAATTAAAAAGAAACGAGTCTTTTACAGTTTTAAAAAGTAATTTTCTCTTTTATAAATGTTTTAACAGGCCACCTAGGTTACGTTCCGACCAGGCTCTGATTAAAATACAGAACCAAATGAATCAGTTAACAGCGAGACATATATTAATTAATTGCGTTTCCCTAGAGAAAACCATTACCAATGCTATATATACGAGTATTGAGGATTCGTAATTACAAATATTCAAGATTAAACATAGTTTATGGAACTAATGATGTTAATAACTGACGATGGTTGTTGTATTTTCAGAAGATTTATTCAATGGCGGTATTCAAACATTGACTGTATTCAACAAACATCCCGATGAGAGATCCATAAAATTAAAATGATATATTATTATAACTATTGGGTTGTTTCACATGAAATGTCTGTTTCTATAGTTTCTGAAATACATAAAGGATTTTGCAGGTCTCTGTTGTTTTCTTCTGAATGTTTACATATTTAAAGTAAGCAGTTACTAATCCTCTACCTTTGCATTATAAACATTAGCTTCCCGATCAATTACCCACTTTTTAGTATACCTCCAAATATGAACATGGAAACACGCGATTTTCGAGTAATATTTTTGTACGAGTTTAAACTCGGCCATTCAGCAGCTGAGGCCGCTAGAAATATTTGCAAGGCGTTTGGGGAAGGGAGTGTTAATGAACGGACCATTCGCCGTTGGTTTGCTAAGTTTTTAGCTGGAGATACCGACTTGGAAAACTTGCCCCGAGGAAGACCTCCGTCCGTAATAGACAACGATGTCCTCAAACAGTAGAAGGAAACCCCTACCAAACAGTTTAAGGACTCTCAGCACAAATAAATGCAAGTGCATCTACCGATTCTAGACATTTAAAGTGTATTGGGAAAGTAACAAAGCTCGATACATGGGTACCTCATGATCTTACTGAGCGGCAGCAAGACCTCGTGTTTAAAAACATACCGTGCAAAAATTGAAAGAACTGGACTACGAAGTTCTTCCGCACCTACCATATTCTTCCGACTTGTCTCCAACTGATTACCAACTGTTCAGGAATTTAGACAACTTCGTCAAAGGAAACTTTTTGAAAATGATGATCAAGTGAAAAGTGCGTTTTCAAATTTTGTTTTACTTCAAAGCTCAGAATTTTTACGATCGGGGATAAAGAAGTTGGTGTCACATTGGGAAAAATGTGTAGAAAAAGAAGGTAAATACTTGGAATAAAATTATCTTGTTTTCATATCGTAGTTTTAATAAAAAATCTTCACCTTGAAAACGGACATTTCATGTGACACAACCCAATATTTATATTAACAGGAAAAACGATACACACGAGATATATTACTCAGATAAATTTGTATATGAGGTAACCTTTTTTCAAATTATACATCTATGGATCTATTAATATGTTCGGACAAAAAAAAAATACTTAAAAAATATTTTCGCTTTTTTCTGCTTCAGTTGGCTACCAAATTTCGAATCTACAAAATTAAAGTCAGTTTAGAGAAGGAAATTTAAAATATAAGAATTTTTCAATCAGAATGAAACTTAAATGATATTAAATACCGTTAATTTGTACATGAATTCAGTAAGTTTAAATAAAATCGTTTATACCGTTTTTAGAAAATGTTATAAAGGTGGAACATGATATAAGTGGCCTTTCTGTTTCTGATTTCGATGAAAAAGTTTCTTTAACATCTTACGCATAAACACTGATAATACTATACGCAATACTAATCCTTACTATCCTTACTATAAATTTCATATATACCTGAATGACGGTAAAAGCATCACTGAAATTTCACACAAAAAGAATCAAGTAAATTGGCTCAATTATAATTTTATGTTTTCACCGTCTCAATTATTGGGATGTTTTAATTGCGTCGGGAATAAATGTTTAATGCGCGTACGGACGGTGCTTTTCGTTTATTATTTTCAATAATGAACCTTTGTAATCGACCTAAAACAAAAAAAAAAAAAATTACCCCCCTTCAAAATTTGCGGGTTTACGTTTCAAGATGCGTAGAACCCGAATAAAGAATAAAAAAAAAAAAAAAAAAAAAAAAAAGTGTTCACCGTGCGCGACATTTCTCCGAAACTACTGGAGCAATTTTTTTGAAATTCGCCACAAAAATACTAGTCGATTCAACGATCCTAACACCTAGACGTTGATATCAGCTGGTTAGTTTTCAAATGGCAGCCGATTAAAAGGATTTTATTCAATAACTCAGTTGTTTTTGAAGACAGAAAAAAAAATTATTAGTGTTTTTTAATCAAAAACCGCGAATAATTTTATAATAGTGAAAACAGAAAAGAAAAAAAATTGAAAATTTTCAATGAATAAATACACTTATAACTCAGTTATTTTTGAAGATAGAAAAAAGTGTGTATTTTGACCCCCCTGAAATTTTGAGGGCTTGCGTTTCAAGATGCGTAGAACCCGAATAAAGAATAAAAAAAAAAAAAAAAAAAAAAAGTTTGTTCACCGTGCGCGACATTTCTCCGAAACTACTGGAGCAATTTTTTTTGAAATTCGCCACAAAAATACTAGTCGATTCAACGATCCTAACACCTAGACGTTGATATCAGCTGGTTAGTTTTCAAATGGCAGCCGATTAAAAGGATTTTATTCAATAACTCAGTTGTTTTTGAAGACAGAAAAAAAAATTATTAGTGTTTTTTAATCAAAAACCGCGAATAATTTTATAATAGTGAAAACAGAAAAGAAAAAAAATTGAAAATTTTCAATAAATAAATACACTTATAACTCAGTTATTTTTGAAGATAGAAAAAAGTGTGTATTTTGACCCCCCTGAAATTTTGAGGGCTTGCGTTTCAAGATGCGTAGAAACCGAATAACGAATAAAAAAAAATGTCCTCCGCACTCAGGGCAAAATCACCAATTTAGGTGGACAAAAGTTTGGAATGTTCCTGTGCTTCACATTTTTACTTTCACTTACATATATCTAAAATATATACTAAGGGAAAGTATTGCGATGGTGAAAAGTTTCGAATTCCAGTTTTAGGGTCCGCTGAGCCCAAATAACCAAGTCCCGCAAAAAGGTTTGTGTGTTTTTTATTGAAGGTAGGGGAAAAATATTTCATAGACGATGTGTGAATGTACAAGCCCACAACAGTGTAGGATTCCTACTCACTAAAAAACCACCTCCCTATTCGCCTTCACCACCCCACGGAACTGCCGTCAGCCATTACTTCGCGGGGGGCAGTATGGCTATATGCCTACTTCATTAATGGACATCAATATCTGATCTATCTATCTTACAAGCCTTACCTGGCCGCTCCTTTCGCGCTCTTGAGATCTGACCTTCTTCTGACTTGCGCCGCATATTATGTCACACCATTCTAGTTTTCCTCTTTGGTCATCATTAAATTGACCTAGATTTCTGGAACAGCCTTCTCTCCAAGAATGCTGTCTAGTTCATCCTTTTCTTGGGCGAAAATTGGGCACTGAAAGAATGCATGCTCCACTGTTTGATCCTCAGACAGACAACTTGGACACGATGGTTCATCCTCTAATTTAAAACGCGCTAAATATGATTTTAGGCAGCCATGCCATGTAAGGAATTGGGTGAAGTAGAAGTCTACATCTCCGTGCTTCCTATAAATCCATGTAGTTACGTCAGGAATTAGACGGTGGGTCCATCTTCAATTGGATGAGGCATTCCAACGTCTTTGCCCTTTTTTTATTGTATGAGACCTCTCTTCGCGTGCGTGTGTGTATGTGTGGGTGTGTGTGTGTGTGTGTGTATGTGTGGGTGTGTGTGTGTGTGAGTGTGTGTGGTAACTCCCGGGCAAAATCGAAAAGTGCTATGAAAATGAAATTTCATACTTATGGCAACTATACGTCCGAGGTGTTACAGAATCTTTTTCATCAATAACCGGCAGTGGGATTATCTTCATTTGATGGTCATTTATTATGTTCAGCTCAAAGACTTATTTCTTTTATTTAACAATGGATCTTACTGAGACAGGTAAGGCATTATATTTCCAAACTCGTTATTTAATATACATTGCAGTCTGTAGAGTTAATTTAGCAATTTGTAAATGTATGCCCCGATTCAATAAAGAAAAACTATCCAACCCCAAAGTTAGCATAAGGATTAGTTTGTAGGATTTGTTTCATCAATCCTTCTAGTCTTTAAATATTACAAAGAATTTTTGCTTTTTTTTGCGTTTTGGGTGATACATAATTTTTTTCAGACACAACACTCCGAATCAAAAGTTTTACAATCTATAATTTGAAAAGTGTCCTAAATGATATAAAATACATTTATTAGCAGGTTTTAGCAACTCCGAGCCGTAATTAGATTTTTTGTGTTATTTTTCCCGTATTCTGGGACTTCAGACGTAAAATGTAGGAACGTTTTAGATTTTAGCAAATAAATTTGATATTTAACCACTGTACGCTCGCCAACCGTGTCAAAAAAATAAATAGTTTTTATAATTTTTTTCTGTAATCTGGGACCTCAAACATTAAATATGGACAAGTTTCAGAATTTTGTCCACCTAAATCGGTCATATTTTCCACTGTGCGCCTTCCGCGGCATTTCTTCGTAACTACTGGACCGATTTTCGGAATTCATCAAAAAATAGTAGAATTCAACGAGGGGATTTCCTACAAAATGAAAAAAAGGATCATTGAAATTGGTTAAGAACTAGCCGAGATATAGCGTTTTGAAAATAGTAGTGGTGATTTGCCATTGTCCTTTATTTAATTCCTTTAATTATTTATTGCTTTTCATACTACTTAGTTGCCTACTAACAGCTTTATAAACATTTATACCGTAATATTGTTATTTGGAAATAATAAACCATTGCAGCGTTTTTAAATGTGAATATCGATGAGGCACAGGATGTTTTGTGCGGTATTTTAATAAAAAAAACCTCGGCGCCTTATATTTTTTCCCTCTTGAGATAATGGAAAGGTGCTGACGTCGGATCCTGCTTCTAATGGATCCGAACAAAAGGTGCGGAAAATAGGGAACAGTAATTGAAAGTGTTTCTGTTTTACCGGAGCAGTGTTGCCAGCCAGCCTTCGCTTCATGATTGGGGTAACACTGGGAGCCGACAAGTTGCAGGAGAGAGGGGGAAGGTTTCTGGACTCGGAGATTGATTCCTGAAACTGTTGCACACTTTTCTTCTACTTCTTCTTCGAGGGGAAAAAAACTTTTATAAAACTTTTCCCGGATGGATTTCTACAAAACCTGAGATCTTTGTCGGGGATTTAACGAAACGGAAAAGTTGATACCGGAATCGGATCGGAAAAGTGCAGACATCAGGCGGCATTGTTGAACATTTTCTTCTCTGACCGCATTGAAAAAAGCATAACCAAAAAATACCAACAAATATTTTATTTTTCAATATTAAATTTTAATCTAATTGAGCTGAATATTTCGTTAAAAAAGGACGATTTATACTATTTTAAAGGATATGCCAAATAATGATTGAAAAGTATTTTCTAAATTTTTAAATACGAATCTAACGAATTTTATTAAACTCGCTTCATAAATGCATAATTAAATTAACTTTAATTAAATTTAGGTTTTATTCTCAATAATAATAATAAATTAATAAATAAACCTGGTGCGGACAACACTCGACTTTCACTTACCTCCGTTATTAAAATCGATTTAATAATTTTCAAATACAGTTAGGGATGGAAATGAGTGAAACTAATAAATAATTAATTAAATTTAATTTCTATAGAAACATGTGTTTTATTAAAAACCTATTGTATTGTTATCTGAAATAATAATCAGTTAGTTTTATCAGCTTTTCATCACTCTCTTTTACAATTGTATGTATACGATAATATTTTTTCTAAAATCTTTAGCTTTCTAACGGTATATTATACATCTATATTACTCTTTTTATGTTCCAAAACACAAATATTGTTAAAAAAAAAAAAATATATTTTTGCTTTTTTCTCCTTTCGTCAGATATCGAATTTGTTCAGTTTTTATATACTATTCCGTTTTTTATCAATGCTTTATTAATTTATTCAAGGGAGCGGCGTGGTCTAGTGGATAGAGCGCTAGTCTACTGTGCTCCGGGTCCTGGGTTCGAATCCCGGCTGTGGCGGAATATTTTTTATTCTGTTATTTCAGCCGGTGGACGATCCTGGAGTATGGAGACCCTCCTGGGGCGACCAAGCCTCTATAATGTGGGTACCCGAAAATGGGGAAAAATCCTGGCGGCTGAGCGTGATCTCGGCCGAATCACCTCATGACAGAGCCGTTGGCCTTGAAGCAGTACGAATCTATATATGTACTGAGCCCAAGACTCTTCATGGGTTGTAGTAGCACAGGTTTTTTTTTCTTTCTTTTTTTTTTTTTTTTATTCAAATGCACAAAATTAAGGGTACTTTACGTAGAGAATTTAAGCTATCAGCATTTAATTTCAATCCGAACTGTCAAACTATTTCAATCCGAACGAAACCTAAAGCCTATTATATTTTACATCGATAAAAAGAGTTTAATAAAAATCGTTAGAGCTATTTTTTAAAATGGCGTAAAAAGGTATTGGTATGGTATACTTTATAGTATAAAGTAGATCATTCGGTCAGCCGATTTCGAAGAAAAAGCTGCTGTACCATATCGGGTGTATATTTGTCTCAAATATAAAATTTTAGTTTCGTAAGACTTTACGTTCTGGCGCTAGACTTACCACAAACACAGAGATACACCGACATTTTTATTTTATTTTATTTTTTATTTTATTTTATAAAATAGAAGGATATGAATATCCATTCATAAAATATTCAATCAGGTAAGCATACAAAGTAAAATATAATAACATGTTTTCATTACAAAACAATATGGTGGTAACTAAAAATAAAATTAACAAATTACATAAAAATAAATAATAATTATATACATAGATTTTTTAGACTTGATATATAGGGAAAAAAACTTATATAAATATAAATAAATAGTTACCAAAAATTTACAATACTACAAGTGGTCTCTTATATTAGACTAGCTGTGTCACGCAGCTTTGCTCGCGAATATTGCATTTCGTATTAATTTATGTGCGTTTATGGCATTTATGGCGTTTATGACTCTTGAAATAAATCATGACTTAACAATATAGATAATAATATAGATTGATATAAATATTTCCACGTTGTGTAACCTTCTATACTCCCCAGTAGCCTCATCTCTCTTCGGACCAAATATTTTAGTACCTTATTTTCTAAAACCTTTAGCCGTTGTCCGTCCTTCAAAGTAAACGGCCACGTTTCACCGTCGGAAGAATAACAGTTTTATAAATTCTAACCGTTAAGTTTTTAGACAGAAGCTAAGTAATTTCGCTACTGAATTATAACACGTATTTCCCGCGTTTAACCAGGACTTTATTTCCTCCTGGATTTTTTTTTTTTTTTTGGTTATCATTGAACCTAAATACTTAAATTTCTCTACGTGTTCAAAAGTATACCCTGATATATCAATATCACTATGATCGCCACCGTCTCTGCTACAAATCATATATTTTGTCTTTTAGGTATTTATTTCGAGTCCTATTTCTTTACCGGTTTTTATTAACGGACTTGTATTTAGTTTTTTAGTCTCCGTGTCTTCCTTTAGCAGTACCAAATCATCGGCGTATCCCAGAACCGGAATTTTATCACCAAAATTTAAATCTTCTTAGTACATGTCACTTTTTCTTTGATATATCCTAAAGCGGCTTCGTCTGCATCAATTTCTGTTATTATGATTGCTATTAAGAAGTTTTTAAAGAATATATTTTAAAGTACTTCCGCGTAAATGACATTTTTAGTTTTATTTTCTTGTGGCAGAAGAACATATTGATTTTCTCCGCAACCCGATCTCGACGTAAATCTATTCCTACGTGTTTAAATTAAAAATATAAATTAACGGGAAATTGAATTATTTAAAAATAAAAGGTAAATCATTTGGAATCATTGGGAAGCGAGGTTTTTTTTTTCTCCCAAATTTTCCCCGTTTTTTTCCAGATTTTTGACTGATTCTTCGGTCCTATTGGTAGCAGCGTGATGTTATATAGCCTATAACCTTCCTCGATAAATGGACTATCCAACACAAAAAGAATTTTTCCAGTAGTTTCTGAGATTAGCGCGTTCAAATAAACAAACAAACAAACTCTTCAGCTTTATAATATTAGTATAGATTAGGCAACAATTATCCAGAAAATAATTTCATTACATCACTTTTCTTACAAGTAAAAATATCAATTTTATCACAGTAATTACTACATATAAGAAGCAGCTCAGACAATCCCTGTAGCAATAAATAATTTCTAGACTGGTATTGCACTCTAAAAGGAAGAGGTGACCTAATATTGCGATGAGGAACGTTGATAGATATCATTCCAAGTAATTCCGAACAATTTGTGCTATTGTTTAGAAGTTTGACAATGAAAATAATATTTAATTGTATTCTTCTCAATTCTTATGATGGTAATCTTACATTATTTCTAATTATTTTGTACACTTTCAATTTTCTTATTGTAAATATCATAGTAGGGCGACCATACAATACTACAGTACTCCATAATAGGTACGTAACAACTAAAGAACACAAATGTAAACTTCTTTCTTGTTGTAATTTTTGTATTTTTGAACAGTAATATATATGTATAATATACAGTTGGAATGCTTACGTCTTTAGAACAAATAATATTTTATACACAATATCGTAAGTAGTGGAATATCGAGGTAAGTGAAATTCATGTGTTTCTCGGACCAGATTTTTTTTTTTTTTTTTTTTTTTTTGCATTTTAAAACAATATAATTTTTATCTTTATTGCGCTTTTATGGCATATAACCCTGTACGTTAAACTTTTTCACTGGATCCTGTATGGTGTATTTTTATGTTTATTACTTGCTGTAACTCCGGCAATAACATTCTGTGGTCTCTGCCCGGTAGTTACCTGTCTAGTAGGAAACGATCCAGGATAATATTAATTATATTTTTCAGTGTTTTACCCTTTTTTAGTTGCTTGTTGAATTTGACCCCTATCAAATTTAGCCGTGACAAGCTAGAATCGTAATTCTGCCACGGTTTGCTAATCCATTGTTAACACAGGTTAACGCCACCACTACTCCCAATCCGACCGGAAGGATTGTTTAAATTGTAATGTTTTGTTTAGGTTCGCAAAATAATATATGAAGAGAATATATGATAGTTGGTAGAGCGCTACTACTGTGCTCCCGGTCCTGGGTTCGAATCTCGGTTATGACAGATTATTATTTATTGGTCTCGGCCGAATCACCTCATTGCACTGCCGTTTGCCTTTTGTCTGCAATTTAGTTGTCTAAATTCCTGAACAGGTGGTAATCTGTTGGAGACAAGTCGGGAGAATATTGTGGGTGCGGAAGTACTTCGTAACCCAGTTCTTTCAATTTTTGCACGGTATGTTTTGAAACATGGGGTCTTGCTGCCGCTCAGTGAGATCATGAGGTACCCATGTATCGAGCTTTTTTACTTTCCCAATACACTTTAAATGTCTGGAAACGGTAGATGCAGTTGCTTTTAGTTGAGCTAAGAGTCCTTTAACTGTTTGGTAGGGGTTTCCTTCTACTGTATGTTTGAGGACATCGTTGTCTATTATGGAGGGAGGTCTTCCTCGGGGCAACTATTCGAAGTCGGTATCCCCAGTTGAAAACTTGGCAAACCAACGGCAAATGGTCCGTTCATTAACACTCCCTTCCCCAAACGCCTTTTAATATTTCTAGCGGCTTCAGCTGCTGAATGGCGGAGTTTAAACTTGTACAAAAATATTACTCGAAAATCTATGTTCATATTTGGAGGTATACTAAAAAAGTGGGTAATTGATTAGGAAGCTAATGTTTATAATACAAAGATAGTGGTACTAATTGTACCAATTAAAATTTTCTGGTTGTGGACTGTATGATAAAAATAATAATAAAAAACTTTAAATTTTGATTCTGCCCAGAATAAGGGATCTCCAAGTCGTTTTACAAATAAATTTAAGATAGACAGCAGCTTACCTAATCGCCTTCTTGTGTCTTCTCGAACGGGCCCGCTCCGGCTCGACAGTCTCTTCTAGCTGCTCCTAGATTTTATCTTCTAAAACTTAGGAGAACCTAAATTCTTAAAATTGAGTCCCTATATCGTAACCGGGAACCGAATATCACCACAAATATCGTCACGGACTACAAAAACATACCATCGGGACAGAATCTCAATTCACACTGACGCTATAGCATAAAACAAAAGACTGTCGAATTAAACATCTGTGCCGTATCCAAGGCCCAATCTAATTAAATTTGAATCAAAATAAATATTATTATTTTTAATTTGCGTAATCGCGAACAGATAGAGAATTAGTAATTGTTTACTTTAAATATGTAATCATTCGGAAGAAAACAGCAGTGACCTGCAAAATCCTTTATGTATTTCAGAAACTACAAAAACGGACATTTCATGAGGAACAACCCAAAAAATATTAATAAATATGTATTAAACAAAAAAAAAATTTAAATCTATGTTGATATAAAAGTGGAAGTTGCACTAGATTTTCATTAATTGTAATTCTAATGTTAAACCATAAGCATTACGCAATACGTTACTCGACACATTACGTCCTTCTACTTACTAGGTGAGAGACTAGCAAGTTGCCACCTGGACGAACTAGAGGAAGCGCCTTAAGAAATTAGATTTTAGCAAAGGTAGCCGTCGCTACAGGACAACTCCATTAGCAAGTTTCTCTCCTGGACTCGGTCACGAGACCTCTAGGACCTCTTAGCTCTCCCGAAGGATAGTGACGTCCGAGAAGAGATGGTCCAGAGGATGGTCTACCTCACGAAATGAATACTCGGAAAAAAACTGTATACATTTAATTTAATTTCCAACACAGTATTTCCTTCCGTAACGTAACAATAATGTTATTACCATAGTAAAATATCTGGTGAACACAACACACGGCTTCCAATAACCTTCGTTGATAATCTTTTTTTTTAATTTCTTTATTTCCAGATCGGCTGCGTGAGCCATACATGTTTTTTTAATATAAAAAAAAAAATATTACAACTTGTAACAAAAGAAAAAGTGGGGGTGTAGTCTCATACACAAGACACCCCTATCGATAATAGATTTATAATTATTCCTAAGAATTGAATAACGAATTAAATTGATGACAGAACGAATGAATAAAATACAAATTAAAGAAAAATAAATAAATAAGATACAAAATAAAAGTAATGAATATACAAAATAATATGAAGTTTGCTGCAAGAATATAAATTATACAAGTAATATCGAATATTAAAATAAAAGAAATATATATATAAATATATAAAGTTGACAATCAGTTTAAGAACTTTTGAATAAAGTAAGGGTTCAAAACACTATAAAGCATTACTTTCAGTTTCGTTGTTATAAAATTGTTATTTGTAGTACATATAACATACGACATTTTTTCTAAAATCCTCGACTCTCCAAGATTATGCATCTGTATTACTTGTCTTGTGTTAGGGGGGGGGGAAATCACCAAAACAAAAATACCGCGTACGGCTTACGGCGTCCTTATTCGGGTTCTACGTATCTTTAAACGTAAGCCCTCAAATTGTAAAGGGGGGTATTTTTTTAATTTTTTTTTTATCAGTTTTATTAATAAACCAAAATCATTAAATAACGAAAATGAATTTTTTTTTCTCTTCCGTTTTGAGCAAGCAAAACATCACTTAAATAAAACAAATCTCGGTTGCATAAAGTACCTTAAATTATTGTTTTATAGAATAAAATGTAAATATTATTGTACAAGTAAACTGCTATATGATAAACATGATTCTATAAACACAGAGAGAATTAAATTGAAATACTGAAAAACGCTGCGAACTGATTTTACGACCCAATACAGTGACATGAAAAACTTTCAGTGACACTACCCATTAGCAGTACTCACTCCAATAGGAATTATAAATCAGAACCCCTAGTGTAATATCATGGAAAAGTAACATGTAATTGGTGCAATTACCGCAACATGTATAAAGTTTAAGGCATGTGGCCATTTGTAAAAATTTTGAAAAATAAAAACCTTAAACACTTAAATAAGCACACTTTAACTTCCTCCTGCCGATTATTTATTTTATTTCATACTTGTTTACATCATTTATCAACGTTTCGGGGTTCTTTCCCAATTCTCAAGACTGTAATAGACAGTCAGCCATTGAACACCCATGTAGACGAATAGCAGTGAGGTATAAAGTGAAATAATGAATCATATATGTAAAAGTGTTTTCAAAAAACAAGTTTTGAGAATGGGGAAAGAACCCCGAAACGTTGATAAATGATGTAAACAATTATTTAATAAAATAAATAATTGGCAGGAGGAAGTTAAGGTGTGCTTATTTATGTGTGTATTATTAAGAAAAACTTCCTGAAAAATTAAAAAAGAAAAGAAAAAAAATATCTTAAAGTATAAAATAAATCAGAAAGCCCCGCGGCCGTCTTCTTCTGAGACGCCACTGAGGACTATTAGGAATCGAAGAGGATGTACCTTATAAAATATAATATGCTTTAGAATATACTCTTAACTCGCTAAAACTTGATTGTTTTTTTAATTAATTTTCGAGATTTGTTTTTTATACACTTCCTTTACTATTTAGGTAATGAGTTGTTAGGATAAAACAAATAAAGCGTGTCCTTATCTTATTGTCAGTTTTTGTTTTGATTTGATATTTACAAAATCACAAGAATTAGAGGGATTTTCCCAACACATGTTTTCATCCACGTCAGCTTCGTTAACCCATTCGAGACCGATTGCACACCAGGTGTGCAATAGATTTGCGATGCTATAAGGCTATAAGTGTGTGCAATAACAGTAATGTGCAAGAGTAAACTAGTCTTCGGAATAACATTTTTCTGGAACTAATGAAATCTGTAAATTACAGGAAAATAAAATTTGGGATTGGTTTTACTGTGTACAAAAAATCTTTTTTTTTTTACAAAAAAAAAATCTAAAAATTATCTTAAGCTTTTCTTACAAGAAAAATACTATCATACGCTTGCAGTGAAGGCTTAAGATAATAAGTTTTGTTTAGGCTGTTTGCGAATTCAATGAATGAATTGCGAATTCAATGATAACAAGAAAAAATGAAATCCAGGAAGAAATAAAGTCCCGATTAAAGGTGGGAAATGCGTGTTATTATTCAGTTGCTAAATTACTTAGCTCGCGGCTTCTGTCTAAAAACTTAAAGGTTAGAATTTATAAAACTATTATTCTTCCAACGGTTCTTTACGGATGTGAAACGTGGCCGCTTACTTCGAAGGATGAACAACGGCTTAAGGTTTTCGAGAATAAGGTCCTACGTAAAATATTTGGTCCGAAGAGAGATGAGACCACTGGGGAGTTTAGAAGGTTGCACAACGCGGAATTGCGGAGTTTGTACCCTGTGAATATAATTGAGTTGATAGCATCGCGGAGACTCAAATGAGCGCGTAAAGTTGTTGGGCTTAGTGAGGAACGGATTCCGAGAAAGTTGGTATTCGCTGAACCGACTGGTAGGCCAAAGCGTCGATGGGAGGATTGCATTAAGGCTGATCTCGGGGCTTGGGCTTGACCGGTGAACATTGGACGAGTCTGTGCAGGCGAAGTTTGGTGGTATCGGCATCGAACCTTCGGGTTCGGTAAGCCTATTATTATTATTATTATTATTAGGCTGTTTGAATAGAATGTGATACGCCGGCTATGTAGGCTTAAAATAATAAGGTTTTTTTTTTTTTGACCATCTTTATCCGTGAATAAATAAGAAATTTTCTTTGCATTATATTTTGTTCATTATTACTAAAAGCAAAATAACGATTTCATTTCACCTTACATTGCACACATGGTGCTCTATCCGCTCCTCGCAATAAAAATGTTCGAAGAGCGAGCTGCACACCGGGGTGATATTATTTATTATTATTTATTTATTATTTATGGTATAAATAATATTTATAAATTATATTATTTATGTGAATTCACTTTCGAATTGGGTGATTTCCATAGTAAACATGTTTTTTAAAAATTAAAAATGAACTATATTAAGAAAAAAAAAATTATTCCTGGGGACCGTGTTCGAAAAAAAATCGTCTTGAATGGGTTAAAATGGCTGCAACACTAAAAACATTAGCCAGAAACTACGAGTTTTTATTCAGAAAAGGCTAGAGAATAACAAGTAACAAAATCATCAAGTACAACATTGATCAAAATTGGACGATTTCAAATGGATTGACCCTAATGCGTTTCTAAAATATGGAATTTCAATTTTGCATAGCTTATCGTTTTCGAGCTCGACTTAGACCACACACACACACACATATATATAGATACCCAGATATTTTGGAGGACTTGATCATTTGGACTCAGAAGAACCTAAAACCCGTATTTCCGGTAAAAACTCGAATTGAAAATTTTCAATACTTTCCTTATATACTTTTACTATATAATTTATATATTAATAAAATTGTAAATGAATGTGAAAAATTATCCGGCACCTTTCTTTTCTTATTTCGAAAGAGATCGATCCTGAGGCCAATGGACTGTGAACCGCCATGATTCGGTTGTAGGCTGGCCGTAAATCAGGCGGAATGGATTGGAGGACCAACAAGTACTTAATCAGGCTCAACACTTTAAGTAAAGCACTCCCCGGGTCTGGAAGGAGGCTCTGTATTCTCCACTCTATTGCTTCACGGTACGGCTATAAGTACCGTACTAAACAAAGTGGACCTGTGCGAAAATATCTCAGATTTGTATAAGATTGTACTAAACTAGCTGTTGCCCGCGACTTTGTCAGCGTCAATTTCTGTTATTATGATCGCGATTAAGAAGTTTTTTTAAATGCAAATTTTGTTAACCGTCTGTGCAGCGGACTTTTCATTTCAGAAATAAAAAAATCATTAAATGATGAAAATGAATTTTTTTCTCTTCTGTTTTGAGCAAGCAAAATATCACTTAAATATAACGAATCTCGGTTAAAACTGTTGCGTAAGAGCACCTTCAATTATTGTTTTATAGAATATGTAAACATTATTGTACAAGTAAACTTCACTCATAATCATGATTCTATAAACACAGAGAGAATTAAATTGAAATATTGAAAAACGCTAAGAACCACAATGTATAGAATAGAAAGAACTACTACGCATTTTGCACCTTTATATGACTTTCTCAAAAACTGCTGTATGGATTTCGACTAAGCTCGATATATGGAAGTAAACTATAACGGGGTGATTGAAATATTGGGTTGTGTCACATGTAATGTCCGTTTTCAAGGTAAAGGATTTTTATTAAAAATACGATATGAAAACAAGATAATTTTATTCGAAGTATTTACCTTATTTTTCTACACATTTTTCCCAACGTGACACCAACTTTTTTATCCTCGAATTGAAAAACTCTGAGCTTAGAAGTGAAACAAAATCTGAAAACGCACTTTTCACTTGATCATCATTTTCAAAAAGTTTTCCTTTGACGAAGTTGTCTAAATTCCTGAACAGGTGGTACTCTATTGGAGACAAGTAGGGAGAATATGGTGGGTGCGGAAGAACTTCATAGCCAAGTTCTTACAATTTTTGCACGGTATGTTTTGAAACATGGGGGCTTGCTGACGCTCAGTGAGATCATAAGGTACCCATGTATCGAGCTTTTTTACTTTCCCAATACACTTTAAATGTCTGGAAACGGTAGATGCACTTGCTTTTAGTTGTACTGAGAGTCCTTTAACTGTTTGGTAGGGGTTTCCTTCTACTGAATGTTTGAGGACATCGTTGTATATTACGGACGGAGGTCTTCTATTCGAAGTCGGTATCCCCAGTTGAAAACTTAGCAAACCAACGGCAAATGGTCCGTTCATTAACACTCCCTTCCCCAAACACTTTGCAGATATTTCTAGCGGCCTCAGCTGCTGGCTGAGTTTAAACTCGTACCAAAATATTACTCGAAAATCGCGTGTTTCCATGTTAATATTTGGAGGTATACTAAAAAGTGGGTAATTGATTGGGAAGCTAATGTTTATAATACAAAGGTAGAGGATTAGTAACTGTTTACTTTAAATATGTAAACATTCGGAAGAAAACAACAGAGACCTGCAAAATCCTTTATATATTTCAGAAACTATAAAAACCGACATTTCATGTGAAACAACCCAATAGTCTAAAAGGGCTTAAATCAGAATTTTTATTCCTTGCGAATCGGAATAAGTATTGATCCTGTCCATTCTTCGGCATTTTTTTTTTTTTGTTTGAAATTTTAGAAACACTCTCCTTGATTAATTTATTCACAGTGTTGTCGATTCACACTGCTTTATAACTTTATAATTTTCCCATGGCCTCCTCACTCGGTTCCTCTATCCACGGCTTAACGCTCTGATATTCAGAAGGAGAACATTGATTATTATTTTATCTATTTGGAATAACGTCAAAATGTAGTTGAAATTCATTTGATATCTTAATCGGATCCGGTATTATGTTGTTATTTGCATCTCTTACATCAACCATTAGGAGTTGAAATAGTTTACGCGATTTCGTAGCTAAGATACGCACCATATTTTACCCATCTATCTCTTCATTGGCTCAAGATTCCCTAAATTATCTTGGTCCACTGGTCCCCGACAGCTGCCTACTCCTCTCCACTGCCCGACAATCTGTACCCTTCCAGTGATGCCAGTTCTTCCGCGAACCCTTCCTCGATGACAGAGGATGGTGATGGATGGTAGTGTTCTTCCCAGGCAGAAGATCCTCTCTCCTGTCAGTAATTATTAATTGCGACTGTCTGTAGCAATCACAGCTCAGTCTGTATTAATTTACCATCTTATTGTGCTCGAGTATTCAGTTGAGGGACTGCACTTGAAGGTATATAAAGGGTTAGGGACGTAAAGTATTTCATCAATCTTGAACATGAGGTGTAAAAAATCTGGTGCGGGCAATACACGACTTTTACTTGACCCCGTTGTTAAAATAGATTAAAGAATTTCCAAATACAGTTAGATATAAAAATGAGTAAAACAAATAAAGAATTAATTAAATTGAATTTATATGGATATTATCTAATGTAATCAGTTAGTTTTATCGGCTTTTAATCACTATCCATTAACTTTTACAATTTTGTGTGTGAGTGTAATAATTTTTTATAAAATCTTAAGCTTTCCAACGGTATATTACACATCTATGTTACTGTTCTTATGTTCGAAAACGAAACATTGCATTAAAAAAATATTTTTTGTAGTTTTCTTCTTTAGTTAAAGATCGAATTCGTTCAACTTATACATTTACTTGTTTTTCGTCGTTGAAAAGAAGACTATATTGATATTTTTTTATTATCTACCAAATTAAAGGTACTTTGGATGAAGAAAATTTAAAATATTGGCATTTAAGCCCTGTCAGATTATTTCAATAAGAATAAAACCTATTTAAACCTTGATTATGAGTTTAATCAAGATCGTTTGAGCCTTTTTTGAGAAAATCGTAAAAAGGTGCAAAAGGCATAGTATAAAGTAGCCTTTCTGGTTAGCTGATTTTGTTTTAAAAAGTTTCTGTAACATCTCGGGCGTATAGTAGTCTTAAATATGAAATTTCAATTTCATAGGACTTTTAGTTTACGCGTTGGAGTTACCACACACACACAGACCTTTTCGCAGGACTTGGTCATTTGGGCTCGGGGGTCCTAAAACGTGTATTTCTGTTGAAAACTGGAATTCGAAAAATTTCAAGATCGCAATACTTTCCCCTACTATATATCTCATATATAGGTAAATGAAAGTAATAATAACTATTGTAAATTTTGTTTTAAACCTTATTGACCTTTCTTATTTCAGTATTACCTTAATGAATGTTATACTTATAAAGATGTATAGTTGACTGTAAATCTTTTTATAGAGTTTCATTATACTTACCATAATATAGGACAATCTTTCCTCAAGGTTTATAACTAAAATACATTGCAATTAAGTTTTCTTTCGAATATAAAACTAAATTTTCGTTATTCAACTTATAAAAAATATTTCTGAAAATATTGTAGTAATACCGTTGGAAAGCGCAAGATTTCAGAAAACTAAATATGTAATAAAATAAGTCGTACGAGTTAATATAAAGTTATTATAAGGGGATAAGCTTATAAACATGTAACTTGTATTTTTGTGATAAATGAGGTTATGGTGATTCAATTTTGCCACCTACGATATTGTAGGTTATTTTCTATATATAAAGGTTGTTTTCTTCTACACATTAGTTATTAATGTTAAAAAACTAACATTGTTAATAATTATTTCGACTTTTAGATTATTTCATGCAAACAGATGTTTCACTGTAAACTAAATTGGACTCACATAGAAACTAAATTAATCTTTTAAAATTCACATGCTAATGCAGGATTTTATCGTATAACCCAAAGCTGTACCACTCAAACCCATGAAGGGTTCTGGGCTCAGTACATATAGAGATTCGCACTGTTTCTAGGCCAACGGCCGTGCAATGAGGTGATTAGGCCGAGACGACCCCCCGATTTTTCCCTATTTTTTGGGTACCTACATTATAGAGGCTGGGTCTGCTCGAGGATGGCCTTCATATCTTAGGGTTGCCCCTCCGGCTGAATTAACATAATAAATAATACTTCACGTCATTCGGGATTAGAACCCAGAACCTGAAGAACAGTAGACTAGTATATAGTAATAATGATCCGGGTAGGAAATGATTGCGATTCTGACTATTCTTGAATGCACGTCAAACGGAAATACACTTTTTAGGATCCCCTGACTCCAAATGATCAAGTTCAGGAAAAAGTATGTTTGTACATCGTAAGTCTACATTTTTATTTTTTTAATAGATTTTAATAATATTTATGAACGTGAGAATGCCTTGTGAAAAAACTTTTCAGTGGTTATACTTAAATGTTAATTTAAGTGCTAACATTGTCTGTTCATTGGCCTGGAGGATTGTCAGGAATTTATGGGAATGATACGTTGCGGAAAAGTCTAACTTAAAACTAAAAATACCGTCCATAATGATCCAACCGCTGCATCCTAAATCCTTCAGTCTCACATCACAGCCATTGAGGAATGGTGTCAGAACTGGAGGATTAAAATAAATCCTAAAAAATCCCACCAAATTACCTTTACCCTTCGTCGCAAACCGATGACCTCCTGCCCCACTTTATCCTTTAATAATACGGCACTCATACCTGTTGAACGAATCCGATACCTAGGACTCCATCTTGACAAACGTCTCACATGGAATCCTCACACGAGACCAAAACGACAAGAAACTGCCGTAGATAACGATTACTACAACACTTACTTGACAAACGTTCAAAACTTCCAATTCATTACAAAAAGCTCATTTATGTTACCGTCATCAGACCCATCTGGATATATTGAATCGAGCTTTGGGGCTCTACTAAGCCATCTAATTCCTTCCGCATCCAATCCTTACCATCCAAAATCCTAAATGTTCCTTATTTTGTCACAAATAAAATCATCCATAACGACCTTAATATCCCATTTGTTGCAGACCTTTCTCGTACCAGATATACCATTTTTGATTCTAAACTCCCAACCCATATAAACCCTCTTATCTGCAACCTATCAACCTCACTTATTCCAGACAACCCTCCGAGGCAATTGAAAAGAAGATGGCCTCGGGATCTACTTACTTTAATAAACATCGAAGTCCTACCGCTGGGTAGTTTCTTTACAAGCCTTTTCCATCCTTTATTATAATTCAATTCTTTTACTTATAGTATTTATGTTAATATACAGTTGTAAAATTTAATAAAATATAAATAAAAAAAACAACAACTAAAAAGTGGTAAAAAAACAAACAAACAACGGAATGTACATATTTAAAATAGTTCAATGGCTAGGAGTAAAGAAGGTCTGTGATAGCGGAAATTTGTACTCATGAAGCACATCTATTTAAGTAGGTTGCTTCATATAAAAAAAGAATTAAAATTCCAGGAAGGTTTAAATTAGAATGATAATCCACCGCTTTACTTCACCCATAAATTATATTAGTGCAATTTTCAATGCAAATAGCAGTCTAGTTTCCTGTTTTTGTTTACGAATGTTGAATATAATATTAAGATATAAATTAAATTAATAATGTAGAGAATCTAGGTCGCAAAAAGGATAGAAGACAGCGCTGAATCGAGGATAGGGGACTATTTCTTGAATGAGGCCTATTACCGCTTTGGAAGACGACTTGACGTAAATCGTGAGCGAGAATGGAACCCGAGCAAGGAGATCTAATGGAGCGCTCTGGGAGGAAATGGTACGAGATTACCGCCCTTGTCCGCACCCCTCTCCGAGGTCTGACGTGTACTTAAAGGGCGCCTTAGGGCTAGAGCTTCTGGGGTGATAGGGCAAGTACGGGCTGATATGGTCACAATCTCGGTTATGATTTTAGGCTCTTGGTCGTGCGATGTTTCCGGTTTTCCTGAAAATAATCCAGGATTTTATCTTAAAATTCTTTTTTTGAAATTTACAACTGTGCATAGTACAATAAGTAAACGAGCTATTTACAGATATGTGTCTTGAGAAGAATATACTCAGCGGTAGCAATTCAATGTTTATGGGATCAGTTGGTCTCGAGGCCATCGTCTTTTCAGACGCCTCGGTGGATTATCGGGAATAGATGTCGATGGGAGGATATGGACAAGCGGATTGGTATGGGTGGGTAATCTGGAATGAAAGGAGCTTTATCTTCTTTGGGCAATTTCTGCAACAAGTGTGATATTCACGTCACTATGGATGAGGTTATTGGTAACAAAGTAAGGAGTGTCGAGGATTTGTCGAAGGATTTTGGATTGCAAGGATTGGATTTGGGAGGAATTCGATGGCATAGTGGACACCCATAGCTTAAGGCCATAAGTCCAAATAGGTCTGATAATGGTTGTGTAAATGATTTTTTGAAGTGAAGAGGTTGTTTTGATCGTTTGTCAAGTAAGTGTAAGTAGTCGATATCTTAGAGCAGTTTCTTGTCGTTTAAGTCTTGCATGAGGATTCCATGTAAGACGGAATCCAAGGTATTGTATTTCTTCTACATTGATGAGTGGGGTATGATTAAAGGAAACAACGGGACAGGAAGTCATAGATTTACGTCCTAGAGAGAAGATGATTTGGTGGGATTTATTTTAATTCTTCAATTGTGGCACCATTCTGCAATTGCTAATACATACTCTGTAGGATTTGAGAAGCAACAGTAGGATCATTATTAACGGATAGCACATAGGTGTCATCAGCGTAAGTAGAGAGGATAGTGCTTGGATGGATAGGGATATCAGCTGCATACACCGTGTAGAGGATTGGTCCTAGGATACTACCTTGGGGTACACTGGCTGACTGATTGAATACTGAGGAGTAGGAGAGGTTATGATTAACTTTAAAGGATATATCTGTAAGGTCGGAGCGGGTCATTAGGAAATATATTGGGGAGAGGAATTTAAAAAAAGGTTTAAAACTGTTTTATTATTCAAACCAGTCTTCAAAACTATCAAAACAAGCGAAGGCGTAAAGAATCCAAAGTAGTAAAGGAGTGATACATGGTTAGAGGGTTCGAAAATACCCTTCACTAAAATAATAAGATTCATTTACTCTTGGGCAAAAGAGAGAACTTCCATCAAGTACTGCAAGGAAGAGTTGCGGTTAGGATATTGCACTTTAGTGGATTTAAAACAACTATCCTGTTAACCGGAGAAGGAATTCTCATTTAATCATGCAGCATATAATCCTAACTCTGTCATTAGGACGTGTCAGTACGTCACGCCCGGGATAGTAATTTGATATTATATTTATTTATTTTTTTGCTTAAATAAATGAAAAGCTTATGATATATATATATATATATATATATATATATATATATATATATATATATATATATATATATATATATATATCATTATTTATAGATGGGTGTTATAATTTAAGTTATTTAAGGACTGGTCCATTCAGAATTATGTTACAAAATAAAAACTTTGGTGTCTTAGAGTAAAATTATATATTATATATATATATATATATATATATATATATATATATATATATATATATATAAATATATATATATATATATATATATATATATATATATATATATATATATATATATATATATATATATATATATGCTTGTAACTCCGTTATTTTCGAAGATAGAGAAACATTTTGTAGAGGTTTAGAATCAGTACACAGCAATCAATTATAAAGTAGAAAAAAAAAAATGTAATTTTACCTATATATACGTCCTCAGTTATTTTTGAAGATATAAAAAAAAAATTAGTGTTCAAATAGAGAAAAAAAAATTGATTTATGTATTTAAGTCACATATTAGAAGAGACACAATTCTCCCTAAACTCGGTTATTATTGATGATAAAAAAATACGACAAACCCAAATAACGAATTGAAAAAAAATCCGTCAGCCGTCCACCTATTATAGTTACTTATAAATAATAAACCATTATGTAGTAATTTGCAGCGTTTTTCAATTACCCTATAAGCGAGTGCATTGATGGAACTTTAAACATGTTTACGAAGCGACGAAAGACATATGAAAATTACATATTAAAACAGTGACGATAACTTTAGAGGATAATAAAAGTGGAAGTATAAATTTATAAATGGTATAGAGCTGACAGAAGCAATAAGAAAGGCAACTGTAAAACTATGATATATAGTATGCCGTATAACTTTTACTGCTCCCGAACCACGAACCTTTAAAAAGTGTAGATAACCGTTACGACTCAGAGCGATCCGGTCGTAAACTGTTAACCGCTCTTAACAGCTCCCGACTTTAACAGATACCAGTATCTGCTAAGTATCCTTCCAGGTTCCTGCTTTATCTAACTCCCGCACGCGTCTTCTCTCTCTCTCTCTCTCTCTCTCTCTCTCTTTCTCTCTCTCTCTCTCTTTTCTTTCTTTCTCCCCGCTCTACCCTAGGGCAGCCCTATACCAGCGGTTAATTCCAATCTCTTATTTACATTTAATTTTTCCGTATTTAGCATGGGCTCGGTCGTCAAGATTGATGACCAAGCGGGCAGGACTGGACCCACGTTGATCCAAAAAATAATTAATTCAATGTGAGGCATATTTTGCATTTCTTTTTAATTTGGGAATCTGTTTCGACTTTTAAAATACTATTGGGCTGTCCGCGACTGAAGAGCTGTTCCCACCAGACAGGGCTCCAGTAACATCCTACCTACGTTCAGTGGGGCTATTTTTAAAATATATATATACAATGAAAGTTAGTAACTAATATTTTAAAACAAGAACAATAATTCAAAATCAATATAAATCATTTAAAATAATATCAGAAGGTCAAAGGACTCGCTCTCTTCATGGAGATGTTGTGCGGGCGTTGGTGAAAGAAAAACCCTGACAACCAAGAACAACTGTTGGATGACCGTTTCCATACGATCGGAATGGTAAAAGAAGCTTGAAATTTTGGTTCCCTAACGTTCACAGAAAAAAAATGATAATAAATTTTACCGCCTTTTTTTTTTAATGCTTTTCTATTTATAGTTAATTGAATTTTACAACTGTATATTAACATAAATACAATAAGTAAAAGTGTTGAATTATAATAAAGGGCGTAAAAGGCTTGTGAAGAAACTACGCAGCGGTAGGACTTCGATGTTTATTAAAGTAAGTGAGGTTGATAGGTTGCGGACAGGTCTGCAACAAATGGGATATTGAGGTCGTTATGGATGATTTTATTTGTGAAATATGAAGTAGCACTTGCTGAAGTTGTTTTTTACATACTTTACATATGTGCCTATTTTCTGTAAGTAATCTTATTTTCGTACATTTTGTTTTTGAGCTAGACTTACCGTTCACACAAAATAGAGAAGACATAAAGGAGGAATAATGAAATACGAATCAAATTCAGCAAAACGCATCAACGTTTATGCCAAAAGAAAACTAAAACATTTAAAATATTCAAACTTTAGTAAAATTCGACATTTCGTAGTTACTCACCAATACTTGAAAATATCGCTTTATTATTAATAAAAAAAACTGCATCTTTACAACCTTGTACAGTCTTGAGTTCAATACTTACAGAGATTCGTCCTGTTAATTACGGTCAATGGTCATGCAAAGAGGTGATTAGACCGAGGTAACGCTGAGCCGCCAGGTTTCTCCTCAATTTTAGGGTACCCACTATATAAAACTTAAGTATGCCCTAAGAGGGTCTTTATATCCCAGGGTCGCTCCACGGCGGAAATAAAATATTGAATAATGTTCTGCCACAGCTGGGGTTTGTACCCGGGACCCAGAAAACGTCAGACTAGTGCTCTACCCTCTACTCTTTAATTATTGATTTATAACTTTTATTGATTAATAAATTACGGGTTCTGCGCATGCGCTAGATATAAACAGTCACGTTTTACATCGTTCTCTTGGAACTTCAATCTTTGTGTAGTCACTGCATGTTTTTTTCGATTTGAAATCAACCATGAAGTAGCTGGACAACAGTGGTATACATTAGTAGTAATCCCTCAGTGAGTACTGTTTTTATTTAGAGTGTCTAATAGTGAACAGTGTAGCCGTGTGTATACGAGGCCTTATCACACTCATAGCGGCCATAGGGAAGCCCCCCACTCCCACGACTTTACGTGGGCCACGAGCTCAGTGTTCCGCCAGCTCTGGTAGAGGCACGTTCGCGTGTTGAACATTATTAAATTATAACACGCAGACGTAATTTTATTTTATTTTTTTTCTTTTCCCTCTTGTTTTTCTTTCTTCTCTAAACCACCTATTTATGCGAAAATGAGATATTTCCATCAAGTAATGTCCAGCAAAGTTACCAAAAGATCTCGATCCGCTGGGTCTACCAGGGCCTCTAATAATCTAAATTCAGCACTTTCAACACCTCAGCATTCTCCACCAGCTAAGACCCGTTCACGGCGTAATAATAAAAAAAATAGTCCACCAGTTACTCCCACAAATGTATCAGATGAACCACAACCAGGCACTTCATCCCAGGGGTTATCCGAAGAATCTCCTTTCTTCACGCCCAACCCATACCAGATTCTCCAATCTGATAAAGATGCTATGGAGTCAATACCAACGCCTAGAGAGCCTCGGCCTCCCCCGATATTCGTCAAAAATATAAAAAATTTTCAATTGCTCTGCACCCAAATAAATAAAATTATTGATCCCGGCACTTACTCGTGCCTTAGCAGAAGTACTGATACTAAGATTTCTCCGGAAACAGCAGACTCATACCGGAAAATCGTTAAATATCTGACGGACACGAAAGCAGAGTTTCACACCTACCAGCTTCGGCAGGAGCGCTCCTTGCGGGTAGTCATTAGAAATCTTCATCCCTCAACGCCTGCTGAAGACATTGAAGAAGAATTGACGGCACTGGGTTTCAAGGTTCGTCAAATAACAAACGTTATGAAGGAAAATAGATCCGGCACCGATGGAACTAAGAAGATACCTCTACCCCTCTTCTTCGTTGATTTAGAACCCTCACCTGGAGTTGAAAAGGTCTACGTTATCCAAAGACTGTATTACACCAAAGTAACAGTTGAAAAGCCGTACGTGAAGAAAGAAATGGTCCAATGCCACAACTGCCAGGCATATGGCCATACCAAGCACTATTGTCATCACTTGCCACGTTGCGTGAAATGTGGAGACCCCCACAAATCTGATGAATGCATCAAATCAAGACAAACTCCAGCGGTGTGTGCGCTAAGCCTGAAAGGACACCCAGCTAATTATAAAGGATGCCAGGTTTACAAAAATCTAAAACTGAAATTTCTGAAACCGCAGTCCACAGAATATTCCTCTACTCCACGAAGAATAACTTCAAACCTCATCAAATCTAATGTGTCCTTTGCCCAACTTCTAGGAGGTGGTGAGAAAAATAAGAATTGTGAGGCCCTGCCGCAGGAACAACCAAAACCTCAACACCCCCAGCCCCAACCTCAATATTCTCTTCCTCTAACCCAACCCGAGCCCCAAAAATCCCATCAACATCAAATTCCACTTATTCCTCCTCCATCTAACGCAACAGACATCACCAGTCTCTTAACATCCTTTATCACTGAACTGAAATCAGTCGTGACTCCCCTACTATCTCTTCTAACTAACCTCGTATCCCACCTCATCACTTCTGCAAGAAATCCTTAAATGACCTCTTCCGAACCTATATCCCTACTCCTTTGGAATGCGAACGGTATTCGAAATCACACTAACGAACTAACAGTCTTTTTACAAGAAAAACATATAGACATAGCCTTAGTAACAGAAACCCGACTCACCAACTCACGGCTGTTTAACATCTCCAATTACAACATTTACCGAACGGACCACCCGGACGGAACCGCACATGCTGGCACTGCTGTCATCATCCATCACTCCCTCTCCCATCATTCACACCCCTTACCGGTCCATAATTACCTACAACCTACAGCTGTAACAGTCCGAACCAAGCTCTTTAACTTAACAATTGTTGCAGCATATTCCCCTCCAAAAATTCCATTTTCCGAATCCCAATTCAATTCATTCCTAAATTCCTTGGGACACCACTTTCTTGTAGGAGCAGATTTTAATGCAAAACACCAACAATGGGGAGCCAGAACCACAAACTCTCGCGGACGAATCCTGTTGTCTGCACTTAATTCTACTCGCAGCAATATCCTTCCTCCGGATTCTCCTACCTACTGGCCAACAGATCCCAACCGCAATCCTGACCTCCTAGACTTTTTCATTCATAAAGGTCTAGGCCCACTAAATTATTCCATATCTCGCCTCGATGACCTATCTTCAGATCACAGTCCAATACTCCTTACCCTTTCATTATCGCCCATTCCTAAACCGTCTCCACCCTCATTCATCCGAGGGCCAGTTCATTGGGATCTATTCCGTCAAATCTTAACCGACAATATTGATCTCAGAGTATCCCTCAAATCCCCTGAAGAACTGGATGAAGCTGTTAATACCTTTACTACCCTAATCCAACAAGCAGCTTGGACTTCATCTTCCCCTCTCTCTTCCACAAAATCCCGATGTAAAAATCCTTTACCTCAAGAACTCCTGGACCTTATCCAATTCAAGCGCCGTTCTAGGACTATCTGGCAGAGGACCAGGCATCCTGATGACAGGAAATCATACAATTATTATTGTAAATTAGTTAAAAATAGATTGACAACCTACAGATCCCAATCCTATAATTCCTATCTTTCCTCATTATCCACTTGTGACCATTCCCTCTGGAAAGCAACTAAAAAAATCCTTAAATACCATCATATATCTCATCCTCTCAAACGTCATGATGGTTCCTGGGCCTCGTCAGATGAGACTAGAGCAGAGGAATTTGCTAAACATCTTGCAAACACATTCACTCCTCATCCTGAACTTAATCCTACCCACACAGCTGCAGTTGAAGACTCCCTCTCCTCGCCGATTCCTCTCTCTTTACCTCCTAAAGCTGTCAACCCCTCTGAGGTCAAATTCCTAATCGATAAACTTAAACCTCGAAAATCTCCGGGATTTGATCTCCTCACTTCCCAAATCATTAAACAACTTCCAAAAAAGGCTATAGTATTCCTGACCTACATATATAACTGCATCCTCCGAACAACCCATTTTCCTCTGATGTGGAAACACTCAACCATTATACTTTTCCTTAAACCGCGCAAACCTGTTAATCATACCTCATCCTATAGACCAATCAGCTTGCTCCCTATACTTTCCAAATTATTTGAGAAAATCCTTCTGAAACGCATCCTTCCGTTAATCCAACTCGACAAAATCCCATCTCACCAGTTTGGTTTCCGCTCAGGCCACTCCACTGTTCACCAAGGTCTTCGAGTTGTTGACCACATATCCTATGCCCTTGAAAGCAAGCAATATTGCACAGGTGCCTTTCTGGACATAGCACAAGCATTCGACCGGGTGTGGCACGATGGCTTGCTTTTCAAACTAAAAACCCTATTACCCCAAGCCCTATATCTAATCCTTCGATCCTACCTCTCTAACCGCTCGTTCCGAGTCCGTTGTGGTTCTGAATTCTCAAGTTGTTATCCGATAGAAGCCGGTGTTCCACAAGGTAGTGTCCTCGGTCCTATACTCTACATCTTATTCACCTCAGACATTCCCACCTTACCCGAAAACTTCCTGGCAACATTTGCCGATGATACAGCTATCCTCTCATCCCATCCAGATCCTGTTACGGCATCCTCAAACCTCCAATCACATCTCGATCTGATTGAAAAGTGGTGCAATCATTGGCGCATCAAAGTCAATGAATCAAAAAGCAAGCAAGTCACCTTTACCCTTCGACGCAGATCCTGCCCTTTTGTCCATTTTAACTCTATTCCTCTCACCTTTTCTGACACAGTCAAATACCTTGGTTTCCTCTTAGACAACAGACTGACATGGAACCCCCATACTAGACTCAAACGACAAGAACTCAATCGACGATATGGCCAGCTATATAGACTACTAAACAGAAAATCTCATCTCTCAACGGACAACAAACTCTTAATTTACAAGACTATTCTTAAACCAATTTGGACCTACGGACTTGAACTGTGGGGAACAGCAAAAGTTTCGAATATCAAACGTATCCAATCCTTTCAGTCTAAAGTCCTTAGAACAATAGTAGATGCCCCATATTATGTCACCAACAAAACCTTACACCATGACCTGAATATCCCATTTGTCTTTGATCTAATCCCCTCCAAATTCATAATCTTCCATCAGAAGCTTACTCACCTTCCTAATCCCTTGGCACACTCCCTATCCAGTACCAAACATCCCTATAACCCTCCTCGTAGGTTGAAGCGGCAGTGGCCCAGAGATCTTTTGTAATTATGTTATTGGAGTGCTGGCAATGGCCAGCTTCTCCACTCATGCCCTGAGTGTATGTGGCTCTAGCGCCCTCGTTCAGCCTCCACTGGCTCTCAAGACCAGTGACGCAGCTGAATGAGAGGCGCTGGGATCTTCTGGCATTGTGCCTCGACATCCACTAGTGGATCTCGAGGTATGATTCAGTGATCCCAGGGGCAGCTTGTAAATATTGTAAATAGGTATGAATGTGAACAAGATTGTTATTATTATTTTCTTTATAGTACTTATTTAATTTTGTGTATATTTTTTTTTTCTTTTATTTGCTTAGTCTTTATTAATTTTTTTTTTCTTTAATTTTATTTACAATGTACATATGGTATGAATGATTTATTTTATCTCTAATACTCATTGCCCCAGAAGGTGGCAGATTGTATTATCTCTTAATAACACAAATTAAAAAAAAAAAAAAAAAAAATTACGATTATCGTTTAAGGTGTAGGTAATGCATTCAAAACCTGTTTATTTTTCCACATTATTAAACTAGTATAATTCGAAATCCATCGTTATAATAATTCTTACGAAGTAAAACGTGACTTCACACCCCTTCGATGCCTTTCACTACTTCCTGGAGATTTTTATGAGCTTCGTGTGTCTACTACAATATTCTAAAAGCGTCCACGATTTGTCATTTAGAAGATATTAAATTTTTCCGTGATCAAGTCATTTCGTGGCCTGAATGATGATCGAAAACAGAAAAATGATTTAGCGTTTATATATATATATATATATATATATATATATATATATATATATATATATATATATGTATATATATATATATATATATATATATATATATATATATATATATATATATATATATATATATATGTGTGTGTGTGGTTTAGCTTAGATATTATTAGTGCTCAACTTACCTCGTCTATGGGGTACATTGAGCAAACTTGACTTCCTGGATTTAAATAGCTGTAGCTCTTAAATTCGACTTCTAAAAAAAAAAAATCACTACGGATACTTTTGCTAAGGGATATATTTCGAATCTATCAAGCCGCTGAAAAACTCATTGTGACTTATCATGGAGGAGCTATATCCGTTCAAGTGAAAAATTGCCCTACCCTACGTTGCTCTTTGGAATTTTGACTAATTAAATAGTATCGAAATTCCTTTTGAGGTTTACAGTCTCGAACTCAGATGATTATATTAAAATATAAAAAATCTAAAAAAAAAATGGAATTTCGATTCCTCGAGAACCATAAGACGGAGAGGCCATTACAGAAGAGGACCAGTGGAAGAGATAGCGGATAGCGATAAGAAGCGAAGAGGTAACGAGATGGATGGATGTCGCGAATAATGGGGCCTATCCATCCTCGCTCGGGGATAATGGTGGCCATACATCCTCGTCCTAATCAGCTCTGTCAGCTTTATGTTGGATATTCGGTCGGTTTGCATTGCTAATCCCATCCTCTCTTCGTCAGCCCTCTCTCCATGTTGTTCAGCCCATGTGGGAAACACGGGGAAGAGAAATAAACGAAAAAATGCAGTTTTTCCCTACAATCAGAGAATTCTGAATATTGACACAATAAAATTAGCATTTTACTAGCCATTCAGTGAAGTGGTTTATACCGTTACCTAAGTGGTGCCATCTCTAATAGAAAAATCAAGCAAAAGGCAATCGGATTTGATAGGAACCTCCTGTGCATATAGAAGACAGATATAATTAATACATGCGCAACATATATACAATTTTTTATTGTGATTTTTATTAGAAAATTATGCAGGGGTAGATATCAGTATCTACCATAGCAGAGGAGAGGTGCCGAGGGGAGTAAAAAAAGAAGAAAGAAAATAAAATGACATAAACTGTCCACCTAACAGTATGTAATATCCATTGTAATAATATAATTTATTAAAAATAGCAATAGTCAATACAGTATTTCAAATTTATCCCTTTTCATTATATACAGCCGACTACCACTCAATAACTAGCGTAACCACCCTTTACAAGTTGTATTAGTAATATCCCCACAGAACGGGGATGCTAATAAAACACTGATTATAACCTCGCGTATTTTACTTACCTAAACGTAAAATCTGGTGCGGGCAACACACGACTTTCACTTACCTCGATTTTTAAAATCAATGAAAGAATTTTCAAATACAGTTATTATATTATTACCTCAAATAATCAGTTAGTTTTATGTTCATTTTATCACTCTCTATTAACTTTTAAAAGCTTGTATATGAGATGATATGTTTTCTAAAATATTTAGCTTTCCAACGGTATATCATACATGTATATTACTGCTCTTATGGTCAAAAACGAAAAATTGCATTAAAAAAATATTTTTTCTGTTTTCTCCTTTAGTTGGGTATCGAATTTATTCAATTTATATATTTACCTGTTTTTCTTCAGCGTTAACAAGATAATATAGTTATTTTTATTGAATCAACATAATTAAAGGTACTTTAGGGGAAGAAAATTTAAAATATCGGCATTTAAGCCCTGTCAGACCATTTTTATCCAAATAAAACCTACACGATATTAAAGCCCATTAAATTTTACATTGATATAGCGAGTTTAATCAAAATCGTCGGAACCGTTTTTGAGAAAATCGAAAAAAGGTGCAAAATGCATGGTATAAAGTGCCTCTTCTGGTAAGCTCATTTTGACGAAAAAAGTTTTGTCACGTCTCGGGCGTATTGTTGTCTTAAACATGAAATTTCAGTTTCATAGGACTTACCGTTTCCGCCCGGGAGTTACCACACACACACACACACACAGACCTTTTTGCGGGACTTGGAAATTGGAATTCGAAAATTTTTACGATCACAATACTTCCCCTTACTATATATAGTAAGTGAAAGTAAAAATAGTTGTGACCCGCGACTTATAATGAATATTTATATTAACTTTTAATGTATGAATAACTATATTACTTAAACTTCGTTACTCTTTTAACTACTTTTATGTACTGCGAATAAACTGTTATTGTTTATTGGTTGATCCCACTTTTATTCTGTCAAATTTACAATATATCACATTAATAATTAAGTTAAATGTGGTAGGGAGTGATGAAAAAACTAGGTGATTGTTGAATGATAGGAATATATAAAGTCGCACTTCTTCGAAACGATTTTGTACTTTTTAGTATATGCCACGTAATAAAATTACAATTCATCAATTGGAATATATTCGTTTTCTAATTTCCACGCTCAAATCGCTAGTGAATAGCGGCAATAGCTAATTGGGCTTTGTAGTTGAATGAGGATTAACACGTATTTTAATTGCAATAGATCATATATATAATAAAAAAAAATTAAACAATTAAATTAAGTCTGGATATCTTCCTAGAACACCTATTTTTATGGAGTTTGAAGAAATGTTTACCAAATGTGAAAACCACCGTATACTACACCTTCATTATCTCCGCAACATTATCATAGCAAAAACATTTAGATAATCATTTTTGAGGGTTTTCTAAAGTTCTTTAATTTTGTATAGGATATTTTCGATAAAGTTAATACTTTTTGAGATATTTACATAAAAATGTAATTATTTTCTGATTTTTCTCCTCCCTCCAAAACCCGACGCGAGAAACTCAGGGACTTTTTTCAGTTAATAAGGGAAGTGTACTGAACGATTTTTGGCAGGTTTCAGCTTTTTGGGGGTGTTCGGGTTTTGCCTTTTTTTAACCTAATTTTACTGTACTAAATTAACTGATGAATGCTACACCGAAAAGTCAAAGAATTGGATTTTTATCTATAATCGACCATGCCCCATCATTAATTTTTTCCTTATACAGTTATATACATATTTTTAGTAATAATATACTTTAATTCATAAGTTATTCTTGGAATATTATCAGAAGGGAAGTGGAGATGAAAGAGTAAAGATTCCTTCCAAGAATTCGCTAACTAAAGGGTCGTGGTGACAAAAGAAAACTTGTGAAGCCAGAGCCCATCAGCCGGGACATCTTCAGGAATAGGGACACTTTCAGGACTTAGCAAGGAGTTCTTTCTATTCCTTAGCCTCTATGATGTCTTGGATACTTGTTTATTTGATATATAATAAAATAAGGATCTTTAAGGATAACAGTTATGTTACAAATAAAGTAAACATGTCTGACCAAAGTATATTAAATAGACGTAATTAATTATATGAACAAAAATTTTACCTAAACTATGGACTTGGAAAAAAAAAAACTATTATGAACTAAATGCAATTAGTACTTTTATATTGGCTTCAATATATAATAATAAAAATCATGGAATTTCATCTGCTTGATATTATAAAAGATTATTCGTTTAGATGAACAAACATTTAAGTTTAACTATCTTGCCCTCCAGTCTACATAAACAACTTTCCGATAACAAAAACCAACACAGTTCATTACTTTTGACTCACATTCAACAGAAAGATGACATGGGGGCCTCATATTAAGCAGAAGCGGCTGAGTCTCAACAATCGACTAAGACTTCTATATTCTCTGCTGCACAAACACTCTTCTTTAAAAATACGAAAACAACTAAATACTTATACCTACTTACTAAAACCCATATGGACATACACCTCTCAAATTTATGGAATAGCGAAACCGACACAGAAAAAAATCCAGACTTTTCAATCAAAAACCTCAAGGCTAATTCACACTGGTATATCAATAATAGAACTTCATATACAGACTTACACTAAACCAATGGTACAAGATCACATTCGGACTTCATACATAAAGTTTAAGTATGAATATATGAATATGAATATAGTAGTTTAAGTTCGTTGTTTAGTCTGTTAAAGTTTTGTCTGTCAGAAGGAAGTCTGTTAGTCTGCCACACCTTACGTGCTCTTCTCTTTGCTGTGATCAAGTATCTTATGTATTGAGGGTATTTTGGCAGATGATCTAATCTCGATGTTATTTTCTGAGATGATGATCATGCTGCTCTTTGGACACATTTAGTAAATGTTTCCACCCCTTCTTCTTATTCAACGTCTGTTTTGATGGACATGAGTATTGAGAGATTTGTTTCAAGAAATTGAGCATCCTTATAAGCATGAGCATCCTTTGCGCATTGCATGGTTCGTCGAGAACGACAAAATGTAGAGCAGAGTGATCAGAGCAAAGATCAGTGATCGTTTTTATTGAGTAAGGTATGGTACGTAGTCCTTTGGTAATGAAAAAAGTCCAGTAAGTCCGGTGTTTTCCGTTGCGAGGTTGGCCAGTAGGTTGGTATGTCTGGTGATATAGTGTCTAACGAAAGCTCGTGGATAGCAGCCATTAGATTTCTTCCCCTAGGGATGCAAAGACGTGACCCCCAAAATTGGTGTTTTGCGTTAAAATCGCCGCCTGCTATAAGGCAACGCCCTAAGGTTTGCTATACCCTTAGTTTATTATGAATATCTTAAATCATAATATTTCTGGATGAATTCGCATGGAGTAACCATTACTCTTTCACGATGGGTGCATGGACTCATATTCAAGTTTAGCATTTTTTAATTTTAATTCTCTACTGATTTTACTTTCACTTACTATATATAGTAAGGGGAAGTATTGCGATCGTGAAAATTTTCGAATTCCAGTTTTCAACGGAAATACACGTTTTAGGGTCCCCTGAGTCCAAATAACCAAGTCCCGCAAAAAGGTCTGTGTGTGTGTGTGTCTGTGGTAACTCCCGGGCGGAAACGGTAAGTCCTATGAAACTGAAATTTCATATTTAAGACAACTATACGCCCGAGACGTGACAAAACTTTTTTCATCATAATGAGCCTACCAGAAGAGGCACTTTATACCATGCATTTTGCACCTTTTTTCGATTTTCTCAAAAACGGTTCCGACGATTTTGATTAAACTCGCTATATCAATGTAAAATTTAATAGGCTTTAATATCATGTAGGTTTTATTTAGATAAAAATGGTCTGACAGGGCTTAAATGCCGATATTTTAAATTTTCTTCCCCTAAAGTACCTTTAATTTTGTATATTCAATAATAATAACTAGATTATCTTGTTAACGCTGATGAAAAACTGGTAAATATATAAATTGAATAAATTCGATACCCAACTAAAGGAGAAAACAGAAAAAATATTTTTTTAATGCAATTTTTCGTTTTTGAACACAAGAGCAGTAATATACATGTATGATATACCGTTGGAAAGCTAAAGATTTTAGAAAAAATATCATCTCATACACAAGCTTTTAAAAGTTATTGGAGAGTGATGAAAATAAGATAAAACTTACTGATTATTTAAGATAATAATATAATTGATTTTTTAATAAAACACATGTTTCTATATAAATTCAATTTGATTAATTCCTTAATAATTTCACGTATTTTTATCTCTAACTGTATTGGAAAATTCTTTCATTGATTTTAAAAATGGAGGTAAGTGAAAGTCGTGTGTTGCCCGCACCAGATTTTTTGGTGTTATTATGCACTTTCTCATTATTTCAAGACAATATTCATTCATATATTTATATATCCTTACCCTTACATGGTATTAGATTTCACTTTTGCCTGATAAATTCGATTACATTATTGTTAGTTATTCATTTACATTATTTAATGGAGTGGGTAATTTCACGATGCTGTCCAGATTAAGTTAGGACAGGCTATGATCTTGCGCATAGAAGGGTGTCATGCTAGCCACTACACAACAGGTGTCCTCTATTTCGGTAGAAATTTGTAATAATACTTAAATACTACAAACAGTAGTAGCCAAATATTTAATTTTTACTTTCACTTACCTATATATGAAGTATATAGTAAGGGAAAGTATTGCGATCGTGAACATTTTAGAATTCAAGTTTTGAACGGAAATAGAATAGAATAGAATAGAATAGAAAAAGATATTTATTCTGGGACAAAGTCCCTTAAGAACAATTCATATGTACAATTAAGATATATATAATGTGTCTGGCTACAAGACCAAAGGAATATAATTATTTCTTATTCACAATGATACATAAAGAAAAGAAAATGATATAATAAAACAAAAGTGTAAAATAAATAAATAATAACTTCTGGTGCATTAAACAATGCTAAACATTGAACTTGATTCATTATTGATCCTTATAAAAATATTAACAATAAATAACAGATTTTCTTTTTGATTTGAAATATCTTATTGAGCGTCTGTTTGGGATGACAGTAGATACTGGAATAGCTGGGACTTGAATGATGTTAGGGAAGAAGCATGGCGGATATGAGTAGGTAAGGAATTCCAGAGAGTAGTGGAGCGGACAATAAAGGAATGATCAAAAGTTATTGTTCGATGGGTAGGAATATAAAGGTCGGAATGGCGCGATCTTGTTTGGAGGGAGTGGACTGACGATTTAAATTGCAGAAGTCTGTAGATATATGGAGGTAGCTGGGAGTTGATTATTTGGTAAAGATATGATCCTAGGAAATATTGTCTTCGGATAGAAGGAAGGAGCCACTTCAACTCATTGTATAAATGGGTCACATGAGACCTCTTCGGTGTACCAAGGACAAATCTTAAAAATATGTTCATAATTCGCTTTAGCCTGTCCTCGAGCACAGCCGAGAGGCCACCATATACCATACAGCAATAGTCAAAGTGGGGGAAAATAAATGAGGATACAAGGAGCTTACGGGTAGACAGTGGAAGAAGATGACGGGAGCGTTGGAAATATTTGAGGGTACTTATTGTTCTTCGGGAGATTTGGGCAATATGGGGTTTCCAGGAAAGGGTTTGGTCGATGGTAATACCTAGGTTTTTGACAGAGGAAGTGAAGGTAATTGGGTGATCATTTAGGGTAAGACTCGGAAAAGTAGTATGGGATCTGAGGAGGGGATTGGAACCTATAACAATCGCCTGGGTTTTTGTAGCATTTAGACGTAGTTTATTCAAAGTTGCCCAGGCACAGATTCTATCCAGGTCTTTCTGAATATTGGCAAATGCTATTAGAGACTCGGAGGGAGGAAAGGATAGGTAGATCTGGAAATCATCAGCGTATAAGTGGTGGGAGCAGTGATGGATGGCATTGGGAAGGTCATTAATATAGGAATTGAAAAGGAGAGGAGATATACTTGAACCCTGGGCCACACCTGCCGAAAGGGCAAGGAAGGAAGATAAAGGATGGTTAGGAATGGTAACAGCTTGAGTTCTATTTGAGAGAAATGATTTGAACCAATGAATAGTGCTTTTGGAAAAGGATAAAGACTGTAGTTTGGAAAAAAGGATAGAGTGATCAAGTGAGTCAAAAGCTTTTGAGAAGTCCAGAAGTATTAGTACTGTAAGTTTCTTTTCGTCTATGGCAGTATGTATGTCACTAGTAATTTTAAGGAGGCGGATTGTGTGGAAAAACCGGGTCGAAAACCGGATTGGAGAGGATCAAGGCGTTTGGACTTTTCGAGGAAGTTTGATAGTTGTGACTGGACTATTCTTTCTAAAGGTTTGGAAAGGTTAGATAGGATGGAAATTGGGCGATAGTCTTTAGGGGATATAGGGTTAGAGGTTTTATTTATAGGATGAACTATCGCTTTTTTCCAAGTAGTTGGAAATACGGAATTTTGAAGTGAAAAATTATATATAAAGAGAAGAACTGGAAGGATGTCGGGAAGGCCTAATTTTAGTAATTTGACAGGTATTCCATCAAATCCTATGGAGTTGGTATGGGATTTCATAACAGAGGATATAAGGTCTGTTGGCGAGATATCTGAAAAATAAAAATTATCAGGATTAAATGATGGAATTATTGAAAACTCGGGAGGAGATGGTGCAGAATTGTCAGAGGAGTTGGATGAGAAATAGGAATTTAATTCATCAGGTGAGACTTGAAAGACTGGTGAGGAAGATGATTTGTAGAGTGAGAGTTTGCGGAGGAGTTTCCATTTTGACTTGGAATCGGTAGTGGAGGAGAAGGCTTCGTGAAAGTAGTTAGATTTAGCCTGTCTAATTTTTGTCTGAGTCAGATTGCGGAGTGCCCTGAACGCATGGTAGTCCTCTGCCAGTCTTGTGCGTCTAAAGCGTCTACGGGCTGCCTCACGCCTCTTTTGTAAGTCTTTTATTTCTGGACTCATCCAAGGAGCAGGACGGCGACGGAAGGTACAGGTTTTGAGTGGAGCATGTTTGTCTAGGATACTGAGGAGATTGGAAGTGAGAGTGTCAACCATTGAATCAATGGTCGAACAGCTATAAATTTTATTCCAGTTCATGGATTCTATGTCAGGTAAAATATTTTCTCGGGTGAGATTATCTAGGTTTCGGGAAGTTGACGTTATGGGAAGGAATGCTGAAGTTTGAAAATTGTATGAAATTTGGATAAGATCGTGAGATGATAGGAAGGGAACAGGCACTTGAGAAGCTGAAAGAAGGTTTTGCGCGGAATCAATGATATTTAGATCAAGCCAGGTGTCGGAATGGTGAGTGTGATGAGTTGGAGCATATGGAACGATGAACAGGTGAAGAGAGAAGAAGAGGTTATCAAGGTAATGTCTATCATAGGAGTCAGAAAGGAGGTTGGTGTTAAAATCACCGCAAATTATGATATTATTATATAGGGGGACGTAGTTATAAAGGACAGATTCAAAGGATGGATCAAAAGGTACTAAAGGGGGTCGGTACACCACAGCATAGAGGAGAGGGTTTGTATTGTAGGAGATTTCGACGAAAAGGAATTCGATGTGAGGAGAATCAGAATTAAAAGAGGCATCTAGGACTCGGGATTTCAGGCTGGTGTGGACATAAAGTCCGACACCTCCGCCAGTCCGGCCAATCCGGTCATGGCGGATAAAGGAGTAATTAGGGAGGGAAACAGAGGAGGAAGGAATATAGGGCTTTAGCCATGTTTCGGAGACTGCGACAATGTGGTAGGAATTGTTGTTAAAATAATGAAGGAATTCGTCAAAGTGGGCGTGTAAGGACTGGGCGTTGACATGACAGGCTGTTAGGACATTAGACATATAGGAAAGGAAATGGAGAAGGAAATAGATTGTGAAGGAAAGACGCTAGAGTCACTAAGTGATAAGCCAAATTATAAACAAAAAATTGAAATAAAAATAATACAACTAATATTAGGAGAAAAACCTTAGAAAAAAAATTCATATCCATAAAAATATAAAAACTAAATAAACTTGGCAAAAAGAAAATTATTAAATAAATATTCCTGTATAGAGAAAAGAGGTAGACAGATGGCGAGATCATTTCCAGTTCAGAGCCAGAGGGTAGACGGGTGCCTAGAAGTCAACCGAAGACGTCCAAATCCTGGGCTTTGTCGATAAATATGACCGGGTGACCATCCTCCTTTCGGCAGCGCACTCTACCGCCAGCGAACCAGACATATTTTATTTTTTTCTCCGATCTCTTCTGCCTAGCGAGCCAATATAAGCGCCTATTCATCGGAGACATCTCCTCGCTGAGATAGATCCGGTGGGAATCGTTTTCTTGCCACCCGATATCCCTCGTTGAGAAGTCTCTCTTGACTTTTCTACATCTTACCAGCTCGTCGCGCATCGATTGCCTCACAAATCGAGCAATGACAGGCGGTGGTCGCGTGTCATCTTTTCTTGGCCGGCGCCTCTCCACTAAATCTAGGTCCCCCGCAGTGACTTTGATTCCTAGACCCGCCGCTGCGCTGGTCACAAGGGCCGCGGGCGTTTCCCTAGGGCGTACTGGGATACCTCTTATTTCGACAGATCTACAGAGTAGACCTTGTTCAGCCTTATTGAGGCGGACTTCAAGTTCACATACTCTTGATTTTAGTATTTTATTCTCGTTTGTGACCTCCTCAAGATGTTTGGTCTGACCTTCTAGGTGCTTTTCAATATTTGTAAGACGGTCATTGAGCTCAAAGCTTAGTTCACCATATTTTTCGAGCGAAGATTTGAGGCTTTTTATCTCTTCATTAACTTCCGCTCTGAACCGATTTACCGCTGTAAGTATGTCCGCTACAGACGGTTCGGCGATCTTTAGAGGACTCGTCGATTTTTCCCCGCTTTGGCCCATCTTTTTTCCCTGCTCACAATTTTTACACATCCAGGGTTTTTTTTTGTGCTTTTAGAGTCTCAATCTCCTTATCGTTCAAATTGCAACATTTTCCGTGGAAGATTACACGGCATTTACCACAGCCGATGTTTCCTTTATCGTCTCTAGTAATGGTGTTGTCACAGATTGAACAATGTACCATTTTTGCAGTTTTTGTATAAAATAGAAAGAGAAATAAAAATATATGTATATTACACGTTAAAGGGTTTCCAAATGAATCCAAATTACCAAGTACCGAAAAAAGGTCTGTGTGTGGTAACTCCAGCGTGTAAACGACAAGTTCTATGAAACTGAAATTTCGTATTTAAGACAACTGTACGCCCGAGATGTTACAAAAACGTTTTCATCAAAATCACCTTACCAGAAGATTTTACATTATACCATGCATTTTGCACCTATTTACGATTTTTTCGAAAATTGGCATTAACGATTTTGATTAAACTCGCTATATCAACGTAAAATTAGACGGTTTTTAACATCATGTACTTTTCATTCTGATTGAAGAAGTATGACAGGGCTTAAATACCAATATTTTAAATTTTCTTACTCTAAACTACCTTTAATTCTGTAGATTCTATTAAAATAACTATATTATCTTGTTACTATTGATGAAAAACAGGTAAATATAAAAGTTGAACGAATTCGATATCCAACTAAAGGAGAAAAACATTTTTTGTTTTTGAACAGAAGAACAGAAATTTGTTCTCTTAAAGTACCTTTAATTTTGTATTTTTTTTAAGAAATTGACCATATCATCTAATTTGCATTGCTAAAAAAACATGTAAATGTATAAGTTGAACGAATTCGATATAGAACTATAGGAGATATTTTTTTAATGCCATTTTTTGTTTTTTAACTAAAGAACAGTAATATAAATGAATAATATACCGTTGGAAAGCTAGAGATTTTAGAAAAAATATTATCTTATACACAAGATTGTAAACAGTGATTAAAATAGATTTGTTAATAAAACACACGTTTCTATAGAAATTCTATTTAATTAATTCTTTAATGGTTTCACTCATTTTTATCTCTAACTGTATTTGAAATTTTTTTTATCGATTTTAAAAACGGTGGTAAGTGTAAGTCGTGTGTTGCCCGCACCAGATTTTTTTTCTCTAAAGAAATATATGGTTATTAATAATATCACATGTTATGTTGTTTTCCTCAACCCTTCGCTTCCTCTATTTCCTTCCAAGACGGAGTAGAGGAGATGAGATCCGACAGACTCCTTCCAGCCATTGAGTGATATCTGGTTATCCCGGAACCCGTTAGGAACAGCCGCTGGAGATTCGTTCCCGCCCGGACAGGCTGTTATTGATGGCCTCACATCGGCCTTCTTGATGGCTGCCATTTTCCAGGAGCATCTCATATTCCCGAGGGGCTGACAATCGATCTATCGTTTCCCTCTTTCCGATCGGCTGTTTGCGAAACGAAAACAACGGGTTTTCACAGCTGTAATGGAAAAGGTCATAGGAACCGGAAGAGGCATTTCCTTACCCAAATGCCTGCATAATGGCGCCATTTGTGCTTAGGGGAGAACCATTATGTTCGGTCGAAGGGGGCTATGAAATCCTAATGAAGTGAATATCTTCTCGTGTGGAAATCGAGCTCGAGAATGCCGAGCATTTTCAACAGATTTAATTTGCTCATGAAATGTAATGTCGTAGTTATATCGTATTTATTATCGTACTCCAAAAAGCGCTGAAATGGACCGATAAAATATTAAACATGGAAGACTCCAGGTATTTAAAAATATATCTTTTCAAACTCAGTAAATTAGCTGAGAAATTCCCCCATACTAAAAAAAAACAATTTTTTACTACATCTAATCAGCATAAGTAATGAAAAAGACACCATTACAAATTGTAAGGATGCAAAAGAGAGGAAAATATAATTAAAACTCTAATTTAGAAGAATAAAAATGTCTGATTCAACCAAAATGGAAATGTCCAATTACTGTCCGAATTATAATTTGCTTGCACTTGCTAAATCGATGTAATATTTAATGAGCTTTAATATCATGTAGGTTTCATTCTGATGAAACAGTCTGACAGGGCTTAAATGCAGATATTTTAAATTGTATTCCTCTTAAGTACCTTCAATTTTGTAGATTCAAAAAATTAACCATATCTTCTGATGAGCATTGCTAAAAAACAGGTTGAACAAATACGATATCCAACAAAACGAGAAAACTGCAAACATATATTTTTAATGCACTTTTTTGTTTTTGAACTTAAGAACAGTAATATACATGATTAATATACCGTTGGAAAGCTAAAGATTTTAGGAAAAAATATTATCTTATACACAAGCTTGTAAAAGTTCATAAAGAGTGAAGAAAAGATTATATAATGAAACATGTTTCTTTTGAAATTCAAAATAATAAATTCTTTAACAATTTATTTGTTTCTTTAAGACTTGGACATACTCACAGTTTCAGACAGAAAATTTCTCATAGAAGGTTTCATGACAGACTGACTTACAACATGAACCCATCGGCCCAAACACTTAAATCCTACACGAACCCGTACAACCCACCCTGACGACTTTTGAGGCGGTGGCCTAGAGATGCCTTGCTTTAACCGATTTTCGGAAGTCATCATATTTGCTTATTGCAATTTTTTTTTTTTTTTTTTTCGCAGATAGCAAATAACATTATAGCTCAAACAAAAACAATTGTAATTAAATAAAATTTGTTTCTTTAAGGGTATTAAAAAATTCTTAAATTGATTTCAACAACCGAGATAAGTAAAGTCGTGTGTTGCCAACACCAAATTTTTTTTATTTCCAACAATACAGACCCGGGTATGCTATATTTTCTTAAAGAAATATTCACCATATAAAATACCATATGCTTTTGCTATATACTGCATAAACACGCGTCTAAATACTATTGCATTTAAGAAGAATTTTGTCGAATCTGTCTTTACATATGTTCCTTCAACACCGGACCGGATCTGACTGACCGACACAATACCCGTCGTATCCTGTATCCGAGAATACAGAAAGAGATTCGGCCTCCTGAGCTTGGGCTACCTAATGTAGTACAGATGAGGAATCGTATCCTTTGTACGGGGCCTTTATTGGGGACCGCAGTCCTGGAAATGGCGATAAAAGAGGAAGAGGATATCTCCTGATACCATAAAAGGACTGGAGGGTTCAATGGCTTCATCTTTTGTCCCCTATGTCATGTCCTGCCGAAGGATATACCATCTCCTTTCCTATTCATCCTTTATCTCCCTCCTATTGTCGGCCGCTTTCTTCCCAATCCGGCAATCAACAAACTGAGGAAAATACTGAGCTTGTACGGAGATACCTTTAAAATGGGATTTTATGAGGGAAATACTTGTTAGCTCAGTGAAAGAGCATCTGATAACACTATTGAGGGTGTTAGTTTATTGCTTTCACTTACCTATATAGTAAGGGAAAGTATTGCGATCGTGGTAATTTTTGAATTCGTGTTTTCAACGGAAATACTCGTTTTAGGATCCCCCCGAGTCCAAATAACCAAGTCCGGCAAAAAGGTCTGTAGGCTTGTTTATGGCAAGTCTGGCACAAAAAACGAAAAATCGTACGTAACTGAAATTTAATATTTAAGACAAATGTACGCCAAAGATGTTACAGCAACGTTTTCATCAAAAACGGCTAACCAGAGGAGTCACTTTATACCTTGCATTTTGAATTTTTTTACGTTTTTCTCAAATACGGCTCTAATGATTTTGATTAAACTCCCTATGTCGATGTAAAATTGAACTGGCTTTAATATTATGTAGGTTTCATTCCGATTGAAATTGTCTGATAGCGCTTAAATGCCGATATTTTAAATTTTCTTCTTCTATAGTACCTTTAATTTCGTAGATTCGAAAAAATTAACCACATTTTCTTAAAAACGATTAAACTCGTCATATCAATGAGAAATATAACGTATCTTCATATGATGCAGGTTTAATTCTGATTTAAGTAGTCTCACAGGACTTGAATGGCGATATTAATTTTGTAGATTTGAAAAAATTGACCATTTCATCTTGTCAGCAGTGATAAAAAACTGTGAATTATGTAAGTTAAACGAATTCGGTATCCAACAAAAGGAGAAAAGAGTAAATAAATATTTTAAATACAATTTTTGTGTTTTTTAACATTGGAACATTAATAAAAAAGAAACCTGTACCACTACAACCCATGAAGGGTCTTGGGCTCAGTACATATAGAGATTCGTACTGTTTCTAGGCCAACGGCAGTGCAATGAGGTGATGAGGCCTTAATCGCGCTCAGCCGCCAGGTTTTTTCCCCAATTATTTTGGGTACCCAATTTAAAGATGCTGGGTCTGCCCCAGGAGGGTCTCCATACCCTAGGGTCGCCCCCCGACTGAATTAACAGAATAAATAATATTCTGCCATAGCCGGGATTCGAACCCAGGACCCGGAGCACAGCAGACTAGTGCTCTATCCACTAGACCACGCCGCTCCCTAGGAACATTAATATAAATGTATGATATAACGTTGGAAAGCTTAAAGATTAAAAATAATATACATAATTACATACAAAAAGTTGTGGATGGTGGTTATGGGTCCATAGTTTTCAATGTGTAACATTTTTTTCCACCCTCAAAAATGTAACACGTTTGACTTGCTCCAACTCTGTTGATTACGTTAAGTTGAATTATTTCATTTTCCGTTTTTTAACATCAAGTGACTTCAATTCTTTATTTGCTTCGTTTTTATTATTGTATATTTTTGTTTTATTTTACGTTATTAGAGGAGGACAATCGGCGAATGCTCGAATCATGAAATCAGATAACAATAAACCACCAGCCTCGTTGGAGTTCTTTGTATCGAATATTTAAAAAATCTGGTGCGTGTAACACACTACTTTTACTTACCTCGGCTGTTAAAAACCAATTTAAGATCTATGAAATAAAGTTAAAAAAGTTTTAAGTCAATTTAAATAAAAAAAATTTAATTTCGTTTCGTTGAAACATGATTTAGATTAAATAATATAACAATATTAATTTATTTGTTAGTCAGTTTAAATTACCTTTTACAACTTTGTATATGAGATAATTTTTTTTTTTAAACCTTAGCTTTTCAATGATACTTGATACATATATTTTACGTATATGTCACTGTTTTTAGGTTCAAAACATCAAAAAGTTAAATTAAATGATATGTTTGCTCTTTTTTCTTTAATTGCTTATCAAATTTGTTCAACTTTTATATTTAGCCACTTTTTATCAATCCTAAAAATAGTGATATGGTTAATTTAAATTTTTTTATAAAGTTTGTAAAATTAAAGAAACTTTACACTAATAAAACTAAACATCGGCATTTTAGCCCTGTTAGAACATTCATTCCCTCATCATCATCATCATCCGTGGCGCTACAGACCGATGTGGTCCTTGGCCTCCTTAATAAGTCTTCGCCAGGTGGTTCGGTCTTGAGCAGCCGCTCGCCAGTTGCGGGCATCAAGTAGGCGAAGAGCATCCCTGGTAACGGTGTCCTCCCATCTAAGCCGAGGTCTCCCTCTTCCCCTTGTCCGGTGGAACCTCCCATCCAGCAGCTTTTTGGGAATGAAATCCCATCAGAATGAAACCTACATGATACTAAAGATTGTTCAATTTTACATAAATATAGCCAGTTTAATCCCTTTGACGTGAAAGAATTTTCTTTGCGCTGGTTTTATATATATATATATATATATATATATATATATATATATATATATATATATATATATATATATATACACACACACATACACGTATATATTGCCAGAGGTCCAAAATTTAGAACGATCGGCTATCGTGAGGGGTTGTGTTTGCGCTGTTTTTAATTTTTTCTTTTCATTCAAATTACCGTTACCCTTCATCGTAAACCTATGACATCCTGCCTTACTGTGTCCTTCAATAATACTCCTCTTGTCCCGGTTGAACAGATTTGATATATAGGACCACTTACTTGAAACCCTGATACAAGACCGAAACGACAAGAAACTGTACGACGTTTTCTACTACTTCAATACTTACAAGACAAACGCTGTAATCTTCCACTTAACTACAAAAGACTCATATACATGACTATCATAAGGCCAATATGGACTTACGGAGTAGAGCTTTGTGGCTCTATTATATCATCGAATTCTTCCCGTATCCAATCCCTACAATCCAAAATCCTCAATGATCCTTACTTTGTCACGAATAAACTCATCCATAAAGACCTTAATGTTCCGTATATATCTGATTTGTCTTGATCTAGATACCATTCTTTTCAGGACGAACTCCATTCCCACCCTAATCCTCTAGTTTCAATCCTTTCTTCCTTTTTAATTTCTGACAATCCTCCGAAGCGTCTGAAAACGAGATGGCCCAGACCTTCTAGTTTAGAATATTTTTAGAGTGCTTCCATTGGGAAGCTTCTCTACGTGTGTTTCATGCCTTTTTATACTTCACTCAAATTTAGTTGTTGTATTCCATTACACAGTTCCAATAAATAAATGAAAAAGTAAAAAAAAAAATCTTTACTTTGGCTCTATATTACAGTTTTTCAAGTTTGGTAGTTTATTCATTTAACGTTCACTTTATGCTTATCGGACCATGATTGAGTGGGAGTCCTAATTTTTGTCTATCTAGATTTAATTTGGATAGGGTTCTTTAGCGAGTACCTGACATCGCATAGGCTTGGGACCACCATTTTACATCCCCTCTAAAGGACGACATAACCTAGGATTTGTTACTCTCAATATATTCTCTTTCTATATATTTCATACATAATGTGAAGTTAAAAAGAAGAGGAGGAATTAAACAAAATTTCTTGTTGGACCACATAGGTTTATTATTTCAAGTTGAAAGGTTTAATATATTGAATCTTGATTAACTTTTCCAATAGTATTTTAAGATAAATTTTTTCTAAAATCTTAAGCATTCCAACGGTATATTATACATGTATATTACTGTTCTTATGTTAAAAAAGGTTTTATTAGAATAGGGATCTTTAACGAGTACCTGACATCGCACATGCCGGGGACCACCTATTAACGTCCCCTCCGAAGGACAGCATAACTAAGAATTTTTTACTCCCATTAAAAAATCCTAGGGCCACCCGCAGGTTACAATCAGTTTGTTCTATCGGATTTTCATCACTCATCCGTTAACTTTTACAATCGTATGTATAAGATAATATTTTTTTCTAAAATCTTTGGTATTCCAACGGTATATTATACATGTATATTACTGTGCTTATGTTAAAAAACAAAAAAATGCATTAAAAGATATATGTTTGCAGTTATCTCGCTTAGTTGGATATCGAATTCATTCAACTTATATATTTACCTGTTTTTTAGCAATGATAATCAGACGATGTGGTTAATTTTACGAATCTACAAAAGTAAAGGTACTATTGAAGAAGAAAATTTAAAATATCAGCACTATTCCCGACTGTTTCAATCGGAATGAAACCTACATCATATTAAAGCCAAGCTTTTTGCGGGATCTGGTCATTTGGACTCAGGAGACCCTAAAACGTGTATTTCCGTTGAAAACTGGAATTCGAAATTGTTCACGATTGCAATACTTTTCCTAACTATATGTAGGTAAGTGGAAGTAAAAAAATGACTGTTGTATCTAATTCAAGATTTCAAAGGACTGTCAATATTTTAATCCTAGTTAATTCATACAAATACTTCATAACCCCTTAATTGCATTATCTAAGCTTGTTTAATTCGAAAATTTTCACTATCGCAATACTTTTCCTAACCATATATTTCTTATATAGGTAAGTTAAGTAACAAATTACATACAGTGTTTAACTGTAAACACAACTAGCAGTATTTTAAGAAAATAATGATTAACGGAACCTTATTCTTTATTCGTGAATTACATATCTCCTGGAGCCACGCTTGAGAATGGGAACTCACTCATGCATGCATGATTCCTTGATAGGGGTTGCGGAACGGCAATCGCAAGCCCGATCTGAAGGAAGGGGGCCCGAACAGTGCAGATAAGATTTGTTGTTTGTCCCCTGACAAATAGCTAATTGTGGGGGATCTACCCTCAGGATCTGCCGAGGACATCTTGTGATTCCTCTGTCAGTGGTCGAAAGTACTACTTTATGCCATGCATTTTGCACCGACGCACATTGGAAAAAATGACTGATTTAGGTGGACAAAATTCTGAAACTCGTCAATATTTAACTTTTGCTGTTCCAGATTACGTCATACGTACAACCCATTGAGTGAGATTCTAGCCAGTGCGAGAACTCTACAATAATTGATTAAAATTAATTTTCTTCGTGATGCCAAAAATGGGAGGAAATATTGGCTGAAAACGCTGAAAGATTTTAAACGGTGAAAAAACATCAGATTAAATATGGCGTTTGTATAACAGATCACCAGTCCAATTAACACACATTTAGGTCTGTTAACTGGGCATTATGTTATGATTGTTGTTGTGGGAAACGTAGAAGAATAAAACCTTTTAACATAATAAAAACAAAGTCTACAACCATCACTTCATCTTTTCAGATAAGAGCCGAAATCTCTCACAAGTCCCGGATTTCCTTTAGCCAGGTAACATCATAAACTAGACAAACTAGACAGATTTTTTCGGTCTGTACTTCCGCCCATTATCGTAGACTTTATCAGTAGCAGAACAGCCGTCGGTCATAAAATTATAAAAAATGAGTCGGTTAACTCTAAATACAAAGATGGTGGCTCTTGTGGAAGAGGTAGAGGGAGTAATAGGTTGTGAATAAATTAGGCAGCTGATCCTTTGAGCGACTCGTTAATTACTGACAGTTTGTTCATCCTGTTTATCTATCATTCTACTGCCTTTGTGATCCAGCAGTTTGTATCCGCCACCTATCTTTTTGACGGCTCCGAAGGAATTAAACAAGAGCCTTGAAGGGTTTTAACTGCGAACGAAACGCAAGTGGCAAAACGTGTGAAAATTCACATCATCATCATTAAAGTGAAAAAACAAGCAAATTCTGGCAGCTATTTGTTCCGAAATAAGTTCTCACAAAACATATAACAAACTGGATATTAATTTGTTTTGTTTTTTAAATATATTTACAACTGTATAATGAATTACATCTAGTAAATGTGACACAAGATATACTGTCATTATTACATAAGTACGAATACTACCCATTGGCAGTTTACCAAAAACTACTACACTAGAAGGTTTGGGGCCATCTTCTTTTCAGACGTCTCGGAGGATTATGAGAGATTGTAGAGGAAGCAAGGATTAAAACTATTGGGTTAGAGTGGAAGTGTAGTCTGTCATGAAAGGAGTGATACCTTGTTCGAGCCAACTCAGCAACATATGCAGCATTAAGGTCTTTAAGGTGAGTTTATTCGTGACAAAATAAGGAGCATTAAGGATTTTTCGAAGGATTTTGGATTGTAGCGATTGGAGAGGTTTAGAAGAGCCCCAAAGCTCTACTCCGTAAATCCATATCGGCCTTATGACAGTCATGTAGATGAGTCTTTTGTAGTTTAGCGGAAGGTTCGAGCGTTTGTCCAGTAAGTGCTGAAGTAGCCGAAATCTTCGGGCAGTATCATGTTGTTTCAGTCTAGTATGAGGATTTCAAGTAGGACGTTTCTCCAGATGAAGTCATAGATATCTTATCTGTTCAACCGGGATAAGCAGAATGTTATTGAAGGATACTGTAGGAAAGGGTGCAATAGATTTAAGACCAAGAGTAGGGATTGTTTAGTGGGATTTATTGATCATTAAAGCTTTAAAAAAAATTCTAAAACGTCTTAAAAATTATTTTAAGTTAAAAACTATCGATCTCTTGAAAAAGAAGTATAAGTACTCATTCCAAAGATTGTCGATATTTCTAACCAAACGACAATACAATCATTTTAATCTGACCAGTATTAACAAAGATGCTAAATTTCTAACAAAGAAATGAAAGCATAATTCGTATCTATGTTACCTGTGAAGGCTATCATGGAAATACCTTTAATTTTTTTTTTCAATTCATTTTTTCATTCAATTTTTTTTTAATTGGTTTATTTCCCATTTTATATAATTTGACTTTATCATTCGTTTCTGTATATATTGTATGAATGTTTTCTGATATCACAATTACTACTGTTCGTTTTGAAACAAATTTTTATATATCTCAATAAATAAATTTAACAAAAAATATTGGATTTATAGAAAAAATAATTTTAAGAGGTGAAAGAGAGCGATATAATGTAAGGATAATGTTTCAAAGCTAAAGCCTATTAAGTAATTATGGGTACTTTTGTTAGTAATTATGGGTACCACGAGTTGGGCTACGAAGTTCTCCAACATCCGCCTTATTCACCTAACCTCTCTCCTACAGACTTCCACTTTTTCAGGCATCTGGACAACTTTTTGAAGGAGAAAAATTTTCAAAACCAGGACGACATTGAAAATTCTTTTCGTGATTTCATTGAGTCCAGGGATTCGGATTTTTTTTCTGGTGGAATAAGAAAGCTTGTTGAACGTTGGCAAAAGTGCATTGATTCAGATGGAAATTATTTTGATTAAATATATATGGTTAAAGTAAAGATATGGCGTATTTACAATACCTACTAAAAACCTGCATTAATTTTGCATCAACCCAATACTATATTGGGACTCCTAAATTTTGCAATAAACGAATTTTTCGACACCCAACCTTATTCCACATCTATGCGGCATTGAAAATCTACACTAAATTTTTCAGCTTCAAAACAATTGAGACGTTGATTTCCAAAAAGTACTAAAGGACATTTTTTACAAAATTGATTTTCTTACACATTTGTATTCTCATCAATTAGTTATATCTAAATCTCCTATTTGATTTTATCTAATGAACACCCAAGCCCTTTATAAACTCAATTTAGAAATATAATTATTTTCTAAAGGAAATAATTACACATTTAATTTCGTTCCAAATGATACCAAAACATCTCATTTCATATCTTTAATATGATGTTATTAATATACTAAAAAAACAATTCTGGATTTTAATGCGAAAAGAATCAAATTAGCTAATTTAATAATATAATAATTAGTGATTTTCGCGCCTCTTGTAAAATTTCCTAGAATGGATATAGTACCTTTTGGAAATCAACGTCTCAATTGTCATTTTTGAGATACTGTGATAAACATATATATGGGTCAATCCACTCAAAATCATCTAGAATATGCCGCTTAACATTTTAGATTTTCATGATTTTGATTTTAACAGTTATTCTGTATCTTTTACTGAATTAAAAACCGAGGATTTTAACAGCTGAATACATGTGTGTAGTTCTAGCAATTTTGTAGATATAAAAAGAAAACAAAAACTAACCATACTATAAGGTTTTTTTTTTTTTTTTTTTTAATTCATAGCTCATTACCTAAATAGTGAAAAAAGTGGTTTTAAAAATTCTCGAAATTAAGAAAATGAACGAGAATTTTAGCAAGTCAAAATTTTATAAAGGAAAAGAGACTCACCTTTGATTATTATTTCTTTTATAGCTTAGGCGTTGAACATTTATGAATTTTTGTTTTTTGAAATGTTTTCTCGGAAATCTTAAAATGGACTGAGTGATAATTCATATTAGTGGTAATACAGATTACATGACGAGTGTAAAAGCGACATAAGTTTAATGACAGAGACTCAGCTGGTTTCCGTTTTCTTTAAAAACAATTAACTTCAACAATTTTGCAGATTTCAGACTTAAAGACAACAGAACGATGATGATAATACTATTGATGTCAATATTACTTTCACTTACTATATATAGTAAGGGGAAGTATTGCGATCGTGAAAATTTTCGAATTACAGTTTTCAACGGAAATACACGTTTTAGGGTCCCCTGAGTCCAAATAACCAAGTCCCGCAAAAAGGTCTGTGTGTGTGTGGTAACTCCTGGGCGGAAACGGTAAGTCATATGAAACTGAAATTTCATATTTAAGACAACTATACGCCCGAGACGTGACAAAACTTTTTTCATCAAAATGATCTCACCAGAAGAGGCACTTCATACCGTGCATTTTGCACCTTTTTTCGATTTTCTCAAAAACGGTTCCGACGATTTTGATTAAACTAGCTATATCGATGTAAAATTTAATGGGCTTTAATATCATGTAGGTTTTATTTGGATAAAAATGGTCTGACAGGGCTTAAATGCCGATATTTAAAATTTTCTTCCCTTAAAGTACCTTTAATTTTGTAGATTTAATAATAATAACTAGATTATCTTGTTAACGCTGATGAAAAACAGGTAAATATATAAATTGAATAAATTCGATACCCAACTAAAGGAGAAGACAGAAAAATACTTTTTTGATGCAATTTTTCGTTTTTGAACATAAGAGCAGTAATATACATGTATGATATACCGTTGGAAAGCTAAAGATTTTAGAAAAAATATCATCTCATACACAAGCTTTTAGAAGTTGATAGAGAGTGATGAGAAGAAGATAAAACTAACTGATTATTTTAGATAATAATATAATAGATTTTTTAATGAAACACATGTTTCTATAGAAATTCAATTTGATTAATTCCTTAATAGTTTCACTTATTTTTATATCTAACTGTATTTGAAAATTCTTTCATTGATTTTAAAAATCGAGGTAAGTGAAAGTCGTATGTTGCCCGCACCAGATTTGTTTTGTTTTTAGCTAAGTTGCCAAGAAAATTGTTTTTTAAAAATGACGGAAATTTACATGAACTGAAACGTTTAGCTCGCTATAACATTAAGGGTTAGAAAAGAGTCTCACGGTTATTATTTTACTTTTATAGTTTTATCATAGTACTACTTGTAGTAGAATATTCAATCGTGTTAGCATAGTCATTTTTTTTTTTTTAATAAAAATGTTTAAAGCTGGGTTATTTCCAAGCTCATCAATATCTATAGTGGAATATTTTAGAAAGGACTTCATGAAAAATTATGGAACTCATACAGATTATACCTCTATATAATATTTACTGTATGATAAAATTTAGTGTCTTAGACTCAATTTAATTTCTGCATTGCCCAGAGTTTCCCTCATCCTATTGAACCACTCTAAGCCAAACGAAATTTATAAAACCAGAACGAGAAATACAATATTATAAATTTATGATTATCGACTTGATTTATATAAATATACATGGATTGTGATGTAATGTTTCTGGGTTGCATAACAAGATATCGTTGGGATTCCCTGTGGCAAACCAAAACTCATCAAAACTGTAATTGTATCGAGAAGGGCGGAGAAAGGGTTGTGTAATAATTGCAAAAGCAATATTGTTGTATTATAAGATATTTCTCAGGAATATATCTTATTTAGCATAGGATTTAATCATGTCAAAACAGCTTCTAAGTCACAAAGGAGTAATATATACAATATGACGATTGACAGTACGTATTGTTTGGAACATATTAATTATTTTATTTTGTATTTCATCCGCTATCCATTGAAAAAAGGTCTGTTCTGTTTCCATGACTTCGGGTTATATATTGCTGATTCATTATGATGAAACTTTTACTAAAAGCACCACTATTGTTATTATCTACAGATATAAAAATGAATCGCCTTTATCATTGGTCATTGTATCACATTTGAACGGCTCGACCGATTTCTCTGATTCTTTTTTTTTTTTTTATGTTTATATCATTCAGGAGAAGGATCTGATGAAAGAAAAAAAGAGAAAAGTTACTTTAGTTAATAGTTTTTTTATTTATTTTTAAATATACGTAAGGTAATAATAATCGCTCTTTAACACCTCTTAACTGGGCTATATAAAAATGAATCGCCTTTTCCCTTGGTCATCGCATCACGCATGAACGTTTTGACCGATTTTGCTTAGACATAGTTCAGAAAGGACATCGTCTGTCGGGTCAGCTAGTTGATTAATAAAACACATGTTATTTTATGTGAAATTTGTTCGATTCAGTAATATTCAGTTTATGAATAATTCGAGCAAATTCGTATACAATTCGAGACAGGAAAAGAAAATAGTACACAAGTTGCCATTATCAAGGCGCATATACGACACAAAACAACCATAACTTCGGATCAATGGGAGACGTATGGTTATGATCATTCAACTTTCAAGAATTTCATACATTTCGTCCTCTCGGGCTCCGGTGCTCACACAAATACTGTATAGAGTGCGTGGGTAATGTCAAAAAGGCGCAAAAAGGTTAGTTTTGGAACGCATCGGTTCCTCACAGACAGCTAGCTGCCTTTGCAAATTTATGTAGAGGAGGAACCTAGGAAAGGATTTGTTTCAAACAATTTTAACAAACATCAAGGACTTCAAAATCATAATTTAGATGTTATAATCTTTTTATAAAATATATTTTGATTTGTTTATAAAAGTTACTTGTAGTAGCAGTTTCATCATGTAGTAACAGTTACCGATTTATAACCGGAGGCCTGGAAACAGAATAGACTCTATTAGATTTTCAGTTCATTTATTTATTTAACGTCCCTCCCTTTATGCTACTGTGGCTAAGCGGACGATGCTACAGTGGGAGCTCTAAAATTTGCCTATCCAGGTTTAATAAGAATAGGGATCTTTAACGAGTACCTGCATTGCAAAGAATCGGGACCAGCATTTCATGTTACTTTCAAATGACGGCATAATCAAAGCCGTCAGGCAAGTAGGATATTGTGACCACGGGTAAAGAAGGCTGTTATGCTTGTCACTACACCATAGGTGACCTCTTTTATTTTATTTATTATCTTTTACAAATATTTTATTTGCACTTTATTATTAATAAACTTTTGCTGAAGCCGAAACTCAAGTATAATTTCCTCTGTTATTAGGAGTATGAGGAAGGTGTAGCTGTTGGAGATATCTTCAACCTGTAAGTACGATATTTTTACTTTTACTTAGAAAATAAACGTTTAAAAGTACCTAAGTACCTCAAAACAGTGTGTGTGTGTGTGTGTGTGTGTGTGTGGTATGTCTAACTCAAAAACGAGAAGTTGTACGAAACCAAAATTTCATATTTAGGACAAACGTATGTCAGGAATTTTATAGAAAAGTTTAAAAAAAAATTGACAGACCAGAAACGTCACTTTATACCGTGCAATTTGCACCATTTAACGATTTGATCGAAAACGGGTCTTTCTGTAAAGTACCTTTTGGTGATTCGGAATAATAAACCACTTGTTCATGTCAGCATTGAAAAGAAATGGTTTGAAACGGAATATGATATAATTAAATAATCAGCTGAAGGAGAAACAGGAGTAATCTTTTTAATTTTTTTTTTCTCGATAATAATAACAGTTATTTTGATCAGTGATATAGCACTGTAAAGCTTTTAATGGTTTGCACAAAAACTGTTTAACATACAAAGCTTTAGGAGGTAGTAATAGAGAATTACGAAACGCATAAAATTAAGTGACTGTTGTAAATGTATCTATTGTTATCTTAAGTCAATTGTTACAGTCAATAATTTTAATTAATGTTTTAAAAGAGAGGTCTTGTGTGTTACGCTCCCAGATTTTATTCATGTAGTTTCGGAACATAAAGAAAGGTATTTTAGACTTAGGATTTTTGAAAGTTCTGAGCGTTTTTCAATATTTCAATTTAATCCTCTCTGTGTTTATAAAATCATGTTCACTTGATCAATAATGTTTACATATTAAAAAAAAAACATTAGTTAGGATTTTTTTTTCCTCAGCTTCAACCAAGATTCTTCGTCTTTAAGTGGTATTTTGCTTGCTCAAAATAGAAGAGAAAAAACATTTTTGTCATTTAATGATTTTTTATTATTTGAAAAGGAAAATAGGTTGCATAGACGGTAAACAAATGTTGCAGTGTGTATAGCAATGATTAACTAGGAGAAAGAAAAATCCTTAAGTGTTTTGCTCGGTTCAGAACCGGAAATTGAGACGTTGATTTCCAAAAGGTACTATATCCATTCTAGGAAATTTTACAGGAAGCGCGAAAATCTCTCATTACTATATTATTAAACTAGCTAATTTGGATCTTTTTGCCTTAAAATTTAGAATTATTTTTTTACTATAATAATAACATCATATTAAAGTTATGAAATGAATTTTTTTAGAATGATTTAGAACGAAAATAAATGCGTAATTAGTACTTTTAGAAAATGACCGCATTTCTAAATCGTGTTTTTTAAGGACTTGAGAATTCATTAGATAGCATCAAATAGAAGATTTAGATAAAACTAAATGATGAGAATACAAATATGTAAAAAAATCAATTTCGTAAAAAATGTCCTTTAGTACCTTTTGGAAATCAACGTCTCAATGCTATCTAATGAATTCTCAAGTCCTTAAAAAACACGATTTAGAAATGCGGTCATTTTCTAAAAGTACTAATTACGCATTTATTTTCGTTCGAAATCATTCTAAAAAAATTCATTTCATAACTTTAATATGATTTTATTATTATAGTAAAAAAATAATTCTAAATTTTAATGCAAAAAGACTCAAATTAGCTGATTTAATAATATAGTAATGAGAGATTTTCGCGCTTCCTGTAAAATTTCCTAAAATGGATATAGTACCTTTTGGAAATCAACGTCTCAATTGTGAAGTGGGGAGACACAAAGCACTCGGGTCGTTCTTCAGTTGTTGATGATAACCAACAAGCATTCTTCACAGACAATACTACGACACGGGATATCACATATATAATTGATTAAAATTATTAACAAGAATTTAAAGTTTTTGTTGAAACAACCAGTAAAAAACGATACAAACTTAACTTAACCGGGAAAACAGAAGTTTTAATTTTGTACTTAAACTACACGTATGCGTTGGTTGGGGAAGGAATCTTCTCTAAATAGACCTATAGATGTATTTTTCTTCTCGAGTTTCTCTTCGAATCCTTTAGAATCCTTTGAAATCGTTGGAGGTTCTAGCTCTGAATCGATGCTCTGTTAAAATGGAGCCTCGTTGGTAACTCGGTTCGTGTCTTAAAAGTTCCAATTAAAATCTCTTTTACATTTCTACTTTATTTTTCGCTTTAGTCAACTCCATTCACTGTCTTTCCTGGCTTTAACTTTTAACATTTAAGTTTGTAAAGAGTGAAAACGTAATAATCTTTTAACTTTTTCTTTTCTATACCGTTTACCTTCCCTGCAAGGGTTTTAAAAGGATTTAAATTAGTAAAGCAAAACCATACCAAATTTACATGACTAAACTAATATTAATTGCAACCGCAGTAGTTTATCATCACCGTGTAAATAGTTTTTCTTTAAATAATAATAAAAGCTTTATTTCTACCAATTATTGAAGATAAGCTTCCCCTTGTGAGAAATACGTACGGAAAATTTTATTTTATAAATGGATATTTTTAAATTATAGAAAAGTATCAATATTCTAGTTAACGTGAAATTTGATTAATAAGATATTATTGATTTAATACAATTATTATATGCTTATTATTATTATATGCTGCCGCAGGATTTGGTCTCACAGTTAATGAGCATAAAACTAAGTATATGCGAGTAGGGGGTGGTGGTGGAGACCATATTGCATTCCTGAACATTGGCCCCTATAAGTTTCACAGAGTGGAGACTTTTGTGTACCTAGGATCCGAAATTAATTCCAGGAACGATGAATCTCAGGATATCAGCAGACGAATCAATAGTGCAAACAGATGCTCCCACGGCCTATCCAAGCATTTTAGGAGCAAAAACCTTTCTTCCAGTACAAAAATTAATCTTTACAAGACCCTGGTACGTCTAGTGCTTACCTATGGATCAGAGGCATGGGCAACTACTAAAGCGGACGAGAACAGGCTATTAATATTCGAAAGACAGGTGCTCAGAAGAATATTCAGAGCAGTAAGGGAAGGAGAAGTCTGGAGGAAAAGAAAAAACAGGGAGCTCTACAACATCTTTAAGGATGCTGACGTCGTTAAGATTATAAAGCTAGGACGACTCCGATGGGCTGGCCATGTGGCTCGAATGAGTGATTCTGAGATTCCAAAGAAGATACTGACAGAAGAGGTGCACCGAGCAAGGAGAGTAGGGCGACCCAAAACAAGATGGCTGGATGGTGTAGGGATGGATGCGAGGAGCCTGCTCAACATCAGGAACTGGACTGCTGCAGCACAAGACACAGCCGTCTGGCGGAGGCTGCTAGGGGAGGCCTAGACTCGGTAACGGGTTGTTGCGCCGAATATGTATGTATGTATGTATGTATGTATTATATGTTTAAGAAAATTTATTGTTGATGGGATCAAAACAGAACCAAGTATGGAACGATGAGGAACCTGTATTCATTTTTAATTATAATATTGTTTAAATTTTATGGTTGACATTTATCTACTGTGCGAATAAATAATTAAATTTATTATAACACGCTTCTGACCGTGACCGTCGTTTAGATCGCCTAAACCCTCGCAACGGTAAAGTACTGCGGTTACTGTATATATGGCCTCTTGTCGATCTCTAAGATATATCAACAACATATCACGAACTGCTGATAGTTGATCGAGAAATAAACTGTCCTTTAAATCAAATAGGGATGATTAATTGATTTGGTTTTAATAAATAAATCAGGAAAAAAGAGATGTCTAATCTAAAACTGCATTAGTTCAATTATATATTTATTTATTTATTTTTTCTAGATTATTTCTTAAATATTGATAACAATTGATTTATTATAGTCCGAATTGATTTCTTGTCCTGCAAAAGTAATTTATGTTTACCGGGGTGTTTTGATCTTGAAAAAAAAAACATTATATTTTTTCTATATCTTCAATAATTATCAATTTATGGTGTAGTTAGATATCTGATAAGCTGTGACTTCAAAATATAGATTTGTTTTCCTTATGTTCATTTTCGGATGCCTTGTTATTTGTGTGCTTCGGTGGAAATACAAGGGACAGATGGATTTTTTCCCTATTCGTATCTTGAGAAGTAAGACCTATATTTTTAAGGGGATAATTTTTACTTTCACTTACCTACCATATATATGAAAAAAATAGTAAGGGAAAGTATTGCAATCGTGAAAAATTTCGTATTCAAGTTTCCACTAGAAATACCCGTTTTAGAGTCCAAATGAAGACCTGCAAAAAGGTCTGTGTGTATGCTTGGTAAGTATAGCGTAAACGAAAAGTCTTATGAAACCGACATTTCATATTTAAGACAGTTATAGATCAGAGATGTTTCAGAAACTTATTCATCAAAATCAGCTTACCAGAAGTGCCACTTAATAACATGCATTTTGCATCTTTTTACGATTTTCTCAAACCCGGCTTTAACAATTTTGATTATAGTAGCTATATCTATGTAAAATTTGATCGGCTTTAATTTTATGTAGGTTTCATTCTGATTGAAATAGTCTGACAGGGCTTAATTGTCGATATTTTAACTTTTCCTCCTCTAAAGTACCTTTTAATTTTGTAGATTCTATAAAAATAACTCTATCATATCTTTTGCACTAAATAAATAAAAAAAATAATTTGAACGAATACGTTATCCAACTAAAAGAGGAAAAATATTTTTTAATGCAATGTTTTTGTTATTGCATATGTTTGCATAAAAACCTAATTACCCTTTTTACCTTAAAACAATATTATATTATAGCGGTGAAAAGCCGAAAAAACTAACTAATTTCCGTTGATAATAATATAATATATTATTTAATAAAACACATGTTTTAATTGAACCTGAACGTGATTGATTCTTCAGCAATTTATTGTCACCTCTAAAAGTGTTTAAAAATTTATAAATTGATTTTATCCTCACACGAGACTAAAACGACAAGAAACTGTCCGACTTTTTTGACTACTTCAACACTTACTGGCTCAAACCTTCCGCTTAACTTCAAAAGCCGGTAAGGGCGTACGGAGTAGAGCTTTGGGGCTCTACTAAACCATCCAATTCGTCCCTTCTCTAATCCTTGCAATCCAAAATCCTTCGAAAAATCCTCAATGCTCCTTATTTTGTCACGAATCAAATCATCGATTAATAGGTTCCAATTCCCTCCTCAGATCCCATACTACATTTCCGAGTCTAACCCTAAATGATCAGCCAATCACCTTCACTTCTTCTGTCAAAAACCTCGGTATTACCATTGACCATACCCTTTCCTGGAAACCCCATATTGCTCAAATCTCCCGAAGAACAATAAGTACCCTCAAATTTTTCCATCGCTCCCGCCATTTTCTTCCACTATCCACCCGTAAGCTCCTTGTCTCCTCACTTATTTTCCCCCACTTTGACTATTGCTGTATGGTATATGGTGGCCTCTTGACTGTGCTCGAGGACAGGCTAAAGCGAATTATGAATACATTTTTAAGATTTGTCCTTGGCACACCGAAGAGGTCTCATGTGACCCATTTATACAGTGAGTTAAAGTGGCTCCTTCCCTCAAACCGGAGACAATATTTCCTTGGGTCATTCCTTTACCAAACTGTCAACTCCCAGCTACCTACCTATATCCACAAACTTCTGCAATTTAAATCGTCCGTCAGCTCGCTCCAAACAAGATATAAAAACAAGATATAAATTCGCTATGTTGCTGACTTGGTCCGGAACAGGTACCACTCCTCCCTCTCATGACAAACTCCATTCCCACTCTAATTCACTAGTTTCAAACCTTGCTATCAATACAATCCCTGATAGTCCTCCGAGGCGTCTGAAAAGAAGATGCTCTCGAGACCTTCTGGTTTAGAATAGTTTTTGGAGATCTGCCAATGAGTAGTATCCCTACATGTGGATCACGACATTATAATCTTGTTTTACATTTACTAGATGTTTTTTATTGAACAGTTGTAAATATCAATAAATATATATTTTTTAAAAAATTGATTTTAACAACGAAGGTAAGTAAAAGTCGTGTGTTGCGCGCACCAGATTTCTTTTTTCTTGGTCAATTTAAAAAGGTTCATTATTAAAAAATAAACAAATAAAATCGAAAACGAGTCGCCGTGTTCAACGGTGCGGAGCAATTTACCTCAACGACTGACACCCTTTTTCTAAAAGGTCCAAATAGAAGTGGAAATAAAACGGAAAATAAAGAGAAATAATCGCTAAGGTTCCTCAAAAGGATGCCTTGGCCCGTGAAAACGCTCAATGTTTATTTACCAAGGATAAAGAGAACTTTTCTCCTTTGAAGGTACCATTAGTTTGCGGAGGCGTTATCCCTTCCTTATTCTACGTTTCGTTCTATTTACTTACCTTTTAGAATGGACTTCGAGGGTGAACAGTATTTGTTCAATTACGCCATTTAATTGACTTTTGTAACATAGCAAAAAAAAAAGTATTATTATGTAAAACTGAAAATAATTATTCTCATTTAATCTTCCATGGACTATATATTGGGTTGCCCGAAAAATAATACAGGATTTTGATTAAAAAGAAATCTGAAATATTTACAACTTTTTTGTTTTTTTAAATTTAATCGAAATATTCTCCACTAGTGAATGAATGAATAAAGCCTTTATTGCAAGGATAACATTTGGAATTTATAATATTTACTTTTAGTTCTAAAATAATTTCTAATATAATCTAATAAAAAGTTCTCATATAGTTGAAAAAAAAATATAATGCTATGTGAAAAATAATAATAATGCATATACTTGTTAAATGAAAAAAAAATAAATAAATAAAAAAAAAAAACACAACAAAACTATATAATTAATGTTCCATAGGTGCTTAAGATATTTACAATATGTTATCCCTACAGGCCTCTCCTTACGGAGGTGATGGTCTAACTTCCCCGGTGACCAAACCTATTGGGAAGTCTCTACTAGTACTGAATCCAAATAAATCCAAAGTTGTTGTTTTCCATGAATCACCCAGAAAGAAAGCACTAAAACCTCTTTATTGGCATAATAAACAACTGGAATACACTAAATCATACACGTACTTGGGAGTGCCTTTTTCGTCGTCAGAAAAGTTTCAAATGGCTTCCCAACATTTTATTCAAAGGGCTTCTATGGCAAGTGCCAAGGAATTAGAAATCCTCATAAAAGGAAATAGTGATGCCTAGGAAACTAAAATGACCTTATTTGATTCGATGCTGAGACCCGTTGACGCCATTTGAGTGTTGCGATCATGAAAAGGTCATCAACTTCTGGGCAACACTCTCAACACTACCTGAGGACAGGTTACCACGTTTATGCTTCAATATACTGAGAGCACTAGGAGAAGCTACGACCGAGCTCAACTGGGTATTACAGGAGTTGAATATAGCTTCAAATTTTGGAAGTTCGGATGAATTAGAAAGAGTTATGTTACAGGCATACAAAAGCATAAGAAAAACATCCTGGAAAAATGGAAAACCATTATCTTCCATTAGATATTAATAGAGCTCTGAACTCATCCAGTAACCCAGCCTATAGAACATTCAGCCACCTAAATTCGTCACCAGAAGATTACCTGACGTTCCATGAACATATACATAAAATACGAGTAGTCAGTCGACTGAGAATTTATAACTCCCACGCCATAAATATATATTTACAAAACTCATCCTATAGTCTTCATGATAATAAAATATGTAGCAGCTGTAAACAGTACATAACTAACAGTCTTCACCATCTCCTTCTCCACTGCCCGTCATCTAATGAATATAGAAGAAGGTATCTACTCCAGTACATTAAAAACTCACCACCTTGTGAAAATATAGAGAGCATTGTGAACATTGATAGCATCGAAAAATTGGCCAATATTTATCTGTTTTTCCTTTTAATATCAAATATATACTCTTCTAGTGAAAATAAGATATTACTATTAATAAATTAAAAAGAAAAACAATATGAATAGTCAAGACTCAGAAGTGTATTATTAATTTATTGTAATATAACCTTTTATATTATGCTATTTTATGTATTACATATTTTCACCACGACAGGTGAAAAAGAAACTTATTGTATTTGTAAATACTCGTACAAGATTATTTTATTTAACAAATAAATATTCTATCTATCTAGTCTCCACTAGTATTTATACATTTCTCCCAATGTTTTGACAACTTTTCCATTCCCTCGGAATAGGATTTCTTGAAAAATGAAAACCCGTGTACGAGAGGTTCGGAGAGTAGGGTGGATGTGACAGAGTATCATATCCAAGCTCCAACAGGTTTTATGACGTCAGACGTGAAGTATGTGGCCATGCGCTGTCATGCAACAAAACAGGCCCCTTCTGATTGAGCATTGATCGCTTCTATATTGCCAATTAGTGATGCAATGAATTAATTTGTTTACAATACGATTTGCATTGATGCAATATCATCCCTTGTTTCGCCAAACTAGATTCCTTCCGTTCGGAGAATTCAGACCGAATAAAAATAAGAAAAATGTTTAATTTTAGCAAACATTTCATTCCGGTTAATTCCTATCTTTTTCATTTAAGAAATGTTTAGAATACTGAATAGAGGGCGGGGGTGGGGGTGGAAAAAAATCCTTTTGAAGGTTGGTAAAAGAAGCAGGACCTCAAAAGTCGCTTTTATCTCCAGTCGGTCCCAGGGCTCCTGTCATTAATTTAATGAAGCCACCCTGGAATGCAATGTCTGTCCCGAGGGTCGTATCTTTACGAATTTTATAATTATGAATTTATCATTCCCGACTTATTTTTAAATTAATTGATTAAATAGATGCGCAGTTATATAGTTATACGAAATAATAAATTAGCTAAGGGAAAATCTATTATAAAATACGGAACAATTTAATATAAAATGACAAGGAACTAGCTATAATGCTGCACTATAAATAAAAATTAATATTATCGGAAAAAATCTGGTTCGCGCTACACACACCGTTGTTGAAATGAATATAAGATCTTTTACAAAAAGTTAGAATTTTAAAAATTCTTAAAGAATTAATTTGTGTTTCGATGGAAACATGTATTTCAGATTAAATAATCTAACACAAATTATTATCTACCGAAATTACTTAGTTATATCCTCTCCATTACCTTATATATAACATAGTATACAAGTTAAAATTTTTCCCTACAATCTTAAGCTCTCCAATAGTATATTATACAATACATCTGTATCATTAGATTCATGTTAAAAAAAAAAAAAAATCCTTATTTCTCCTTTAGTTGATCATCAAATATCAGTTAATATTTACTCGTTTTTTATCGATGTTAATAAGATTAAATGGTCAATTATTTCAGAATTTACAAAATTAAAGATAATTTAGGAGAAGAAACCAAACTTCATTTCCCAACTTATTCAGAACTATAGCCTTAGTATATGGTATGTACTAACGAACAGGAGGAGGCGTCGGGCTTTACATCCATAACAGCTTGCAGTTTCGAATCCTAGAGACCTCGCCTCCCACCGAACATCAACATACCGAATTCCTATTTATCAAAGTTCCGTTCAAAGCAAATCCTCTTCTATAAATCGTTGCCTGTCGCCCTCCTTTAGTGCCTTTTGACGAATCCCCCGAATCTACTCTTTACAAATACGTTCCTTTTTATAAAAACATAATTATCTCTGGTGACATTAATACCAACCTCCTTTCTCATTCTAATGATAGTCTCTATCTAGAAAACCTGTTATTTTCTCTCCGTCTATTTATTGTACCCCATTGCTCCCACCCACCACACTTCCTGGTCTGACACCTGGTTGGACGTCCATATCTTTCCTCAGCTCCTGATTCTATGTCTGATTCATCAAGGATATTATGACGGTCATCGCAAAAAATCCACGAATTACTGTCTGTGAGATAGCTGCGGAGTTATGAGCCTGCAAATCAACTTTTTTGGATCATCTAAAGAATTCCGGGTACGTCTGTCGTTATGACGTTTGGGTTCCCCATTAGCTCAGTGAAAGGATTTCATGTTGTGCTTTACTGCTAAAAAAAAAAAAAAAAAAAAAAAAAATGTGGAGGATACATTTTTGAAACGAGTTGTTACCGGTGACGAAAAACAGATTCTCTACATCAACACCAGCTGAAAAAATTCTTAGGGAATGCCTGGAACGACACCGCTCGCAACACCAATTTCTTGCATCCAAGAAAGGTGATGCTCAGTATTTTGGTGGGTTTGGAAGGGACCCATACATTTTGAGCTCCTTCCACAAAACCATACTATAAATACGGACTTTTACTGCGCCCAGTTAGATCGATTGAAGGCAGCAATTGAAGAGAAACGGCCAGAGTTGGCAAATCGGAAAGGAGTGCTATTCCACCGAGACAACGCTAGGCCTCATGTGTCTTCAAGGACTCGACAAAAGTTATTAAGCTTCAGTTGGAAGGTTTTACCCGTCGTACTCTTTTGACATTGTTCCTTCGGATTTTCATCTTTTCCGCTCCCTCCAAAATTTTCTACAAGGGAAATCCCACTATTCAGAAGATGTCTTCAAATCGGACCTTTCATTGTTCTTCAGGAGTAAGGACAGTGATTTTTGGAAAAAAAGGATAATGGATCTTTCAAGCCGTTGGGAAAGGGTAATCGCTAACAGTGGTAACTATTTTGTAGAATAAATAAATAAATTTTAAGCTGTTTATCAGTTTTAATTTTTGTCCAAATTTTTCTACAAACTTTTCGGATAACCCAATATATTTTTTTTAATACGTCTTAATAACGATCATTATAATAAAAATTTACGCTGACGAAGTCACGAGAAACAGATAGTGTATATATATATATATATATATATATATATATATATATAAGTTTGTGTTGTTCTCAGGTTTCAGTCAATGAATAAACAATTTTATCTATGCGACGTTTCGAGAATTTATTGTTCTCATAATCATGCCTTAACAGTGGGAAAACAAAAAAACAGAACAATAATATTATTATACAATAATTAATATATGATGTTATTGTTAGAGATATAAAGAAGAGTACATTGAACAATGAATAATCATACAGTAGGTACATAGATATTTTAAATTAGGATTTACATTAAAGATATTATTATAAAATTACTTACAATTTTGGACAAAATAGTGTCTTAATTAGGCATGTTTAGCCTACAAGCTTTGAAAGAACACTGAAAAAATAAAAAAGGAATAGTTCAAGTATGGAAGATTTTCCAGGAATTTATGATGACGTCAGGAGTATGGGGTATTCTCCCTCCTGTTGTTGAGTTGTTTTCGTTTTATTTCGTATTATTATTAGAACGTTTATTTTATTTCTTTAAATTTTAATATGTGTTTATCAAATTTGAGTAACATGCATTAAGGTTTTGGACATCCGATTTTTTATTTATGGCGCGATTTTTATATTTCTCTATGGTAATCATTTCTTTAAAATTTCGTTTGAAGCTTTTTTCATAATGAATAATTTTCGATGAGTGAAATTTGAATGAATGTCCCGTTTTTCTGAAATGAGTAGTGAGGGCAGTTTGGTCAGGTTTATTTGGGTCTTTTTTAATTGACTGAAACCTGAGAACAAAACAAACTTAAATTATTAACCGTCGAGAACTGATCAAACAATATATATATATATATATATATATATATATATATATATATATATATATATATATATATATATATATATATATATATATATATATATATATATATATATATATGAGTATATGTTTATATTTATTAAATTAGTGTATAGTTATATTAGTATTTGTATTATTGCATATAATACCGTTTATATAATATCATAGAAGTCATGTCTGTACTATTGTGGAGGAAAGCGCAAACTGAGGAATGCCTGAAGCCCCTTGAGACGGGTCTCCTTGTAGCGTATATTCTCATCAACTGCTATAGCACTTGTACATTCCCATCTAGTGCTGTAGCACTTGTGTTGTACTATACCGCTGCTATTGCACATAACCTCTCGTTCTTCAGAGGGTTCTATGTCCTAGGTCTAAAGGGAGCTCTAAAGCAATGTACAATAAAGTAGTAGGAATTCGTGAGGTATGCAATATAACCAAACTTACAGATAACTAATAAATATAACAATCAATCATTTAAAGTGAAACATCAGACCTTAAGATTTGAATAGCTTTATTATGATGACAATTTTTAATGAATTGCGTTAATTTGGCCACGATGCGAATCGACATTGATGGTTTCTCCAGGATTTAAGAAGGTGTAGTGTATCAAACCAAATGAAGCTCACCATACCATAACCACTACTTTTTTGGGGACTTTGGAAAACATTGTGCTGATTATTATTAGTCAGACCACTGTCCAAAACGTCTGTCGTTATCGTAATGTATCCAATTTTCATCACTAGTAACTATTCTGGACAGAAAACGGCCGCATAGTAAAAAATCACTAGTTAGTGGCCGAAAATTCTAAATTTCTGGATCTGATAAGAATAAATTAAAAATTATTTTTTCTTATGAGTATGAGAGGTCTTTTATTAGCAAAGATAAAAACAAAATACTCCTATTGCATATTTAAATATTTTAAGCTAATATTCAAATTTACTGAATTAGTGCATTATTTTATATTTGACTAATTTATTTTATATAGGAGCATTCAACATAGACAGAAATGACCCATTACCCGCTTTTACAGAGGTTTCTGCAATTCCAATCGCCTTACTCAGGAATTTACCACGTATACAGGATTTATAAGAAATTATTGTCTTATGGCAAAAACCGACAAATTTAACTTAACAGTTCAATACATTTTCGAGACTTATCCTGTGAATAATTTTTTTTTTTTATACCAATCTAACAAAGACAGACAAATTATAAAATATGAGGCATATCTTAAAATACATTAGGAATTTTAGTTTGCCTATTACAAAAATTTATAAAACGTTTTAATTGAATCATTTTGTTTTATTTTATTACTTTCACCTACCTACTGTGGAATATTTAGTAAGGGAAAGTTATGCGATCGTGAAAATTTTAAAATTCTAATTTTCAACGGAAATACATTCAGGGGACTCAGTCCAAATAACCAAGTCCCGAAAAAAGGTCTGTGTGTGAGTGTCTGTGTGTGTGTGGTAAGTCTAGCACAAAAACCAAAAGTCGTACGGAACTGAAATTTCATAATATAAGCAAATATACGTCCTAGATGTTACAGCAACTTTTTCATCAAAATCAGCTAACCAGAAGAGCCTTTTTATATTGGGTTGATGCAAAATTAATGCAGGTTTTTAGTAGGTATTGTAAATACGCCATATCTTTACTTTAACCATATATATTTAATCAAAATAATTTCCATCTGAATCAATGCACTTTTGCCAACGTTCAACAAGCTTTCTTATTCCACCAGAAAAAAAATCCGAATCCCTGGACTCAATGAAATCACGAAAAGAATTTTCAATGTCGTCCTGGTTTTGAAAATTTTTCTCCCTCAAAACGTTGTCCAGATGCCTGAAAAAGTGGAAGTCTGTAGGAGAGAGGTCAGGTGAATAAGGCGGATGTTGGAGAACTTCGTAGCCCAACTCGTGCAGTCGTCGAAGCGTTGGTTGTGCAACGTGTGGTCTGGCGTTATCGTGGAGCAGGATCGGCCCCTTCCGATTCATCAATGCTGGGCAAAGACGTTGCAATTTTTGAGTTCCGAGTTCCGCCGCCATTTCTCGTGTGGTTTTGGTTGGGTCTTCTTCCACTTTTGACCTCAGCTGGTCGTTGTCCAGAGCAAGATGACGGCCCCGACCTTCCTTGTCTTCGAGGTCGAAATCTCCTCTGCGAAACTTCTGGAACCAACGCTGCACCGTGCACTCATTAATAGCCCCCTGACCCCACACTTCATTAATATTACGAGCCGTTTGCGTAGCGCTGCGCCCTAATTTAAATTCGTAAAAATAAATTTGACGAAAATCGCACTTTGACATTTTCGATTCAAGACCTTTGAACACACTGAACAAAACGATTTTACTAAACAAATTCATGGTGAAAGAGAGGGTATTAGATAAGGTTTGTTTTGGTATAATAATGATCAATGTTAGGATTAGCTTTGTTTACACAATTAGAATTAAGATATTGCAATAGAGGAAACCTGCATTAATTTTGCATCAACCCAATACCTTGCATTTTGCACCATTTTACGATTTTCTCAAAAACGGCTCTAACGATTTTGATTAAACTTGCTATAATCATGTAAAATTTAATAGACTTTAATATCATGTAGGTTCCATTATGATTGAAATCGTCTGACATGGCTTTAATACCGATATTTTAAATTTTCTTCTTCTAAAGTACCTTTAATTTTATTCACTCCAAAAGATTAACCATATCATCTTAATAACATTGATAAAGGAAGGCTAAATCTACAAGTTAGACGAACTTGATGACCAACTAAAGGATTAAAGAGTAAAACTATTTTTATATGGAATTTTTTCATAATAAGAACAGTAATATAGATAATAATAATAATATACCGTTGGAAAGAGAAATACTTTAGAAAAAATATTGTCTGATAAACAAAGGTAATATAAAGTGACGAATAAGGAATAAACTAATTACTGATTAATTAATGCGAATCACATGTTCCCAACGAAAATGAATACACGTTTTAATTAAAATAAAATATATTTTAAATTAAAGTTTTTAAATTGTTTTTAACATTCGAGGTAAGTGAAAGTTGTGTGTTGCCCGCACCAGATTTTTTATCAAACCAACCAAAATATTCATTAGAAATAATTTAAATGGCAGACAACGTTTGCCGGGTCAGCTATCACAAATATATATTTTGAAAAAAAAAATAGGAGTTTTCATTACTTTTTCAGTAAATTAGAGTATTTTTAAGCCTGGAATGGGATTTTAAGAGGAGGTGGAATGGAACCCGGGAAGATTAGATTTGGAACACAAATTATTCAAAATATGATATTTTTTTTTCGCTTAAACTCAACTGATTAATTGTAAATCAGGTAGAAGAATAACAAAAAAAAAATGTATAAAGATAACTAATTAATTAACTATAGAATTCAGAATCCTTAATGGAAATTAAGGATTCATGTATTCCTGTTGAATGGACGTAATTCTTTTTTTGAAGGCTTTATTGGAACCGAAATGAGCTTCAGTTTCTTCGGAGTTTATTTATTGTTTCTTCAGTTCTCCTCGGCCTCTTCATCTCACATATTGTTTGTCCATTCCTTTCTGATTCTGTGTTGTTTCGAAAAGTCGGACGAAACTGAAATTTCATATTTAAGGCAACTATAAGCCCGAATTGTTACAGCAACTTTTTCATTAAAATCGGCTAACCATAAGAGTCACTTTATACCATGCACTTTGCACCTTTTTATTATTTTCTCAAAAGTTTGATTAAAATCGCTATATTGATCTAAAATTCAATTGGCTTTACTATTCATAGGTTTCATTCTGATTGAAATAGTCTGACAGTGCTCAAATGCCGACATATTAAATTTTCTTCCTCTAAACTAACTTTAATTTTGTACTTTCCAAAAGATTAATCATATCATCCTAATGCCATTGATGAAGGACGGGTAAATATAAAATTTGGAAGAATTTTATGACCAAATAAAGGATATAAGAGAAAAACTTTTTTTTTTTCATAACTTTTGGTTGTTTGATATCAAGAACAATAATATAGACGTATAATATATCGTTGGAAGGAGAAAGATTTTAGAAAAAATACTATCTGATACACAAAGTTGTAAAATGTAATATAAAGTGTTGAATAGGGAATAAAGATATTAATGATTAACACTTTAATGTAGTTATATTATTCAATCTAAAATTAATACACTTTTTATTAAAATCAACTTTAAATATTTTTCAAATTCAAGTATATTTAATAGTTTTTAAATTGATTTTAACAGTCAAGGTAAGTGAAAGTCGTGTGTTGCCCGCACCAGATTTTTTAAAATTTGATTATCAGTGGTCAAATAATTATATCCTTTGCGAATAGAAGTAGAAACAATCGATAACCACAACGTTTGTCCTAATATATTTTTAATTTCACTAACCTATATATGATTCAAGTACTTAGGTTCAATGATAACAAGAAAAAATGAAATCCAGGAAGAAATTAAGTCCCGGTTAAAGGTTAGAAATGCGTGTTACTATTCAGTTGCTAAGTTACTTAGTTCGCGGCTTCTATCTAAAAACGTAAAGGTTAGAATTTATAAAACTATTATTCTTCCGACGGTTCGTTACGGATGTGAAACGTGGCTGCTCATTTTGAAGGATGAACAACGGCTTAAGGTTTTCGAAAATAAGGTTCTGCGTAAAATATTTGGTCCGAAGAGAGAGAGAGAGGCCACTGGGGAGTTTAGAAAGTTGCACAATGCGGAATTGTGGAACTTGTATCCTGTGAATATAATTGAGTTGATAGCATCGCGGATACTCAAATGGGCGCGTAAAGTGGTTGGGCTCAGTTGGGAACGGATTCCAGAAATTTGGTATTCGCTGAACCGACTGGTAGGCGTCCGAAAGGCAGGCCGAAACGTCGATGGAAGGATTGCGTTAAGGCTGATCTCGGGGGCTTGGGCTTGAACGGTGAACATTGGACGGTGGTCTGTGTGGGCAAACTTTGGTGGTATCGGCATCGGACCTTCGGGTTCGGTAAGCCTATTATTATTATTAACCCATATAGGAAATATAGGGGGCAGTTAAGAATTGCGTTATAGAAAATTCGTGTTTTCACCGGAAATACATGTTTTAGGATCCCTAAAGTCCAAATGACCAATTTCTCCAGAAATGTCAGGTGTGTGTAGTAAGCCTAGCACGAAAACGAATATTCGTACGAAATTGACAAGTTTTAAGAAAAATGAATGGGAGAAAAGTTACAGCAACCTTTTCAACCCAATCGGATTAATTCCATCATTATATTTTTATTTGCCCTACGAGTCTTTAGGGGGAGGAGGCGCGGTCCCCCTCTTCTTTCTCCTGCCATAATTATATTACGAAAGAACCTTTTAAAAAAATAAGTCTTTTTGGCTTAATTGGAGGTATTAAGAACATTAAAACCCTCCAAATTTATATAAACATCATTAGGCCTATAGAACTGAGTTATGGGAATTTACCAAACCATCAAATTCCTCCCTTTTTCCAGTCCTGGAAATCTTCCGAAAAATCCTAAATGCCTGTTACATGTAACTTCTGGAGACCTTAAGTCGTTAGGGTCTTAGCAGAATGAGTTTCATGGCTCAGGATTTCTTAAAAAAAGTATTTAAATTAAGTATAAGGAAAATAGACCCACTATTTATTTTTACCCAAAAAAATTATTTTGATTAGATAATTAACATTTTAGATCTCCTAACGCATTGATATAAGAAAATATCAGCATTATAAATTATTGCGAAAAAAATAGCATGGTTCAAAAACATTCTTAACCTGATAAAATTGCATGAATTAAATTATGATTTAAATCTATCTAACTAATATTAAGCTATGGAGAAATAATTTAGCATCGCTAAGGTTTCAAATTCGAAAAGACATTTATAGTCAATATATACATAAAGTTGGAAATTCCAAAACTTACCATTTTTACCTACATTTAACCGCAGTAAATCACATTACCCGCAAATGTTAGATGATTAGATGGGTAATAAAAATCTGGGATGATGCTTTAAATTTTAATTATAAACATTTCAAGAAAACAATTAATATGTGTAGTTTGTGTAATACAAATGAAGAAGATCTCTTTCACTTTCTTGCTGCCTCTCCGATCCTATCAGAGTTTAAAAGAAATACTTAAGTTCTAAAAATCTAACATGGGATCAAATGATACAGTTACTTAATTACTCCAGATCTTGCTTTCTCCTATAGAATGGTGCTCACAAGAGGATTTGACTATTAGTAAATTTTATTATAATATATCAATAACTTCCGAAGTGTAAATATATTGTTTCTAATTTTGTTATTAATTAATTATGTAGATAGATTAAAGAATAATTTTATCAATAAACACAAACTCCACAGACGGTCAATAGACCATGTGATGTGTCTGATTTTAAGAAAAAAAAAAAAAATTTCATTTTGTAAAATATTTGAGTGTTTATTCATTTAACGTCCCATTATGCTGCTGTGGCTAATCGGACGATGCTACAGAGGGAGTCCTAAATTTTGCCTATTCAGGTTTAATTAGGATAGGGATCTTTAACGAGTACCTGACATCCCACAGGCTCGGGATCACCTTTTAACGTTCCCTCCAAAGGACGGCATAACTAAGAATTTTTTACTCCCATTATCCTAGGGCCAGCTGGTTTGAACCCGAGACCTTGGGCATAGTAGGCTGCTATGTTAACCATTATGCTACAGGCAACCCTCTTCTGTAAAATGTAATTTATTTTATTTTTATATTTACTGTAATTTTGAAAAATAAAAAGACTTTTCTATATATCTTATTTTGTCACCATTTATATTATTTATTAAAACCTGAATATTCCATTAGTAGTAGGCTTAGACCGATATAGTATCCTGCTTTGTATTTGTACACGTCAAGCAAAGATATAAGAAAATAATAGTATTATATAAGCATCGAGATATAATTTTCGAAAACAATCCTTCCAATATCAAATTCAATATGAGTAGAATGCTATACTAATATAAACATAAGTGAATATTGTAGAAAACAATTTTATATTCTTATATTATTTTCCAACGAAACTGAATATATTTTTTTTTTTTTTAACTAAATTGTTTAATAGTTCTTTGATTGATTTTTACTTTCACTTACTATATATAGTAAGGGGAAGTATTGCGATCGTGAAAATTTTCGAATTCCACTTTTCAACGGAAATACACGTTTTAGGGCCCCCTGAGTCCAAATAACCAAGTCCCGTAAAAAGGTCTGTGTGTGTGTGTGGTAACTCCCGGACGGAAACGGTTAGTCCTATGGAACTGAAATTTCATATTAAAGACAGCTATACGCCCGAGACGCGACAAAACTTTTTTCAACTAAATGAGCTTACCAGAAGAGGCACTTTATAGCATGCATTTTGCACCTTTTTTCGATTTTCTCAAAAACGGTTCCGACGATTTTGATTAAAATCGCTATATCGATGTAAAATTTAATGGGCTTTAATATCATGTGGGTTTTATTTGGATAAAAATGGTCTGCCAGGGCTTAAATGCCGATATTTAAAATTTTCTTCAACTAAAGTACCTTTAATTTTGTCGATTCAATAAAAATAACTATATTATCTTGTTAACGCTGATGAAAAACAGGTAAATATATAAATTGAATAAATTCGATAACCAACTAAAGGAGAAAACAGAAAAAATCAATTCCTTAATAGGTTCACGTATTTTTATCTCTAACTGTTTTTGAAAATTCTTTCATTGATTTTAAAAATGGAGGTAAGTGAAAGTCGTGTGTTGCCCGCACCAGATTTTTAAAAATGGGTTAGTGAAAGTCTTGTGTTGCCCGCACCAGATGTTTTTTGTATTATACCGTTGTAAATAGAATATCATTTAAATAAAAAAAAAGTTAGAGATAAATACTGAGATACTAATTGTAAGTTACTAATAATGGAGAAACACTGTAGAACGGTTACGAATAGATGAGTGAGGAACTGGATGGTGTAGCCGAGCCCAAGGCACCCATCAGTGTATAAATTGAAAGTTGGGAGCCTTTGTCGAGGTAATGTTGTATATTAGGCGAAAATGATGAATATCTTGTCAGGATCAGTTTGCCATGAGGATTCCCAACTAGTTCCTTGCTAAGATGAAGTTTGATGTAGGGAATATATCGAGTAAGGGGAATGTTATCCGTGAACTTTGCCAAACAGGATATTCTTCTTTTTTTGTTAAAAAGAAATATTAAAATTAGCGTTCTGTACCACCTTATACAATACTTGCATTTCTAATTGGAAAGTTCGACTTCATAGCCTTCTAAGGAATTTTAAATTTTGTTTGATGTACCACTTAATTTCTGTGCGTGCATATCACGTAGTTATTTTTGAGTTAGTTCTGACAACAGCAAAATACTCAAAATTTGATTTTTCTCCTTAATCGTTTTTATCTTGAGGTCTAGAATCTGCTCTCTCACTATGACATTTTTGTGACACCCCGTATATTCTAGTAAATGTTCCCATGCTTATTTCTTTCTCATTTTTTGACATGGTTATGTGTTTTTCCTGGGGATATAAACTGTTTTAGGGTAATTGTTTTCATCTCCAAAACCACACTCTATGTCTAGGGTGACGAATAGGGAATAAATTTATTACTGATTAACAATTTAATATAATTATTTTATTTAATCTAAATCATATGTTTTCAACAAAAATTGAATACACGTTTTATTAAAAACAACTTAGAATATTTTCAAATTGAAGTATACTTCATAGCTTTTTAATTGATTTTAACAGTCGAGGTAAGTGAAAGTTGGGTGTTGCCCGCACCAGATTTTTCATTATCTCATGGATAATGGGTGTAATTCATCTCATGGATTCGCCATTGATTGTAAGCATTTTGAAAACTGGAAAAAAATTTATTAACAAAGACATGGTGTCATAATTATTGAAAATTGCAAAAGTAAATTCATGAAGAATACTTGGGGTAATGAATTCATTCACCATAGAAATTAAGTAAATTTTGCAGATAGATATTATCGGAAATGACAAATGGAGTCACTTAAATAGAGAATAGAGTCGTTGAGATTGAAGAGCATTGAGTTACACCGAGCGGAAGGTTGATAACAAGGCGATTTGTCCGAATTGTCAAGTCCATCTCAAGAACAAGAGGCTAAGGAATTCTTCGACAATGGCGGAAACATAATTTGATTTTAGTATCCTGCTTTGTATTTGTACACGTAAAGCAAAGATATAAGAAAATAATAGTATTATATAAGCCTCGAGATATAATTTTCAAAAAACAATCCTGCCAATATCAAATATAATATGAGTAGAATGCTATACTAATATAAACAGTCTTCAAGTCCAAATTAACAATTGATTATAATTTTATTTATTTTTATCAAGATAACAGATGTTATTTTGTTTTTAATGTGCGTGGGTTTATTATTGTTAAAAAAAACATATGCCACTTAGCGTCAGTGTGAACTATTGTTGTGAGTACTTTTTAAATCACAAAAACACTATCCCACCTCTGTTTATGTGAAATAATCCTCTATTCAAGAAATTAAGAAAATTTCGCCGAAGTGATGGTAGCAACCAGGTGGTAAGTTTTCACCTTTTTTCAACATTCTTATTTTAACGACCCAACAGTCTTAAGGGGAAAGCTTGGTTTTTTTTTTTAGATAAGCCCCTTGTCCCAATAAAAAGTATCTACATGAAAAGGACATGGAAAATTTACTTATAATAAAGTCATCAAGGTATAATAATCATCTGAACTTTTTTTATAATAGTCACAAGATATCCAATTATTTATTGTTATCCACTAATTTCAAATGCACTAGAGTATTGATCCTAAATAGATTATCTGGAAAATATGTGCTAAAGATGCTATTAAACAACATGATATTAATAAATAATCTTCAAAACGAGTGTAAAATGTGCAATAAAAGAAAGAAAGGAACACTCTATCATATTCATGTGTAAATGTCTGATGTACTCTACTTTACGTAATATATAGGGAAACATCGAAAACAATAATAGGATTATAATATTAGATCCGTGGAGCGTGGAGGAGATGAAAAAAAGCCCTATGATTCTATTATTCTGAATTCATCAAGTAATGTCCTCCAAAGCTTCAACTAAAAGATCTAGATCTAGTGGCCCAATCCCGTCTGCTACAAAACAAAGATCCCGCCGTGATACTAATAAAAGATTAAATCTACAAACAACACCTTCGGGTACTAATTCAGAATCTGAGTCACAACCTGGCACATCGTCAAAAGGGATGACTGACGAATCTCTGTTTTTACCCCAAATCCTTTTCAGATTCTTCATAATGAAAAAGAAAGCGTGGAATCAGCTCCTACACCTAGGGAACCACGGCCTCCTCCAATATTTGTCAAAAATATTAAAAATTTTCAGTTGTTGTGTGTTCAATTGAATACAATTACCGTGTCCACCAGCTACTATATGAGTAGAATCAATGACACCGAAATATTACCTACCACCGCCGAGACATATAGGAAAATAGTGAAGTATCTAACTGATACTAAAGCGGATTTCCATACTTATCAGCTACGCCAAGAGAGATCTCTTAGAGTTGTAGTCAGAAATCTACATTCTTCAACATCAGTAGAAGCTATCAAAGAAGAACTCATGGAGATGGGTCACAAAGTGCGCTAAGTCACTAATGTCATAAAAGATAGAGTTCAACTTCCTCTATTCTTCGTTGACTTGGAACCGTTGTCAGGGGTAGAAAAAATTTATGATCTAAAAAGACTGTACTATACAAGTGTAAAAGTTAAAAAAACCTTACTCAAAGAGAGAAATTGTTCAGTGTCACAATTGTCAGGCGTATGGTCCTACCAAAAGTTACTGTCATCACATACCACGGTGCGTGAAATGCGGTGAACAGCACAAGTCTGTGGAATGTACAAAACCGAAGTCAACACCCGCTGTATGTGCTCATTGCCTCAAGGACCATCCGGCCAACTACCAAGATGCCAAATCTATAAGGAACTAAGGACCAGGTATCTAAAACCCCAAATACTGGATGAAACAGCAAGACAAGCAAGAACTAGAAGAGAACCCTTAAAACTTGGAGGTGGCAACCAAAATACTGAAGCCGAGGTCATGCCGGAACTACGAAATATACCTCAATATCCTCAATCCATTCCACAAATACCTCTTCCTCAAAACGTAATAGTCCTAAAAATCCTCATCCTCAACAAATCTTTCACATCCCCCCTCTTTCAAATGCCTCAGACATTACCAGTTAGATGACATCCTTCATTTCCGAAATCAAATCTCTTGTCATGCCCCTAATAACAATCCTTACGAATCTTGTATCAAATATCATTCCTACCTTCAAAAATCCATAAATGACCCCATCTAATTCCTTATCCATTCTTTCATTGGAATGCGAATGGTGTTAGAACTCACGCAGACGAACTTACAGCCTTATTGCAAGACAAAAAAGTTGATGTTGCACTTATTACTGAAACTAGACTAACCACTAAACAGCACTTCAAAATACATGACATACCGGACAGACCTCAAATAAATAAATATTAAAAGAAAAAAAGATTATTCTGAAATATAATTAATGGCGTTTTTCGACTTGTGAAGAAACTATCCAGCAGTAGTACTGTAATACAATAAAATACAAAAACAAGTACATTCAAATAATTATAAGTGAAACATGAATAAACCATTTTATTATTGGAAAAATATTATAAAATAAACCATTTCGTGTGTTAAAAGCGACGATTTCTTCCCTCTTATATCGACTTCCTTTCATTTATCTCTATATGGAGATGCTCTCTTTTTTAGTTGGGTTCAGGTAGAACATATATTGATTTTATATATCCGAATAAGGGAAGGAATTATCGAAAATTCCGATCGGCAAATTTCTACATGAGTGGGAGGAAGGGAGATAATGCAGACAATTGAATATTAAACAGGTGGAAGATATACTTTGACGCTATCTCTTTCCGAAATCACCTAATTAACCCGACGCCCTCCCCTCGTCAAAAAACAGCTAAAGGTTAATTGAATTTCCTCGGACCTTGTCAGCTGATAAATTGGACCAATCGGTACCACCCGTCCAATACTGCTATCTAATTGGCCCGCCCTCTACCTCTCTTCCTTATATTTATATATATATAAAACAAGAGGCTATATATTTCTTTAATTCTGATTTTTACAGTACTATTTCTATTGTATAAAGGAATATATATACCTAACCTCAATACCTCTTTTTATTAATTAGTTCAATGCCCGATGTATTCTGATTGGAATCTCATTTGTTATTACTAGAGCTAGGATTCCTATGTAAATACATATTAGCTCCTGACTTCAATACTACCTTGTAACAACTCATAGTATATGTTTTAAAGCAATGGAGATCAAATTAAGACAATTTAAATTTACATATGATTACATATATGACTAAATTTACATATTTCTTACATACTTTGCGAATTTTTACATATTTTACTCTAAATTTGTTCATTTTTATATTTATTTTTGCAACAAATCTGAATTAAGAGTGCACGAAGACAAATTTTCACTAGAATTTGCCTTCCTATTTCTGCTGTTAATTGCTTCTTAGGACCAAACCCTACAAAACAATTCTGAGATTCTATCTCCCTTGATTTTGGCTCTGAATAAACATAGGCAAAATAAAAAAAAAAAAACGACAAAGAACGAGTTTTAAAATATTCTTTGCGAGTTTTTAAACGAAATATTCAGAGGTGATGGAGACATTTATATTGTTCTTGCTGTGAGAAGGCTGAGTCCACTTAGTAAGGATTCCAAGTGACCCAACACTTTGGCACAGGATCTCACAAATCGAACAAAGAGAAAAAGTAATAATTAAAGCTAAGTTTCATCACACCGTCAGGTCCACCTTTTATACAGATTTTGTCGAGCGTTTGTGCAGGCTAACATTCCGTTAAGAAAATTTAATAATCCGTCCCTTATATTCTTTTTTGAAAAAGTACATTGAAAAAAAAATGCCTGATGAATCCACCTTGAGAAAAACCTGCAAGGTACATATCAAGAAACTCTTGCAGAAATACGAGAATATATCAAGAATTGGGCCCTTCTTGATATTTTCTTAGTTAGTCGATACTAAGGCCCAATTAATGTAATTTTACGTTTGAAAATGCCTTCAGTTTCAAACTATTTTCCTTATAGTGATTAAAAAGTTGTTTGTTTTACTATTTTTTATCTTTAAAATAAAACAGTTTTTGTTTGGTAATAAAAAAAAGAAGAGATTATACTGTTTTAGAAGTCTATTTAGTGTTTCCATTATTTCACTAATTTTACATAATCATTTCCATATTTGTATCAAAATCAATAAATATATATTCCCATTGTTCACAACGCTTAGGATTATCCCTCATCAGAAACCCTCATAAGATCAGTGGCTTTGCTGATAGTCCAATTCATGGTGGAGAACACCAAACAAAATGTATTATACACCCGGACGGACTGGATCAACCACTATTGGAAACAAAGGCCATATTAATAACGCATATCACAGATAAATTACCCTCCCGCTGCTTATTGCCAAAAAATAAAGAAATCTTTAATAAATACGATCTAGCTGATCCTGTCTTTGACAAACCGGATCAGATATATTTTCTTCTCGGAGCTGATTTGTTTTGTCAAATATTTACAGAAGAAACCATCATCACTTCCTCAGGTTTTCCAAATAGATTAAAGACGATTTTCAAGATAACTGGTCTTGTAAGAGATCCGTTTACAACATCGCATATAACGCTCGTATATATTTACATATTTGGCATTTTTAATTACATGAAAATCTTAGCCCTAGTTCTTACATATTATTGTAGCGGAGATAATTGAGAAAAATATTGGTTGCTCGTGAAACTTAGCTGTTCCTTAGAACGCCAGAATGAACACCAAATTGGACAAATCGCGAGACATCCTTTCAGGTTTCACGAGGCAGCCTTCATCAAATCATCAGATAATTTAGAGAATTTTTATTATTCCGAAAACAGGCTCCGGTAGATACGGCCGACGAGTTATCGAGGCAGTTAAAATGTTAAAATTTCCTGAATATAAGAATATAAATCTCCATACGCTCCTTCCTGATCCATGTAGATGACGAGATAGCTGGAGGCTCCAGGGAGCACAGCGGTAGGTTCACGTCCTCCTGGAGGTAGCGGAGGAATTTGTCCCAGATAGCATCTTGTCTCGGGCGGCATCTGCTCCATGGAAGCACCTTCTTTTCGGTGTCCGATTTCTTTATGACCGTTTAGCCTAATCGCTTTGAGTTACGGCTTTCAGAGTCTTTCTAGTTTCAGGTAAGGAAAAAAATATTATGGAAGAAGGTTGGGAACGCGGTTACGTATTAAATATCTTTAACCGATTAGCTCCCCTGATGATTGGTGCGAAATATATATATATATATATTTAATATAGAAATGCCGTAAACAATTACACAATTAATACTTTTTTACTTTCACTTACCTACATATGAAATATATAGTAAGGGAAAGCATTGCGATTGTAAAAATTCCCGCAAAAAGGTCTCTGTGTCGTAACTCCAGCGCATAAACTAAAAGTCCTATGAAACTTAAATTTCATGTCATAGAGGACTATACGCCCGAGATGTTACAACGACTTTTTCATCAAAATCAGCTAACCACAAGAGCCACTTTATACCATGCATTTTGCACCTATTTACGTTTTTGTCAAACACGGTTTTAATTATTTTAATTAAACTCGCCATATCGATGTGAAATTGGATGGGCTTTAATATCGTGTAGTTTTCATTCTGATTGAAATAGTCTGACAGGGCTTAAATGAAGATATTTCAATATTTCTTCTTCTAAAGTACCTTTAATTTTGTATTTTTTTTTTTTTTTTTAAGAAATTGACCATATCTGATTTACATTGCTAAAAAAACAGGTAAATGTATAAGTTGAACGAATTCGATATAAAACTATAGGAGATATTTTTTTAATGCCATTTTTTGTTTTTTAACTAAAGAACAGTAATATACATGTAAAATATACCGTTGGAATGCTAAAGATTTTAGAAAAAATACTAGCTGTTACCAGCGACTTCGTCCGCGCAAATTTCTGTTATTATGATCGGGATTTAGCAGTTTTCAAAAGAATATATTTTAAAGAAATTCTTCGTAAATGATATTTTTATTTTTATCCTCTTGTGGTAGAAGAACATACTGATTTTCTCCGCAATCCGATCTTGACAATGCGACATATGCAGCGATTTGGAATTTAGTGAGAATTTGAACATTTGAAACTATTAAACAATAGGATTTCCGATTTAAACAACAAAACGATTTCCGAATACTTTTGACACTGAATGATTTGGTAATTTTACAAAATTAATTGTTTAATTAAAAAAAAAATAAACATTTCAGTAATTTGGTTCGTGATTTTGCTTTATGGAAGTATCTTTTAAAGATTTATGAATTAAAAAGGATTATATAAATTAATAGTTGTCAAATATAATTATTAAATGAAAAGAAATAGGAATTCCGAATACTTTTGACACTCACTGTAGTTGGCAGAGTGAAAAGCATTCTTGACGTAAATCGATTCCTATCCCCTGTGATTTATTAATTGTTACGACAAAGGTAAATCTTTTGGATGCGAGGTCAATTTTCTCCGTTTTTTCCAGATTTTCCACTGATTCTTCGCTCCTATAGGTCGCAGTGTGATGCGATATAGCCTATAGCCTTCCTTGATAAATGTTTTTTCAATTCGAACCAGTAGTTTTTGATATTAGCGCGTTCAAGCAAACAAACTCTACAGCTTTATAATATTAGTATAGATTATCATATACACAAGCTTGTAATATTTCAAAAATGGTGATGAAAAGTTGATATAACTAACTGATTATTTTAGACAATAATATAACAGAATTTTAAATAAAACTAATGTTTCTATTATTATACAATGTAAATAATTCTTTAAAAATTTATTTTCGTTTCTAAATTTGTTTTAAAATTCTCAAGGTGATATAAATAACGGAAGTAAGTGAAAGTCGTGTATTGCGCCCACTATAGTTTTTATTCTTTATTATTTTTAATCCCAAATTAGTTTCATGTTTTGCTAAAAAAATTTCCTTTTACTGTATCTTGATACATTTTATGGATTTTTCTGTAGATATATATATATTACATGTGATGATCCAGCTTAATCTGTGAGTGCAAACGCATACTGAAAGCTATTTGATTATTCAAAAGCTGTCACGGATGATGAATTTTTTTGTGGCACACGAATGTCGACCCCCAACAGGTGCCCGCAACACTAAGAATACTAAACGGTATGAGAGACACTGCGAAAGAGAGGACCGGGGAAATACTGAAGACGAGAGGGCGGTGACTAAGACAATTGGGAGGAAGTTTTCTCATCGCTTTGCCATTCCCTCCGCGGCCTTTTTTAACGACGGGCCTGCCTGGGTTCGAATCTCAAACAAGAAGCCTCTCGCCTCATCTACATTCTGCACCGCCCTTCTCTTCCCAGGGAATACACCGTCTCCATCTTCCACGCCTTGATCGATATTCCGCTCCTCGTCTTCTTCTGTTTTGGGGTAAACTTCGGAATATAAAGCGAGGAAGAAGTCGGAAGAAGTGACAATTATATTAAATCAAACTTAGGAAATCACCCTTCTTCATTAACAAAGAACAAACGGGCTGGTTGTTTCGACTCAGGGGTCCTTAGAACTTGTATTTCTGTTGATGATTCGGATCAGAACATTTTTACAATCGCAATACATTCAGTAACTAGTTGACAGATAACGAAGTTATATTTATTACAGAAACTGTTATCATAAAGATATATGAATAAACAAAAAATGAGATTTTCGCAAAAAAACTCGTGGTTGACTGCTAGTAAAATATAATTATTAATATCTAATATATGGAAATCTCGTGTCCCTGTATTCGTGGTTGTACTCCTCCAAAACGGCACGACCGATATTTATAAAAAATGTAATGTATATATATGGCAGGTATGAGAATCGATCCTAAATTATATTTCGTACCGATGGGTGAATTGGGTGTCCTATTAAAGATTTTTTTGTTCACGAAAATGCTTTGTTATTTGTATTATTTTTAATTTGGCCTACGCCAAACCCAAAGTTTTGCCCTCCTTTTTCCATACTCGAATTTTTTAATGGCGATTTTAGTATTTTTGTAAGAATAGTATCCAAGTTGGGGTAACTTGAGGGTTATATATGTTTTCGCTATTGAATAGGGGGATACATTTATTAATAGCTAAGTCAACTCTACAGGTGAGATTGCAATGTATATTCAATAACGAGTGTGGAAATATAATGTCTTACCTGTCTCAGCAATGTCCATGGTTAAATGAAAGCAAAAAGAATTTGAGCTCAACACATCTTGAACACAATAAATGGCCATCGAATAAAAATAATCCCACTGTCGGTTATTAGGCACTTGTGCGATCAGGAATGATTCACTCATTTACTATTTATTTTTATACACGGTATGGCGGGAAATTAAGGGTCTTGATAACTAATAATAAAAAGGTAACGCACTGGAAAATTCCAACTTTTGACTTGACTTTTGTTCACCTAAATTGGTGATTTTACGGTGTGTCCAAGCTAGAGTTTAAGATTAGATTAAGGAAAGAAGTGTCAAGATTGAAGTGCACTCCCACCTATAAGAAAATTAATTTAAAAAAATATTATTTATTTAAAACTAGACCAAAATGAGGCAGACAAACCAGATTTGTATTCTAATCAACGGCTGAAATGACAAGGTTTGGAACACTCATAAAAAGTCTTTTAGTTCTCAAAAGTGAAATTAAGATTTTAAGGGACCTTTAGTGATTGAAAAATTTAAGAAGTTCCTAGACCTACCAACAGAGGACACGTAGTTTATTAAAAATATTTGGACGTACAGATGTTTGATTTTAATTACAGCATAGGTTTTATCCTTATCGGAATAGTGCCCCCTTTAAACCATGAATTTTCCATTGAATTTTTATTTATTTCCTCTGACGGTTTTTTATAAAAATGGCTATATCAATGAATATGTTTATAATTTTAACGAGTTTTTTGCATGTTTATTTTGCTCCATATTATCTTGACTTCCACCGAACAACGATAAAGAGTTCCGAAACCAAAACATATATAGCTTGATTAGTGTCTAGAGAACAAGTCGATTAATTTCGTGAAAACACTCATCCAGCCGCTATTTTGATTTAATCTTTGCCGCGGCGCCAGTGGACCGAGTGTGTTTTGAAAAAGCGGGTGGCTTTTTTGTGTGTCCACCGGACAACCAGCACCAAAACGTAACTATTTTATATATCGTAGTATTAAATATTATATTTAATCTATATTTTTCACTGCACTTAAGACCTAATTCAAAATATCATTATTTATTACCAGAGAGCGGAATTATATATAATATATATATATATATATATATATATATATATATATATATATATATATATATATATATATAATAAGACCACGATTCTTGGTTTCCTCGAACTTCTAACAACTAGATGGATTATTATAGGGGATTATTTCCTGAAGGTTTAAAAGTGTGTGTAATTAAAAAATGAAGTTACATGTATAATTATTTGTATAATGCCTTCTAATTAATATGACTTGGGTAATGTAAACGGGATACTAATGAGGAACCATTTAGGTAATACGATCTATTTGGCATGAGGAATTTGATGTGGCGCGTATAACTGACTCGTACCTTTATATATTGTATATGGGTCAATCAACTTTTAAGTGTACATCAGTGGTAAATTTTATTTTTTAAAATTTTATTTGAAAATTTGTACGTTTAACATAATTTTCTATAGATAATTATTTATATTATAAGAATTCACATAGAGCAGAACGGTTTATTGTAAATTTGACTCCAAAATCCACATGAATTTAGTAAAGATAGTCCCTAGGACAACTAAATAAATAAACTTCTGGACCATTTAAAATACAGTCAAATTGTAATCCACCACTTTATTCTCATTTAATATAGGATGGATTTCAATTTATCTTTCATAAATAAATGACGTGACTTTTAATTTATTAGTTATTCCCAAAAATATTGCCCTCTAAAGAACGAAAAACTTTAAATGTGACGAACTTTTCATTCAACGTGTAAAATAATAATTAGTACATGATATTTAACACTTTATGAATTCAATTTTAATTTTTACATTATTATTTGAAAATTTTGTAAACCTTAATTTTTTTTTTTTTCAAAGTAAAAATGACGATCATCTAAAGGAGAGGAAACGATTGTCCATAGGACATAGTCTGGTGTCCAAAGGAGAAACTAGGATTGAAATATTCAGCATTTGTTCTGTTCTTTTTATGTAAAAAAACACAACAACTATATAACAATAATTATCAGTTTTGTTGTAATTTTTTATGAAAAAACCAACACTACAATTCTTCAATAACGAACAGACTTATAAACGAGGGAACTCTTACTAATTAACTTACAAACAGTAACAGCCTATTTAATCAACTTAAATACTTTTTTTACTGTAATTTGAACTTTTCTGTCTTAATGAATAACTAATACCTCTGTGTATCACATAAAGGTTCAGTAAGATACAAAAATTTAAAAAAATCAACAAAACAAAATTTCTTAATCATAGCAGAAATTCGTAGGTGTTACATTAAACAAAATGAACTGTTTTCTAAAAACATTAATATCACATAAAACCTTATATTAATCAGTGACTCTTTTGTTTTCTTTTGTTTGTCCGGGATTGGAAGTTTTTTAAATTGGTCGAAATAGCAATTTAATTTATTTTAAACAATTATCAATGCTTTAGCCCTTGCTCTAGAGGCTCTCCAGTGACTAATTATTGAAAGAAAATGTATTGCTTTATGCTGATTCTATCATTATTGTCCTATGTACGACCAAAATTTTCCACAGACAACGGTTTTGGTTGTCCAAGTGACTGGTTGTCCGAGTAACATTTATTAGTTTTTCCGCTCTCTGGTAATAAATAATGATATTTTGAATTAGGTCTTAAGTGCAGTGAAAAATATAGATTAAATATAATATTTAATACTACGATATATAAAATAGTTACGTTTTGGTGCTGGTTGTCCGGTGGACACACAAAAAAGCCACCCGCTTTTTCAAAACTCACTCGGTCCACTGGCGCCGCGGCAAAGATTAAATCAAAATAGCGGCTGGATGAGTGTTTTCACGAAATTAATCGACTTGTTCTCTAGACACTAATCAAGCCATGTATGTTTTGGTTTCGGAACTTTTTTATCGTTGTTCGGTGGAAATCGAGATAATATGGACCAAAATGAACATGCGAAAAACTCGTTAAAATTATAAAACATATTCATTGATTTAGCCATTTTTATAAAAAAAAAACCGTCAGAGGAAATTAATAAAAATTTAATGGAAAATGCATGGTTTAAAGGGGGCACTATTCCGATAAGGATAAAACCTATGCTGTAATTAAAAGCAAACATCTGTACGTCCAAATATTTTTAATAAACTACGTGTCCTCTGTTGGTAGGTCTAGGAACTTCTTAAATTTTTCAATCACTAAAGGTCCCTTAAAATCTTAATTTCACTTTTGAGAACTAAAAGACTTTTTATGAGTGTTCCAAACCTTGTCATTTCAGCCGTTGATTAGAATACAAATCTGGTTTGTCTGCCTCATTATGGTCTAGTTTTAAATAAATAATATTTTTTTAAATTAATTTTCTTATAGGTGTGAGGGTGAATGTTAAGGATATGGAAATTCTGTGCAATTTTATGGAAAAAAAACAAAAACAAAGAGAATGGGGTCATGCTTTTTAATAAAGAACTTAAAAAAGAAAAATATAGCCTAAATTAAAAATAAACAATATAAATCATTTTCCGTAGTAATAATTTCTCATTTTCCCTTCGATATTTTCCTTCAGAATAAGCGTTGATAATATATCGAGTTGAAGAAACCAATCGAAAAACCTATACTAAATAAAAATTCAATTTCTTTTCCTTATCCGGAAATTCAAACGTTTTAATTACAGTTCTCTTTGTTTAACTTAATTCGTTTTGCACATTTGCAATTCAAATGTGGCACCATTAAAGTTTTAAAAAAATTAGTTCAATTAGGAGTTTATCGCTTAGGGATCATCTTAGGTAAAAGTGCACTTAGCAACAAAATATTATGTTTATTATTAATAATATCTATTCATTATTATATTTAATCATCGGTAGAAATAAAAAAAACATATATTGGTCAAAAATATGTACGACGGTGGCAACAATATTTCTCCATAACCTTCTCATCACATTACAAATAACCTATGCTCATAAGTGTATATCCTTATAACAATTATTACTTTCACTTACTATATATAATAAGGGAAAGTATTGCGATCGTGAAAATTTTCGAATTCCAGTTTTCAACGGAAATACACATTTTAGGGTCCCCTGAGTCCAAATAACCAAGTCCCGCAAAAAGGTCTGTGTGTGTGGTTACTCCCGGGCGGAAACTGTAAGTCTTATGAAACTGAAATTTCATAATTAAGACAACTATACGCCCGAGACGTTACAAAATCTTTTTCATCAAAATCAGCTTACCAGAAGAGCCACTTTATACCATGCATTATGCACCTTTTTTCGAGTTTCTCGAAAACGGTTCCGACGATTTTGTTTAAACTCGCTATATCGATGTAAAATTTAATGGGCATTAATATCATTTAGGTTTCATCCGGATTAAAATGGTCTGACAGAGCTTAAATACCGATATTTTCTTTCTGATTAAGTACCTTTAATTTTGTCGATTCTATAAAAATAACTATATTATCTTGTTACCACTGATGAAAAACAGGTATAAATTGAATGGATTCGATACCCAACAAAAAGAGAAAACTGAAAAAATATTTTGTATGCAATTTTTTGTTTTTGAACATAAGAACAGTAATATACATGTATGATTTACCGTTGAAGAGCCAAATATTTTAGAAAAAAATATTTTCTTATACACAAGCTTGTAAAAGTTAATAAAGAGTGATGAAAAGCCGATAAAACTAACTTATTAATTTAGATAATAATATAATAGATTTTCAAATAAAATACATGTTTCTATATAAATTTAATTTAATTAATTCTTTAATGGTTTCACTCATTTTTATCTCTAACTATATTTGAAAATTCTTTAATTGATTCTAAAAACGGAGGTAAGTGAAAGTCGTGTGTTGCCCGCACCAGATTTTTTAACAACTTGTACGACTTATTTTATTGCATTTTATCTTTTCCATCTTGCGCTTTCCAACGGTGTATTATACGCCTATATTACTACTACTAATTCAGGAAAAACTTAAAGTTTACTTATAAACCTTCAGAAAACAATCCCCTAAACGATATTGAAAACCGTTTCACAATCATTCTTATCTGTAACTTCTAAATGCGAAAAAATTGTTGGCAACGAGATACTTGGTCGGAGCCCTTACCTGTTTTAGGTGTGTTTTGATATTGTTGGCTGGGTTTGCCCTGATAGTTCACAGCAGATAATGTCTCGGGAACCTTCAGTGGATGATAAATGCAAACGACGTCCTATTTCGCAGAGCGGAAACAGTAAAACATTTGATAATGCTTCGATAAATTTAACTATGTTCTGTATTGATACCTCCCGATAAATGGCTTCCCTGCGCAATAGAAACATACACTGTTCTACAAATAACCTTCGAATATTGGACAGATGATACGAGGACGGTACCGTGTGAATGTCTTCCATTAAGGAATACAACTTTATCGCATTGCATATATTGGGTTGTAAAATAAGTCCGTAGCGTTATTTAAAGATTTTTATTCAATGATATTTATATATTTTTGTATTCAGTTTAATATATTAAGTATTGCCATCTTTCATATATATATATATATATTGCTATGTTTTTGACCGGCTGCTTTTCTAAGTCAGCGGTAGCCTCAAAAACTAGCTTACTTACTATATTTAGTCAATATATAAACTATATTTAATGATACCATTGGATCTCCTTTCCAAAGGTATCGTGTTTTCCAATCCAATAGGTGGCATGCAGGGTAAGATTAAAGTAAACAAGATTCAATCAATAAATTACTATAATTATTAATTTACACATATCCATTATATTAACACATTGCCTAGAACTCTGATTGAGAATACTGAGGAACATTTTAACTACTACCTTTGCCGTACAATATTACAAATAACGAGATACCTTTAAAACACTTAACCGGCTGGCGAAGGTGAAATCAGTCTTAGGTCCCCTTTCTCGGCATCATCCTCCAGCTGCTCTCAGAACCCCGACGGCCACCTCCTCTTCTTGTAGATGGAACCCGACTCACTCTTCTTGAGGATCAAACTTGACTAACTCTTTCGAATCTTCTCCCATCGTCGTCACCTCGGGCAGGACTGATATGGAAAGTACAGCCTTTGTCCACCCTTGTAGCTGTTGTATAGATACCAGGCGTACCGCGGGGGGCAGCCCAAGCCCACGGACAATCCAAGGACTATTTACTAGACTGAAACGAGAAGAAACTGCTCGCCGCTTTCGGTTACTTCAACACTTACTAGACAAACGCTCTAAATTTTCACTCAACTACAAAAGACTCATCTACATGACCATCATAAGACCTATCTGGACTTACGGAGTTGAGCTATGAGGCTCCACTAAACCATCAAATTCTTCCCGGATCCAATCCTTACATTCCAAAATCCTTCGAAAAATCCTAAACGCTGTAACGTCTCTATTTACGTTATATAATTATTTACTTAAATAAGTGCTAGCTCAGCGGAGGGGGAGTGAGTAATAACCATTTTTGACTTGAAACTTCTTTATTTTCACATCAGGTAATTGAACCTAAAAGGTTACAATACAATTTTATCATAAATCACATTTAAAAAGTTTACTGTAAACAAAAAAAAAAGACTAAACATCAAAGGTAAACTTACCCCTATGGGTTCAATATTCATTAATAAATCAAAACCAAACTAATATAATAAACATGTATCAGAAACTGAACAAGACTAAGATACATAACCAATAACACAATCAATCTTTTTGTAACCTCCCTTAATTTAAATACTTTTTAATTAAAAGATCAGCTGATTTCATCAGAGCGAGGGTTTGTTCCAACCCTAGTTTTTGTCAGCTGTGACAACGCTCCTTATTTTGTCACGAATAAGCTTATCATCCATAAAGACCTTAATATTCCCTTTGTAGCTGATTTGGCCCGAACCAGGTATCAATCCTTCCATGACAAACTCCAATTCCACTCTAACCCACAAGTTTCAATCCATGCTTCCTCTTCAATTCCCTACAATCCTCCGATGCGTCTGAAAAGAAGATGGCCTCGAGATCTTCTTGTTTAGATTGATTACTAGAGTGCTGCCAATGGACAGTTTATCTTTACGTTTTTCATGTACACTATCTTTTATCAGCATATTTACTTCCTATACAGTTGTAAATTTCAATAAAATATAATAAAAAAAAAAAAAAACTTATTTGTATACGAAAATTTATTACCAGTACTATACTTACTTTTACTATGTACTTTTATCGATTTTAAAATCGAATAATAATAAAATGATTCGATTTCGGGGTGTATTAGCATTTTCACTCGTGAAATCACATGGTGCTATCGATTTTAATATCGCACATCCGCGTATCTAGGATTTTTTAATAAGAATGAGTCGTGTCGTGTGTTTAGCCGTTTTCGAGGAAATGGTAAAAACGTGTGTAATGCATGACATAAAGTGATACTTACGGTTCATGTATTTTAGAGAAAAAAATTGCTGTTACGTTCGAGTATAGTAGTCTTGAATATAAAAAATCTGTACAAATTAAAATTATTTTTACAGATTAATAGTATTTTAAGTAAATTAATGTATTGAATTAAATAAATACATACCCACAGAAATTATTAAATTTTTGTGGGGACTTGAAAATATTTGCAATACTTTCTCTTAATTTCCTTTATTTTTTTTTTCTCTAAGCCACATGGGATTTGGGGTTGAAAATCGGAAATAGAGGAAGGAATCTGGGATCTCTTTTTCTGCTTTACATGCATTCTAAGAGGGGACTGAGGATACGAAAATGTTCGCTATATGGAAGTGACTCCCATTCGCTACTACCATAAAAAAAATTAAAAATTATCTTTATATAGATTACATAAGGAAGTAAGTGGAAGTATAAATTGATGAAAATAGAATAATATTTTGTGGAGATGATATGTTACAAGTTCAGTGATATTTTAGTATTCAAATTTTCCTCGGAAATATTTCAATCAATGTTTACATGATGCAAATAAATAAGTTTCTATAAAGGCGAAGTTGTGTGTAAATATGGAAAGTTGTAGAGGCACACACATCTAATTTCCATTTAGTGTGCTGGCAAAACTTCAACACTCAGCGGTTCTCAGCTAACTTCAACTGTTTTGTAATTTATGTAAATATTTTCTTGGGTCTCTTCGGTGAGAATTCCTTCGCGACAAAAATATCTTAGCCTTTGACAAAAGAAAAACACAACGATTTAAAAAAATAAAATAAAAATAAACGAATTCTAGAATTTCACAATACACGTTCGAGGTTCTACCTGTGTCCAAATCACTATTCTCCCAAAAATATCTGCATGCGTGTGTACACTCACTCAAAAAAGTTTCGGTACACCATGCTATTATTTTGCATAGCTATGTATTTTAAACTTAGAAAATTTGCTAATGTACAAATTATTATTACTAATATAAGACAAAAATCTGGTGCGCGCAACACACGACTTTCACTTACCTCCGTTGTTAAAATCAATTTTAGAAGTTTTAAATACATTTACATATTAAAATAACTTAAAAAATAAATAACTTAAAATAAATAAAGTTTTTTTTTCACTTAACATTTTATTCACACCTGTAAAAAAATTACTATAAGCAAATGTGCTAAAATAAAAATATGGCGTGGGCAGGCATGAGGGAGACAGCACCCAGTGGAGCATCCTCCGGACATTAACCACAACTATATTTTCAGGTCAGGAGGTCCCTCATCCAACTCCTTTTCAGCCTAGTTCTGTCTGGTATGTCAGTTGTAGCCATGTTTTGCTCAAGTTGGTTTATGTCTCCATTTAGTTTGTCGTAAAATCGTTTGTAAGTTGTTCGAATGTGGTTTGTTGTAGTTGGAATACGTAAGTCAGTATGAAGGTTATCGTTTGAAACATATTTGTGTTAAAACAGTTTGGGCGCTCTATTCTGGGGTTTACACCGACAGGTTCCAGAGGCTGGTGTTGTTGAAGGCTGTTCGGCAGGGCTGGAAAATGTCCTAGTTCCGGAGGAGGGTGGACAGCCACCGGTGTAGGGCGCTAACTCTGGGTTCTCTGAGCTCGCAGGTTCTTGAGGGCCTGGCATCCCCTGCATTTGGCCGGCGTCTCCCTAGTTTTGATGCATACAGTTGTTCTGTACGAGTCTTGGGTGGCTGGGTATACAATTAAATTTCTGGCTGTTGATTTTGATGAAAAAGTTGCTGTAACATCTCGGGCGTATATACATCTTAAGTATGTAGCTTCAGTTTTATAGGACTTTTCGTTTTTGCGCTAGACTTACCACACACACGGACACACAGAAATACAGACCTTTTTGCGGGACATGGGTTAAATGGGCTTCAATTGCAAACAACCAGTTTGACTGGACTTAAATCGAAAATTTTCAACAAAAAATAATACAACTTCAAAAATCAATTTAAAAAAGTACCTTGATTATAAATTATCAACCATTTCTAAAGGAAATATAACCATTGATAAAACATGTAATGTAAGTATGAATTATAAAACTGTGCGATGACCAACTAAAGTAGAATACTACAGTAATATTTGTCTAGGCTATTTTTTTCCGCAAACAAAAATAGTAGTATGGATTTAAAATATAACGTTGCAAAGATTTAAAAAAAAATGTTATCTAATCTTACTCTACAAAGTTGTATAATGTAGTTGAGAATGATGATAACTGAATATAATTAAATGTTTGATATATTATTTAGTCTAAAATAAACAATTACTTCATAAATCCATTCTTCATACTTATTTTAAAACTTAATTTAAAAGTTCTTAATTATACTTAAACAATAGAGAGAAAAGTTGTAAGGTCGTCGCTCGTACCGGATTTTTTTTAAAGATTTCCTTAAGCTATCAACATATGATTATCACGAAAATACTGGGTTTTTTCAAACCCAAAAATCTGGGGGGATTTTCTAAAATAATTGTCATAGAAAAGGAAATTGATTCTGGATTCATGGAGATACCACGTGGAATCGTAAATATGTTAAGTAAATGATTTATTAAGAAAAAAAGTTAAATAACGATAAAAAAAATATCACCCGTAAGCGAGAGCTCCAAAGAGTAGGACGGATGTGGCAGAGTTTCAATTCGAGATTTATTTTTGACGTCACCTGTTGCCGGACCTTGTCATGCAATAAATTGGTCCCTTCAGCTCGACCAAAGATGGCTTTAATCTGGCCAATTTATGATGCAGTGCATTAATTTGGTTACAATAAGATTTCCTTTCTGTGGATTTTCAGGATTTGAGAAGTTGTAATGAATCGAATTAGAAGCAAAACAATAACCATCATCTTTTTATAAGTTAGGGGCATTTGAAAATTGCATGCTGAAAAATGCTGCTTCTTCTTCGTCGAACTACAGTCCTGAATGTCTACTGTTATAACATGTAACAATTCTGAACAGAAAAGGGTCTTTTTGGTTTCAGCAAAAAAATGTAGCACAGACTTCATAACGCTGTTTTTAGAGGGTGGGCCGTTTAATGTGTATGTAATCCAATTTTCTAGCTTCTTTACTTTTCCAATAGGCTTGAGGTGGACATCGACGATAGATTTACTAAGGTTAAGGTTTCCTCCAAGTTCTCGATCAATGTTTCTGAGGGTGTTTTTCAACAAACAGAACATACTCTTAAAGAGGGAAATTCTAACCACCGTTGTATAGTGCACTCATTAATACTCGTCTCGCCTCTGACTCGATTGATGTTTCTGGATGTCTGAAACCCAGTTTCAGCCGAGTTTAAACTCGTAAAACAAAATTATACGAATATCACGCGTAGACATCATTATTTCCAATCGGTGAAATGCTGCAGAGGTAAACGAACATTATCGTTTGGAAGAGGTTTAATACATATTGACATTTATACAAATAACTAATCCAGTAAACAGCACAATTTGTAATATTTAGGGATATTTTATAGAAAATTCAAAATATTTTATTATTTCTTGTACAACCTAATAACATTATACGCCCTAGGATTACAACTAATGCCGTTTACATAACAAAGTTTGAGAAGACCGTGCGGTGCATAGTAATGCCCATAATAATTATCTGGTAATTAATGACGTAGATAATAAAGGTCTATTAAAGTAAACAGAGGCTCGAGTAAACAATGCGGTCTGTGTTTAAGTTTCATTATGAGATGTTGTAAAACTAAGTGAGGGAGCTGCGCAAGTTACAACGCGGAAAAAGTCATTTTTAATTACTTTTCTTATTAGGTAAGTGCATTAACTGTGAGTGCATTATTTGAAGCTCTATGGTAAAGGCTTTTTCTTTTTTTTTTTTTTTTTACTTTCACTTACCTATATATGAAATATATAGTAAGGGAAAGTATTGCGATCTTGAAAATGTTCGAATTCCAGTTTTCAACCGAAATAAATTTAGTATACTTGTGTCCAAATAACCAAGTCCCGCAAAAAGGTCTGAGTGTGTTTGTGGTTACTCCCGGGCGAAAACAAAAAGTCCTATGAAACTGAAATTTCATATTTAAGACAAATATACGTCCGAGATGTTACAGAAACATTTTCATAAAAATCACTTGACCGGAAGATGTACTTTATACCATGCATTTTGCATCTTTTTACGATTTTCTCAAAAACGGCTCTAACGATTTTGATTAAATGCTGCAAAATTTGATGGTATTTCATGTCATGTAGGTTTCATTCTCATTGAAATAGTCTGACAGGGCTTAAATGCCGATATTTTAAATTTTCTTCCTCTTAAGTACCTTTAATTTTATAGATTTAAAAAAAAAAAAATTGGAATATCATCTTCTTAGCATTGATAAATAACGCGTTAGTATGAAATGTAAGCAATTTTTAGTAATAACTAAAGGGGAAAAGTGCAAACGTATTATGTATGCAATTTTTAAGTTTTTGAACCCAAGAATAGTATTATAGGTGTATAATATAATCGGAATTTCAAAGGTTAATGGAGGGTTATGCCAGGCCGATAAAACAGGCTGATTATTATAGATAAAAATATAACAGACTCTTTATTAAAACAAATGTTTCTATTGAAATTCAATTTAATTAATTCTTTGACAATTTATTTGTATCTTTAAATGTATTGAAAAATTCTTAAATTGATTTTAACAACGGAGGTAAATGAAAGTCGTGTGTTGCGCTCACCAGATTTTTTATTTAAAAACCAAAATATCATCTGGAAATAATTTATAAAGCAGAACAACGTTTGTCGTTATATTGTTTTATTATTTTATCTAAAACATACGTTTCCAACAAAACTGAATATGAAATGAAATGAAATGAAAAGAAATTTTATTCTGGGACAGCTAGTCCCCTAAGAATAATATAAATGTACAATAAAATATTTAAATTCTGGCTATATAAATTTTAACAACATGGTATCAAATTATATAGCATATGGTATATACATGCATGCACACACACAGACATACACATATATATACACACACACACATTCATTTATATACCTACATATTTATACACACATTCACAAACACAAACACATATATATACATATACAAGGTCATATTACCTCAAAGAAATACAGATATTAAAACAAAATATAGTGAAAATTAAGATAAAAATAAAGAGGCCAAACGATTAAGTTTATAAAGGCACGGAAGATTGATATTCGAGGAGATGGATAAATAGGTGATGTTTGAAAAAGGCTAAGGGTTTGAATCGACATGGGTAAGGAATTCCAAAATGAAGATGCACGTATGACAAAGGATCTCTTAAAGGAAGCAGTTCTGTGGGATGGGATCTTGTGTTGATAGAGTGGACAGAGGATAGAGGGGTGAAAATATTGTAGATATAAATGGGTTTTTTGGTTCTAAAGGATTGGTAAAGGTTAGTTCCTAAGAAGTATTGCCGTCGGAATTTTGGGTAAAGCCACTTCAACTCTGCATACCAGGTGGAGACATGAGAGCGCCTGGGAATTCCGAAGATGAATCTAATGAAACAGTTCATCAGTCTCTTCAGCCTCATCTCAAGCGTAGTCAAAATATAATTATTTTAACTTCAAAACAGTAGATAGTACAATTCCTATTTGGATAATACTGAATTCATCAGACACTAATAATATCTAGTAACAATCAGCAAACATTAACCTTTACTATTAAGGCTAAAAAAAAATCTTGTGCGTACAAAATTTTATTTAAATGTGTTGTTGTAGTCAATTTTGAACTTTTGAATACAGCTAGAAAAAATACAGTTAAATAATTACATCGAAATTCCATAGAAATAAGTGCTACATTAAATATCTATTGCCTTATACATCTTTTTGAATATAATATTGTTTTTATCTAAAATCGTTAGCTTTCCAAAGGTATTTCACACTTCTATATCACCTTTTTTTCTATACCACTATTTTATACGTCTATATCACTGTTTTTCTCAACGTTATATTTACAAGCAAATGTGCTGAGCACTAAGGGAAACAGCATGGACACGCTGCGGGAGATGTAAGGAGACCCAGTGGTGCATCCTCCTCACATTTAGCTGTTCTAAAAACATATATATATATATATATATATATATATATATATATATATATATATATATATATATATATATATATATATATATTTGTGTTTGAGTGTGTGATTGTTGATTTTTTTTGTCCCCTTTTTTCCTATAGTTCGTTATGAAATTCGTTCGACTATTATATTTACATGTTTTTTTATCAATGCTAACAAAATGGTATGGTTATTTTTATTTGATTCTAAGAAATTAAAGGTGCGCTAGAAAATTTAAAATATCTGCATTTAAACCATGTATTCAACAAATTACCTTTACCCTTCGTCGTAAACCTATGACATTCTGCCCTACTGTCTCCTTCAATAATAGTCCTCTTGTCCCGGTTGAACAGATCCGATATCCTAGGACTGCACCTTGACAAGCGTCTCACTTGGAACCCTCATACAAGACTGAAACGACAAGAAACTGCTCGACGTTTTCGACTACTTCAACACTTACTTGACAAACGTTCTAATCTTCCACTTAACTACAAAAGACTCAAATACATGACTATCATAAGGCCGATATGGATATTATAACTTGGATATTATTGAATATTATTATATTATTAATTAATTGGATAATTATTATATTAATTAATTGGATAATTATTATATTAATTAATTGGATATTATTAATATTATTTGAGATATTATAACTTGGCCGGAGTAGAGCTTTGGGGCTCTACTAAACCATCGAATTCTTCCCGTATCTAATCCCTACAATCCAAATTCCTTCGTAAAATCCTCAATGCTCCTTACATTGTCACGAATACACTAATCCATAAAGACCTTAATGTTCCGTATGTTGCTGATTTGGCCCGATCTAGATACCATTTCTTTCATGGCAAACTCCATTCCCACCCTAATCCTCTAGTTTCAATCCTTTCTTCCTCTTCAATTCCTACGAGGGGTCTGAAAAGGAGATGGCCCCGAGACCTTCTAGTTTAGACAATATTTAGAGTGCTTCCATAGGGAAGCTTCTCTACATGTGTTTCATGCCTTTTTATATTTCATTCCAATTTACTTGATGTATTACATTATACAGTTGTAAATTCCAATAAATAATAATAAAAAAAAACATGTATTATTGACTATATTAAAACCCATTTATTTTTACATGCACTCTTGGGCTCAGTACATATAGATATTCGTACAGTTTCTATTCCAACGGCCAAACAATGAGGTGATTAGGCCTTGATCACGCTTAGCCGCCAGGTTTTTCCCTAACTTTATTGGGTACCCACTGTATAGAGGCTGGGTTTTTCCCCAGGAGGGTCTTCATACCCCAGGGTCGCCCACCCAATGAATTAACAGAATAAATAATATTTTGTTACAGTCAGGATTCGAACCCAGGAAAAATGATGCATAATGCATGGTAAAATGTGGCCTTTCTTGTTTGCCGATTTTGCTAAAAAAGTAGCAGTAACATCTCAGACATGCCTTGAAATTCCGTTTTATACAACTTAATTTTTTTCGGGCTAGACTGATAATTTCACACACAAACCATGACCATTCTGGACGGAATCCTATAACGTGAATTTCCGGTGAAAATTCAAATTCGAAAATTTTCACGTTCGCCATGCTTTCACTCACATATATTTCATATATAGGTAATTGAAATTATTGTAAAATAATAGCTGTTAAATAAAAATTGTTTGTTTATTTGTTTAACGTCACTTTATGCTACTATGGCTAATCGGACGATGTGATCCCTCCTTACCTATCCTAATAAAACCTGGATAGGCAAAATTTAGGACTCCCACTGTATCATCGTCTGATTAGCCATAGTAGCATAAAGTGACGTTAAATAAATAAACAAATAAAAATCGAATATGCTGATGAAAAAGTTTATTTATTTTATTTATTTAACGTCACTTTATGCTTCTATGGCTAATCGGACGATGCTACAGTGGGAGTCCTAAATTTTGCCTATCCAGGTTTTATTAGGATAGGGATCTTTAACGAGTACCTGACATCGTACAGGCTCGGGACCACCTTTTAACGTCCCCTCCGAAGGACGGCGTAACTAAGGATTTTTTATATCCTTAAAAAAGATCCCATTAAAAAATCCTAGGTCACCTAGGGGTTTGAACCCGTGACCTTTAGCATGGGAGGCTGTTACGCTAGCCACCCAGCTACAAGTGATCCCCCTGATGAAAAAGTTTGAGATGTTAAAGTAGTAATTATCTGAAAACTATTCTTTATTACTTGAAAAATATTTAAGAAAGACTTACGGTTTGGTTATATTCAACAATAAAAATAAAAAGGACTAAGTTTAAAAAAAAATAATCCAAGATGAGAAGATATTGGACAAAATTAGCACAACCAACAGAGAAAATCAAATATAATTTAACAAGTGGAGTGGGGTAGAGAGGGAGTAGGGTTGTCAGGATTTCACTGAAAAGTTGTTTTTCACCCTTGGGTCCTTCACAGCCCCTTTATTTGCTAATAAAAGCCTTCGAGCGCGATGCATTTAAATTTATTTTAATTTAAAGTTATTTTTTATTCTTATGTAGTATATGTATGGCTGGCCCTTAGATAATTCAGTTATAAATACGAAATATCAAAATTAATTTAATGTACAGCAAAGACACTTTGATATGAGGTAAATTCGGACAGGCATGATATCGAACTCTTTACAGATTCCTTAAAAGTCACTGGTAAAACAACATTCAACAAGCAGTATTATTTATACCATTAAAAAATGTCTAGCTATATTAAAAGAAATGGAATAGTCTATTTACCTTATTACCTTCATAATTTAGATGTGGCTACTTGGTACTTGTATGTTATTGTAACATAGGTTAAATAAAATTGATATCTGACGAGAAATAATAATCCTTTATTTATCGTAACAGAGAAGTAGAACCCATTGCTATTCACCTGTATTTCTTTCATAGAACCTCATTCAACATATCACTATAAACATCTTTCGTAATTTGTAGCAATTTTAATTTAAATTTTTGCTTTCACTTACTATATATAGTAAGGGAAAGTATTGGGATCGTGAAAATTTTCGAATTCCTGTTTTCAACGGAAATACACGTTTTAGGGTTCCCTGAGTCCAAATAACCACGTCCCGAAAAAAGGTCTGAGTGTGTGTGTTACTCCCCGGCGAAAACGACAAGTCCTGTAAAACTGAAATTTCATATTTACGACAACTGTACGCCCGAGATGTTACAAAATCGTTTTCATCAAAATCAGCTGACCGGAAGATGTACTTTATACTATGCATTTTGCACCTTTTTACGATTTTCTCAAAAACGGCTCAAACGATTTTAATTAAACGCCCTATATCGATATAAAAATTTAATAGGATTTAATATCATGTAGGTTTCATTCTGATTGAAATAGTATGACAGGGCTTAAATGGCGATATTTTAAATTTTCTTCCTATAAACTACCTTAAATTCTGCAGATGACATCAAAATAACTGTATTATCTTGTTAGCATTGGTAATTAACAGCTAAATATGCAAGTTGAGCAAATTTGATAAACAAATAAAAGAGATAATTGAAAAAATATTTTTTTAATGCAATTTTTTGTTTTAAAGCATAAGAAGTCGTCATGTACATGTTTTATAGTTGGAAAGCCAAATATTTTAGAAAAAATATTATCTTATACACAAGCTTGTAAAAGTTAAAAAAGAGTGATGAAAAGCCGATAAAACTAACTGATTATTTTAGATAATAATATGATAGATTTTTAAATAAAACACATGTTTCTATAGATTGGAGTAAAAGATGTAAGATTGGAGGTTGCATCCGTGTCTGTGGGGTACTATGTACTAAAAACGACGCTTAAATGGTTAAGAAAGATCTTGAACATGGATAATACCCGATATGTGAAGCAATGTTTCCTAAAGTTGATGCTCCTGGATAGAGATGATAGGTGGAGTAAGCAGTATAACTGGGTCACGCAGTTAAGGAAATTCTTCGAGAGTTTCGGGATGTTTGACCCGTTATTATTTAACGACTCTATTACTGTTAGAACCAGGGAGAGGTATATTTTGGAGGGCTACTGCAAATATATGAGAATGAAGGATATAGCCATGCTCCAAGAGTCGACCTATAGCCCGTGGTACAGAAAGGTCTTTGCTGACACCGTCCTTCCACAAAGTTATCTAATGTTAGGATGCAATATCGCGTATGTTAGAACTTTAGCCCAGATCAGACTGTCGGGAAAATACGCCATCTCCTTTAGTGTCGGCCCGCAGAAGTATAGTCTGGACCCACAGAAGCCGTGCCCAGTTTGTGATGGAGACGCATTGGAAGATTGTTTCCATTTTCTTGCTCGATGTCCCGCATACCATGACAATAGAACTCGTTATATGCCCGTATTAAATGAAGTGAGTATTGATGGCTTTTACGAAATTTTTGCGGAACCACACGTAATGGACCTGAAATCAGTATTTATTTTTGTCAAAGAGAATCTTAAAATAAGATTTCAACATCTTTCTCAGAATTTTAATCATTCTTAAGGGTTTCGGGACTTGTTAGTAATTTGTGGGGAATTAGTATTCGCTTTAATACTAATATTTTTGCATTATTTATTGATATGCTTATATTTAATTTATGACATTTATGTATATGCTGGTTGAAATTAATCATAAAGATAGCAGTACCTTTATGCTTACTGCTGTATGTGTGTTTTGTTGTTTTTGTTTTAAATATTTATTCTTGGCAGAACCTTTAAGGTTAACCATAACTTTTCCTACTCATCCATATTTTCCCAATCTGCTGGAGTGCCTCAAGGTAGTATCTTAGGTCCTATCCTCTATTCCCTTTATACAGCTGACATTCCACTCCATCCTCATACTGTCCTCAATACTTACGCTGACGACACGTGTGTCTTATCTGTCCATAATGATCCAACTACTGCATCCCAAACCCTTCAGTCCCACATCACATCCATTGAAGAATGGTGTCAAAATTGGAGGATTAAAATAAACCCTAACAAATCCCACCAAATCACCTTTACCCTTCGTCGCAAACCGATGAGTTCCTGCCCCCCAGTATCCTTTAATAACATTATCCTTACTCCTGTTGAGCAAATCCGATACCTAGGTCTCCATCTTGACAAGCGCTTTACTTGGAATCCTCACACCAGACTGAAACGACAAGAAACTGCTCGAAGATATCGATTACTACAACACTTACTAGACAAACGTTCAAAACTTCCAGTATATTACAAAAGACTCATTTACACCACTATTATCAGACCTATTTGGACGTATGGAATCGAGCTTTGGGGCTCTACGAAACCATCTAATTCCTCCCGCATCCAGTCCTTACAATCCAAAATCCTTCGAAAAATCCTGAATGCTCCTTACTTTGTTACAAATCAACTCATTCATAATGACCTTAACATCCCATTTGTTGCAGACATAGCCCGTGATAGATACTCCTCTTTTCATTCTAAACTCCCTGCCCATACAAATCCACTTGTCCGTAATTTATCTTCCTTAGATATTCCAGATAATCCTCCAAGGCGACTGAAAAGAAGGTGGCCTCGGGACCTACTGAGTTAAAATAGTTAGTGAAGTGCTACCACTGGGTTGTTCTTTCTCAAGACATTTTCATGACATTTTTTTTTTTTCCTCATATTTACTTATTGTGTTCTTTAATACAGTTGTAAATTACAATAAATAAATAAAAAAAAAAAAAATATTTATTCGAATTGTAATTATATTATTGTATATTTGCTGGTGATAAATTTATTAATTGTGCTGTGCCAGCCAGCTCTATTTGTATAGGGATTGCCCTAAAGACAAATAAATAAAATAATTATTAATTATTATAGAAATTTAATTTAATTAATTCTTTAATGGTTTCATTAATTTTTATCTCTAACTGTATTTGAAAATTCTTTAATCGATTTTAAAAACGGAGGTAATTGAAGGTCGTGTGTTGCCCGCACCAGATTTTTTATTTAAGAAATTAATATAGTTTATTAAATAGTTCTATTTTTCAATGTGTCTTGATATTAGAAACAAGATATTTATAGTTATAGTAAATTAATTATAGTCATAGGTTAAGTTGTTTTCAAATTACTTTCCTCATTAACCATAATTTTAGCTTTAGTCTAATATGTTATCATTTTATTCTGTTAAATATACAATAGCGATCCAGTAGAAGTAGGAATACCCAAAATTACTCAATATATTTTAGCTGTAACGTAATCGTGGTATATAGTCACGTTTGCAACATAAATGTGGTTGTTATACATTGATCCAGCGAATGGGAATATTTTCACTTAAAAAAACTTTGATAAATGTAATTATTAAAAATATAATATTTATATTTCTTAAAACTTTATACGTCTTATAATAATTGAGTATTTGTTGACCGTTTTGACTTTATGGTGGAGAAGTTGGTTAAGGGTGCAGCCACCAAGAAAACACATTAGTAGTTTCCTAGATACCACATCCCCAAACAACTGCTCCATCATATGCGTTTTATAGTTACTATTCATAAACGCATTTATGCTAATTTAAATAAAAACAAAATGATATATTCGCGAGCAAAGCCGCGGGTTACAGCTAGTATATATATATATATAATGCAAGGTGGAGGTTAGTTAATAAGGACCTACAATGACAAGAGGGGCTGGGGTTGGGATGAAAGGAAGAAACAGGGGCTAGCGGAGATATCTCCTTCAAAGGACGGCTAACATTCAATTAAAACTACTGCCATGACAATGGGCCGTGGCGGTGGCAGTACTCTGTTCTCTCCTCTACTTCGGCTGTAGCTCTGCTCTCTGTCAGCTGTAGCAACCTCTGAAAGGGAAGACAATGCTCCAGTCTCTGTCATTAACTTCGGTCGGTCGATAACCAGGTTGTATTATCGTACCGAAGGTAGTCGCTATAAAGGCTAGTTGCCAAATACAGGCACATAGTCCAAATAAGAAGTAGTTTTCGTTGTATCCGTAAATGCATTTGGCTAGTCAGAAATTGAATATGAAATACCCGAACATCAAAAAAAAAAAAAAAAGCTGAAACCTGTAAACAATTGTTCAGGGTATAGCGGGAAATGTTAGTATTAAGCGTCTTACCAACTAATAATAAAAAGTTCAATCCGATACTCTCCCAATCTCGGTGGGTCTTCCTCAAGGCTCTTGCTTATCTCCAATTCTATTTAATTTGTTCCCCTAACGAGAACAAAAAGCCCATTAATAAAAGAAATCGGTAATTACAATAAATTTTCACTAAAACGATATACCCATAAGAGAACAAAACATGTATTATTAAATTAACTAACTTTCTTATGTTATCAATTTCTTAATTTTATAATATCAAATATATGTATGTATTTTCTATTAATTATTGTATTTTCAATTATTTCATGTATTTTCAATTATTTCATGTATTCTCAATTATTTTATGTGTAGTTCTTATGCATAGGTTTTTTGTATAATTTTTCCTACAATCGCAATATAACCTCTATTTTATTTCACCATATGTTTGCCATTTAGGCTAAAGTACTATAATAAAAATCTGGTGCGAGCAACACACGACTTTCACTTACCTCCATTTTTAAAATAAATAAAAGAATTTTCAAATACAGTTAGAGATAAAAATACGTGAACCTATTAAGGAATTAATTAAATTGAATTTATATAGAAACATGTATTTAATTAAAAAATCTATTATAATTATTATCTAAAATAATCAGTTAGTTTTATGTTCATTTCATCACTCTCTATTAACTTTTAAAAGCTTGTATGAGATAATATTTTTTCTAAAATCTTTAGCTTTCCAACGGTATATCATACATGTATATTACTGCTCTTATGTCCAAAAAAGGAAAAATTGCATTAAAAAAATATTTTTTCTATTTTCTCCTTTAGTTTGGTATCGAATTTATTCAATTTATATATTTACCTGTTTTTCATCAGCGTTAACAAGATAATATAGTTATTTTTATTGAATCTACAAAATTAAAGGTACTTTATAAGAAGAAATTAAAATATCGGCATTTAAGCCCTGTCAGACCATTTTAATCAGAATAAAACCTACATGATGTTAAAGCCCATTAAATTTTACATCGATATAGCGAGTTTAATTAAAATCGTCGGAACCGTTTTCGAGAAAATCGAAAAAAGGTGCAAAATGCATGGTATAAAGTGCCTCTTCTGGTAAGCTCATTTTGATTAAAAAAGTTTTGTTACGTCTCGGGCGTATAGTTGTCTTAAATATGAAATTTCAGTTTCATAGGACTAACCGTTTCCGCCCGGGAGTTACCACACACGCACAGACACACAGATCTTTTTGCGGGACTTGGTTATTTGGACTCAGGGGACCCTAAAACGTGTATTTCCGATGAAAACTGGAATTCGAAAATTTTCACGATCGCAATACTTCAAACGATTTTGTAACATCTCGGGCGTACATTTGTTATAAATATGAAATTTCAGTTTTACAGGACTTGTCGTTTTCGCCGGGGAATAACACACACACTCAGACCTTTTTTCGGGACGTGGTTACTTGGACTCAGGGAACCCCAAAACGTGTATTTCCGTTGAAAACAGGAATTCGAAAATTTTCACGATCGCAATACTTCTACTTACTACATATAATAAGTGAAAGTAAAAAAACAACAAGATCCTTTCTGATTGTAAGGATGACTCATACAAGATCATTGTTAACATTTTTTCCAAATTTAAATATGTGAATAAAGTTTTTTTATTTTATTTTATTAAAAAAGTTGAAGCTTGACTTGACTTTTGTCCACCTAAATTGGTGAATTTGTCCTGTGTGCGCTGTTCTGACAGGAAGGATGCAGAGAGCTATGACTAAGAGAGAGAGGACATTCCTTAGAGGCTGTAGATAAGCCTAAATGTTCACTTTAGGAGAGGCATTATCCCCTAGCGAGCTTAGAGGTTAGCGGCACCGAGCGAGTGCGGCTGCTGCTTCCAACTTTCTCCGCTGTAGGTCGTGACCGCCTCCCACGACCGCCTAGATCTTATCTCTCCTAGTAAGGGGGCTTTATTGAATCTTTCGGATTGATAGCTATTGTCCTATATCGAGAACCTCAAACCTTAATGTTCATTATACAACTAAAGCTCTTTCATAATATTGTACTTCCAGCCGAGGTAAATATCATAATGCTTGTTACGTCTAGGCTATTAGAAAAGTATTCAGATATATCCGGTAACAAACATAGTATGGTATACACAGACACACACACCTTTTTAGGTGACTTGGTCATTTGGACCGTGCTGAAAACTGGAATGTAAAAATCGCGATATAAAAAAAATCTGGTGCAGGCAACACACGAGTTTCACCTACCCCCGTTTTAAAAATTGATTAAAGAATTTGTTTATTTATTTAACGTCACTTTATGCTACTATGGCTAATCGGACGATGCTACAGTGGGAGTCCTAAATTTTAACGAGGATCTTTAACGAGTACCTGACATCGTACAGGCTCGGGACCATCTTAACGTCCCCTCCGAAGGACGGCATAACTAAGGATTTTTCCTTCCATTAAAAAATCATAGGACCACCTGTGGGTTTGAACCCGTGACCTTGGCATAGGAGGCTGTTATGCTAACCACCCAGCTACAAGTGATCCCGATTAAAGAATTTTCATATACAGTTAGAGATAAAAATGAGTAAAACCAATAAAGAATTAATTTAATTGGAATTTTGTAGAAATATTAAAAAATCTATTATATTATTATCTAAAATAATCAGTTAGTCCAATGTTATATTGTATTTACATGTATATTACTGTTCTTATGTTCAAAAACAAAACAAATTGCATTGAAACAATTTTTTTTAGGTTGCTCCTTTAGTTGGATTTCGAATTCGCTCTGTTTTTCATTAGTGGTAACAAGATAATGTTGTTATTTTTATAGAATCTACAAAACTAAAGGTACATTGTAGAGGAAGAAATTTTAAAATATCGGTATTTAAGCCCTGTCAGACTGTTTCAATCAGAATGAAACCTACATGATGTTAAAACCCATTAAATTTTACATCGATATAGCGAGTTTAATTAAAATCGATTAGCCGTATTTGAGGAAATCGAAAAAAAGATTTAATATGCATGTTATAAAGTTGCTCTTCCGGTTAAGCTGATTCTGATCAATAAGTTTTTGGAATATCTCGGGCGTATAGTTCTCTTAAATATGAAAGTTCAGTTTTCAGGACTTTTCGTTTTCGCGCTGGAGGTATCACACGGACTACTTTTGCGGGACTTAGTCATTTGGACTCAGGAGACCCTAAAACGTGTATTTCCGTTGAAAAATGGAATTCTAAAACTTTCACGATCGCAATGTTATATATTTTATATATGGGTAAGTGAAAGTAATAATGCTACAGTTTTCCTTGAATATGTCTTTAGTTAGTAATAAAATTAGTTAAACTTTTCTATTTAGCCGTTTTTTGTCGACGCTATTAATATGATATGTTTTTTTCTGTCAGTCTATTAGACTGAAACCTGAATGATATTAAAACATATTTAACGCTTCATCGATATAGCGAATTTAATCAAAATCATTATAGCTGTTTTTGAGGAAATCATAAAAAGGTGCAAAATTAATGGTGTAAAATGGTAATATGGTTCCCCGATTTTGAGGAAAGAGTTGATGTAACATACTTTATAAACCAAATTACTTGAACTAATGGTGTGAATGGCAGATATAACTTAGATTAGTGATTATTCAATTCTATAATTCATTTTAACAGCGGATGTAAGTGAATGTCGTATGTTGCGCGTAAACGATTTTTTAACTTTGTGGAATAGGAGATACAATACTTAATTTAATAATAAATAATGACATGAAAATAATTTGAATAGCATTCGATACGATCGAGTGGCGACCTTCAGTGAGTCATACCTTCAATGCCAGCGTCTAGATAGTCATGCAAAACATTTACTTCCTCCAAAACTAAAGACAGCTTCATGCAAAAAAATTCATTAAATGTTATCATTATTAAAGTGTAATGTAGAGAAGGTTATTAAGGGTGAAAGAAGAACATTTATTACATGGAAGGTAGTAGGGTTGATTTTGATTATCTGTTTTTTACACCTTTCTTCAATCAATGGAAAGCTTCAGCAGTGTCATTTTTACAGATAACACACAAGCGTTATCAGCGTGTGTATATCAGACTGCATCTAGGACACTACCTTGAGAAACACCTGCATATTTATTAATTTAAATAATAATAAATCCGATCAATAAAAAGAAACGCAACACGTTTGCAATACATGACTTTCATTTACCGTTTTTAAAAGCAATTTAGGAATTTTTAATTTTTAAATACAGTTAGTGATGAAAATAAATTGTTAAAGAATTATTTAAACTGTGTTTTTATAGTAACATTGTTTTATTAGATAATATATTAAATTAATATCTACAAAAAAATGTTAGTTTTCTCGGCTTTTTATCACTATCCATTAACGTATACAACTGTTTGTATAAGATAATATTTTTTCTAAAATCATTAGTTTCCTAACAATATCATACATATATATTATTTTTTTCGTTTCCAAAAACACAAAAATTGCACAAAATATTATTTATTTGTTCAAATTATATCGGGTTGTTTCACATGAAAAGTCCGTTTTTATAGTTTCTGAAATACATAAAGGATTTAGCAGGTCTCTGTTGTTTTCTTCCGAATGGTTTACATATTTAAAGTAAACAGTTACTAATCCTCTACCTTTGTATTAATAGTATTGTAATATTTAAGAGTAATATTTTTGTACGAGTTTAAACTCAGCCATTCAGCAGCTGAGGCCGCTTGAAATATTTGCAAGGCGTTTGGGGAAGGGAGTGTTAATGAACGGACCATTCGCACTTGGTTTGCTAAGTTTTCAGCTGGGGATACCGACTTGGAAAACTTGCCCAAAGGAAGACCTCCGTCCGTAATAGACAACGATGTCCTCAAACACACAGTAGAAGGAAACCCCTACCAAACAGGACTCTCAGCACAACTAAATGCAAGTGCATCTACCGTTTCCAGACATTTAAAGTGTATTGGGAAAGTAAAAAAGCTCGATACATGGGTACCTCATGATCTCACTAAGCGGCAGCAAGACCCCATGTTTCAAAACGTACCGTGCAAAAATTGAAAGAACTGGGCTACGAAGTTCTTCCGCACCCACCATATTCTCCAGACTTGTCTCCAACAGATTACCACCTGTTTAGGAATTTAGACAACTTCGTCAAAAGAAAACTTTTTGAAAATGATGATCAAGTGAAAAGTGCGTTTTCATATTTTGTTTTACTTCAAAGCTCAGAGTTTTTCAGTTCGGGGATAAAAAAGTTGGTGTCACGTCAAGAAAAATGTGTAGAAAAAGAAGGTAAATACACCGAATAAAATTATCTTGTTTTCATATCGTATTTTTACTAAAAATCCTTTACCTTGAAAACGGACATTTCATGTGACACAACCCAATATATTTATGTGTTTTTTATCATTGCTAAAAAGATGATATGTTGTTTTGTTTTTTTAATCTATAAAATTAGAGGAAATTCAGAAGAAGAATAAAACTCAAAAATTCGGCATTTAAACCCTGTTTGACTATTTCAATCACAATTAACCTGTATGATATTAAAGTCTATTAAATTTTACATCGATGTAACGAGTTTAACTGAAATCGTTGGAGGCCGTTTTTGAGAAAATCGTAAAAAGGTACAAAATGCATGGTATAAAGTAGTCCGGTTCTCCTCTTTCAAGGAGCAAGTTTCTGTAATATTTCAGGCGTGTAAATGTCTAAAATATAAAATTTCAGTTTCGTAGGGGTTTTTAGTTTTTGAAATAGACTTTCCACACACGGGCACATACACCTATTTGTGTTACTCGGTCAATAGAACTCAGGGAACCCTAAAACCTGTGCAATTCGAAAATTTTTAAGATCGCAATACATTCCCTTAATATATATCTGAGGTATATGTAGGTCCTCGAGTCTGCTGAGCATATTCTATCAACTTGCTCTAAATTTGAACACCAACGGCTTATACTAATGAGTTAACCGGACCCTACGTCCTATCAAAGAATGATTTCCCTCAACTGGTGACAGAAACAAACTACATGTACTACAAATATTTTGTGTACGGGTAGAAAACTATTTTAAAGAACTTTATTGGCAACGTTATATTTCTGGTAGAATCTGCGGGTTAACGTTTCCATAACTCGTGTTGCGTATTATGTAGGATATGGTGATGAAATAAATATTTAGGTAAGTGGAAGTAAAAACGCAGTTTCTAACCAAACATTTTATCCCAATACCAATACCAATTAATTTTATCTTTCAAATACCTATATATGAAATATATAGTGAGGGAAACTTTGGTGGTTTATTTATTTAACGTCCCTTTATGCTACTATGGCTAATCGGACGATACTACAGTGGGAGTCCTAAATTTTGTCTATCCAGGTTTTATTAGTATAGGGATCTTTAACGAGTACCTGGCATCGCACAGGCTCGGGACCACCTTTTAACATCCCCTCCGAAGGACGGCATAACTAAGGATTTTTTACTCCCATTAAAAAATCCTAGGACCACCTGCGGGTTTGAACCCGTGACCTTTGGCATAGGAGGTTGTTATGCTAACAACCCAGCTACAAGTGATCCTTAGTGAGGGAAAGTATTGCGTTTGTAAAATTTTTCGAATTCCAATTTTGACGGAAATGCACGTTTTAGAATCCCTTGAGTCTAAAAGTCCAGAAAAAAGGTGTGTGTCTCTGTGCATGTGTGCGTGAGTGTGTGATAAGTCTAGCGCAAAAACGATAAGTCGTACGAAACTGAAATTTCATATTTAAGAGAATTATACGTCCGAGATGATACAGCAACTTTTTCATCAAAATCGGCTAACCAGAAGAGCCACTTTATACCATGCATTTTGCACCTATTTACGATTTTCTTAAAAAACGGCTTTAGCGATTTTGATCAAACTTGCTATATTGATGTAAAATTTAATGGGCTATTATATCAAGTAGCTTTCATTCTGATTGAAATAGTCTGACAGGGCTTAAATGCTGATAACTTTAATTTTTGCCCTCTAAAACTACCTTTAATTTTGTACATTCCAAGAGATTAACGATATCATCTTAATGACATTGATAATTAACAGCTAAATATACAAGTTAGACGAAAGAGAAAGATTTTAGGACAAATATTATCTGATAAACAGAGTTGTAAACGGTGATATAAAGTGAGGATTTGGAAATAAACTAATAACTGATTAACAATTTAATTATTTATTTATTTATATAAATGCATCTACCCTTATTGGGTCATTAGCATACTACATAAATATTTGATTTCACAAGATCACTACAAACGATAATAATTGAACGCAATTGTTGTTCACATATTTCTTATATAAAAATAAAATAAAAACCCCCCATAAATTTCACTGCACTTAGATTTCACTTAAGGTGTTATTCTAGTATTTCTGGTATGTTTCCTGATTTTACAAATTAATGTTCACCGCTATAGTCCGGGTGTATTACGGTTTCTTTTTTCAGCAGCTTCGTGATATTTAGTTGATTTGGAACGACGATCTGTCAGACATTTTTTTGCATCAACTAACATATTCTTCAGACCTTCTATATCGCTTGTGGATTCTTGAACTAATTCACCCAAATTATTAGTATTCGAGAACATTCCGATAAATTTTGTCATGTCATTGAATGAGATAGGGTGCTTTTGATTTTTCTCTATGAACTGTCGGGCTTACTTATATTATTTAACCTAAATCATATGTTTCAAACGAAAATGAATACACGTTTAATTAAAATCAACTTTAAATATTAAAGTATATTTAATAGTTTTTAAATTGATTTTAAAAGTCGAGGTAAGTGAAAGTCGTGTTTTGCCCGGACCAGATTTTTATAATTCATTTTTAATATTTTTATTGGCCCCGACGATTTTGTTTGGGAAGAGGGTGCTACTCCTTTCCCTTATCTGCCTAAAAAAAAAAAAAAAAAAAAACCTTTTCTTCTGGTCTAGCAATGAATAAAGAATCACCGGGATTTTATGGGAGTTGAGATATCTTTATTAAGAGTATAGCGCATTTCAAGCCTTTTAGACAACGAGGAAGGTAAAAGTTGTTAGAGATTATTTCACGGGCCATAGTTGAAGGGGGCTCCCAGTAACTGAACCACCCTCCTCACCATCGTAAATAAAAGTAATGGTAAAACTTACTTGGGAGACCGGGGCTAAATTAATGCGGATAAGGGGGTAAGTAACGGCCCGGATTTCCATATCTCGCTCGGCTATGAACTATTCTCTTCCATAAATGTTTGCCTCTCGTTTAGTACACTTATCACAATCCTTTATCAATGGCTCTTGGAGAGAGCTTTTTCGTGTACCGCCTATCTTATCCAGCTACCATTTAAAAAAAAAAAAATTATATGAATTTTTTTCTTCGTTTCTTTTCACGGATTTTTTTTGTCTTGAGGCTTCCGTTTTCACCCTTATTCAAATGACTTTTTAGAATATCATGATTATAATAATATTTAACTACATTATTATTCCACCCTTAAATTAGAGAGCAGTTGGATTTTATGCTGAAGATAACATGAAATTTTACTAATGGACACGTCCCTGCTTTGCACGGGTGCAATTTGAATTCATATTTAAAAAAGCTCTGCCTGACCGATTTAGATGTTATAGCTTTGGGAGTTTTAGTTTTTAGTAACGAAACGTTCAATTAGCAAGAAAATATGTCCTATAAGTTTTTTCTCCGAGAATATTTTGGATGTTAGTCTCAACAATTTTTGAAATAGGGTTTAATGAGGCTTCCTAATAGACAGAAGAAGTTTATTGAGAAGATGGCTTTATCTATAGTAAAATTAATCAACCTTAAACAACAAACATTGCCTATTAATTTTGTAAAAAAAATAATAAAAAAAATAAATAAATAAAAAAGAGACTAATAGTAAACAAAATTGATGTGTATGTGAATTAAATAATTGATGTATTATCAATTGAATTAATTATTGCCATTCTGCTTTTAGCTTATACATTTGTTTTTGTTTTTTTATTATTCCAAATAAACAGTTCTTATTTAGATCATGCATTTTGATAAATGCAGTCCTTTTTTTTCTGTTATTCTTGTTTCTCCCAATAAAGGCGTATAATTTTCATTTTTTTATTTGATTTATCATCACAAAAGACCCCCAACACATCTATCCAAATAACATAACAAAAACCAATGACGTTGACCAAATATGTTCTGCGGGTTTGCAAAACAGAATGAGCCCACCTCCCATATATAAAACCTTGATACTTCTCTACTAAGGTAATGTTGATTTAGAGAACGTCTATTCATTATTATATTTAATCATCGGCAGAAATGAAAAACATACAACAAATTAGTTTATTACTATTTTATATTTCAAACGAGCTATTTAAATTACATTTTAGAAGTTAAATTAAGTTTCCATTAAATTCCTGACTTAAATAAAATAAGGTTTCATTTAAGTTCCTGCACTTAAATTAAATTAAGTTTCCATTAAATTCCTACACCTAAATTAAATTAAGTTTCCATTAAGTTCTTGCACTTAAATTATTGGGTTCTTTCAAATGAAATGTCCGTTTTTATAGTTTCTGAAATGCATAAAGGATATTGCAGATTTCTGTTGTTATCTTCCGAATGTTTACATATTTAAAGTCAACAGTTACTAATCCTCTACCTCTGTATTATAAACATTAGCTTTCCAATCAATTACCCACTTTTTAGTATAAACTCACTATATCAAAATGAAATTCTTCTCTTCTTCCTTTTTGCTTTCCTCTCTTATGCCTCACAGCGCAAAGTGGAGAGATATACCAATTTATTGGACATTGTAGTTTCATGACCAGGCTGTTGTCTTAACGAAAAAAATTCAAACGTAAACCTGCATTATTTTTTAACGAGGGATCAATTTCTGTATTCAGATTTTAATTTTGATGTACTTTGGGTGGCTCAGAAGACACTTTTATTATTTTTTTTGTTAATTGGAAGCCTATGGTTTGACGTCGTAAATTGATTCTGCTTCTTATTTCCAGTAACAGGTCACTTCTATGCATAGGAGCAACCGTATAAAATGGTTACGGAGTTTTTCGGCAAACCAAAACCCTATTTTTCCTTGTAAGAGGAGTAAGTACCATACAATTTTCAATAAATAAACATTAATGAAATCTATAAAATATTTTTTCAATATATTATAATTAGTTACTTTTACTAATTATGTATGTACATAATTATGTATTATATATGTTCACGCCATATGTTATGGCCTGATGAGGTTTCATGACTGTTTCATGAAAACAAAAGGAGAACTGTATAATTTTTACGATATTTATCAATAGATCATTTTTTGTTAATCTTTATTTTTTTATCTGTTTAAAAAATAGTTATTTTTAAATATAATTAAAAGTTTTGAATAGAAGAGAAATAAAAAGAATACGATCGTACTTCAATTGTTTTTATTACAGCCTAGTGGCGGGGGGTTTTAAGCTAGGGTCTAAAGGGTAGATGAGCCTTAGACCCGAGTCTACTCTCATACTTAGTACTTTGCAAACGAAGTTTTTTTTTTTTTCTCATCGTTCCTCTTGGAACTTGAAAAAGCCGCCCTGCGGTCATTCAACATACCTGAGAACTTCATCCGAGCCGCCCTGCGGAGATTTTATACAATACGCAACTGGACATTTTTCACGTGAATATAGCTTATCTATTAATGGAACATTTAATTTCTTAATTCTTATTCAAGAAACTGTTTAATTTTGATAACTAATTTTTTTACATCTTTAAGCATTAATTAAGTTAAGTTTGTTTCTTCTATTTTCTACAATATTTTTATTAAGTAGTTTAATTTTGTTTCCTACATTTTCTTACAGCTGTTTAATTATAATTAGGTTAATTTTTATCTCATATAAATTTATTAGGTTAATTTGTTTCTTATCTTGTTTATATGCATTTCATTGTATTAAATGTATTGTGATTCGTCGTTTGCTTTCATTATTTTTATTTATTTTAAATCTATGCATTCCACTAATTTATTTCAATAGAACCACCCTCAATTTTGAGTTGTCACTTGGAAGTACTATTCTTTCACGGATAGCCCAGCGTATACAATATATATATATAAAATATATATATATATATATATATATATATATATATATATATATATATATATAATACTCGTATATATCTAGAGGTATGTTGGTTTAATAAAATATTAAAAAAAAAAAATTAATTTATCAACAAATTTAGATTTAAATTTCTAAGGAAGTCTTCTGGGATTGATCTGGCTCTAAATCTGAACCATCTTCTTGACATCTAAGCACAATAAAGCCAGATTGTTTTTATTTATGAGGAGTCCTAAACAGGAAAATTCAGCGAAATCCCCCGAAATCTACTTAAATCCCCACTTTACCGCTCTTGCATTTAGCTGGTTAGGTTTCGGACGGGAGATTTATTGAGGATTAGGTTGGGGGGAAGGAGGAGGAGAGGGGAGAGATATGGGTTTTAAGTTCCGTTATAATAAGAGCGTGGACTCGGACCTGGCCCGTCCTTAGCCTGCCTTTGCCTTGCCCCTGAGTTATTGCCCAAAGAGGATTCACTCACGATGCTTCAGAGATCTTGCCCGCCTATAACTTTGAATTAAGGGAAGCAGTCAGTACATTAAAGCGCATTAGAACAAATAGAAGATATAAGGAGAGTAAACTACGGTGATCCCACCGGAGCTAGAATCGTCTTTCTCTCGGGCAATCATCACACAATATAGTGTTGTAATCAACATTATATAATGAGGGCGAGAGGAATGAGCCAGCAACAGATTGTGATTTAAAAAAAGAAAGAAAGTTGAGTGTAAATTCAATTCTGCAGATAAAGTTACCATAATTTTCTCGGGATTAATTGATTGCTGTGGAAAACTCAAAGTCAGAAAGTCAAGGTATGAAACCGTCGGATGGGATTGAGTTGACACGAGTCGGTAAATATTATAAAGATACATAAATTGATGAATAATATGAATGATCAATGGATCTGGATGCATTATCCAGCACTGACACTTCTATTACGTTTGTCAAGAAAGCAAAACGCTGCAAATTAGGGTTAGGGTATTGGAATAGGCGCTCAACCACTTGGTTATTAGCACCGAAAACATATAAATTGTTATTTATCTATTGCTTAAAAATTAATTTATTCTATTTTTTTTTAATTTAATTTTATTTATTTTATATTTTATTGTTCTTATAATTCCTGGAGCATATTACATTCTTTGATGAACCTTAGCAGCTCTCACACAGCGATCTTGGTGGATTAAATTTATTCATTATTACAAGGCATTTGGGACAGTTCTCAATTATACGAGGCATGTTTTTTAAGTAGTACCGTTTTGGAATTTAAAAAAGACGTGCAAAGATATCGCAAAAATTTTATTTTTACATGAAAGCCTGTACCTTAATCTACTTTTCTACATAATTTCCATGAATTTTGAGGCACTTGTCATAACTTGTCAGTTTTTGAATTCCCTCTTTAAAAAAAATTCTGCCGCCTGACTTTCCAGAATGAAGGTGAAGAGTTTTTAGACCAAATTGTTACTGGTGACGAAACATGGGTGGCCTACGTCACATCAGAATCAAAACAACAATCCATGGAATGGCGACATTCATCATCACCCAAAAGAGTAAAGTTTAAGCAAACAATTTCTGCCCGGAAAATCATGTGCACATTTTTTTGGGACAGAAAAGGAGTATTGCTAGTGGAGTTTCTGCCTCGAAATGAGACAATCAATGCAGCTTCTTATTGTGAGACATTGACAAATCTGCGTCGTGCAATCCAGAACAAAAGACGTGGCAAGTTGAGTAAGGGTATCGTTTTGCTGCATGACAATGACCGTCCAAATGTGGCTAATCGGACCAAAGATCTCATCAAATCATTTAAATGGGAAACTCTAGATCATCCTTCAAAC